>OU911094.1:4915000-5354305 GCA_918358865.1 Melinaea marsaeus rileyi
TCATGTATTTTTTATGCTTATGTGACAATGGATATATCCATCTATCCTTTCCTGTACATGATTTCCCTGCATTTCTCTGCATTCCTTAAATATAAATGTATTAATAGTACCGTCAGTTTAAGGTTTCCAGACTTATAGGAAGGAATTCATAAATTATTATCATGAAGTTGGATGTTTTAAAATATTAAAATAAAATTACACATTATCGTGTTACAAAATTAGAGTTCAAAGAATTTATAGAAAATAAAAAAATGTTTTATCATTTATATTGTACATTGCTTAAAGATATATATTTTTTTTATTAATGAAATACCATTCAATGTACAGCCTTCCAGTTCATTCGGTGAGCTCTCTGTGAATAGGATTCAAATGTCTTGACAAATTCTTAGAATGCATTTCTGTCTTGGACGTTCTAGTTAAATTCATTCTTAACAAAATTTACCGAAAATTACTTACTGTCTTGATTTACTGAATAACATAATCAGTGCTGCAATTCAGTTTTCAAAATATTGAAATTGCTTCGATAGCATGATATTATTGATATAATTTGATGACTTTCATATTTAATTCGTCGTAATGTTATTTTGAAAGGCTGAAAGTTTTGCAATTCATTTGATACAATGTCGTAATAACTATGTGTTTGGATAAACGATTATTATATTTATACATGTCACAAAATAGTAACGAAATTTAATAATATTTTTTATTTAAATGATATTTAATTAAAATTTTCTTAATACAAAAAATATGCATACAAAAACGATATTCAAATATATAAACAATAAAAATAACAAATATTTAAAATAATTTTAAAATGCGGCTATATGAATATGCTTTATTCTTTGATATCACAATAAATAAGGTTAAAAATTTACCTTCAGAAAATTCTTTGATATCAAAATAATAATTATTATAACTTCATGATAATGAAAACGTAAAATACATGCAATGGTGAGTGAGAATATATGTTTTTAGTTAAAATTTTATTATTTTTTAATTCGGCATATCATTTCAAATATTTTAATTTGTTTAATTAACAATTTAAATTGTAACATCACCGCGATCCTTAATGTGTAGGTTATAATGTGCATATAAATATCATTACATATAAAAAATAATTATACTTTACTGTTGCACTTTTGTTCCCTATTAGAGATATGAAACAACAGCCCCTAAATATCCCTGGACTCGTAACAATTCTACATTTTTGTAAACTGTTTCCAGTGAAACAGTTATGCTATATGCAAGTGGAACGTCCGACCTTGCGCTGAGTTGTCAGGGTCGCTAAACAATAATCCAAACATCCTCTGTGTTTTCACAACAAAAGTGACCTGCATTTTTATGTAGTATTAAAATTGTTCTCAAGTGAACATAATGAATAAACTGATCCTCGAGAATTAACAATACTCTCACGTACTGTAATAATTTTTCGTTTCAAATCTTTAAAGTCAACGATGTGATAATATCGTTGTGGACAGCTGCTTTATTGCGAAGCTATCATTTTATTTAAATTTATTTTTTAGCTTAATTACTGGTGTTGTTGTAATTGTAGATGCAATTGTTTGTTTATTTGTCTATACAAATATGTCCTTTACACTAAAGCACATAATTATTATATTTTTTACGGAACTTAAATTATAAAACTACACTTATTTAGTATTATAATATATCTAACTTAGTATCATTACATCAGAATCAAGAAAATAATAAGTGAAGTATTTGAAAATAAATACTAAAAGAACAGATAACATATATTTCTAACGCTTCAAAAATCCCATTAAACCGATGTTATTAAATTCATTTTGTAATATTCCCATTCATAACCTAATAATAATAAATGTTTGATATAAAGGTCTGAAAATAATTGCTTTGAAGACGGGAAAGGTGTTGAATTCCTATAGTCAATTTATAGGAGCCATTTGAATGCAAATAGCGAACGCTTGGTTTTGTTGAACCTCTGAAGACTGGTTACCAATTGCTTTCAAGGAAAATAAAATTTTTGTAGTCACATTCTGAGCTACAAAATGCGTTATAAACCAACGTTTATTGCTTAACATCCTGCAACTTTTACAGAATAACAAAGATCCGTCTAACTGATCGGGAAATTTGTAGGTGTTATATAATAGACCGATATATATTTAATAAAACCGTTTATTACATTTTCTTAGCTGTTCCTACACTATGCGATGTTTCATAAAAATAAACTTACTAGGGGCGCTAACAAACCCTCAATTTCGACTCGCTGCGCTCGCGAAATCTCTGGTGCAGTTTACATATTGAGCTAAGCGAGCCCAGTGTAAAGATTCATCGTTTCCCATTGACTTCATTGGGATATCAGTTTTTTGACGATTATTAAATTGAAAGTTAGAGAAATATTATCTTACGATAAAGCCTTAAACACGATGTACACGTAGGTATTATTTAAATTTTTTTATTAAGTATAAACCGTTTCAACAAAACTCGTAAATTTGTAATACAATATGATGACAAATTCTTGGCTTCATAAAACGGCTGTAACTTAACGAATCCTAGTTAGTACGAAAGTTGCTATGACTTAATCTCTTACAGTGAGTTAAATTTATGTACATATATTCAAAGTAAAGCGTGCCGTTGTAAACATGAGCTAAAAATATATACTGAGTTACATCTAATTTGGGTTACATTTTGTTTTTTTTTTATAAAGTGTCGAATAATGTGAGTATTTAGTTACTAGATACTAAAAGGAAAATGCAAACCTCATATAGACAAAGTTGTAACATCTATTAGATACATCTCTTGATACATCACTTTATTGGACTTTTGTACGTACATACATATAGAGAATAACAAACCGAAATAAGTTATCGGTGTCATATCATGTGATATGGACAGATACAGATACAATATAAGATTTTACAAACTATTTTGTATCGGTAGCATTAACTTTTACTAATATTCAGTTATCAACTCTTTCAAATTTTAGTATTTTAACTTTTCTTACACATTGCACATTATACAAGACCTTGAACCGACCTTGTATTATTTAATTGTTTACTTGAAGGACGCTTTCATGTTTTATTCCAAAACCGAAAAGTTCCTTCTTAATTTGGAGCTCTCTGTAGCTTTGCGACTAGTTATAGTAATAGGGAAGAAAACCTGCTTTGAACACGAATTAATATCGAGGTTGTTATAGGATATAATATATAACTTTCAACATCCGTAATATGTTGTGAGTATATGTTATAGCTAGTTAGGTTATTCATGTTTTAATTAAATTATTACTACGGCTTTGAGAAAGTAACACACTCAAACTAATAATATTAACTCGTACACAATTTGAACACTTCAAAATCAAATTTTATAATTTAGATTTCACTTTTAACTTTTTAACATCTTACTCTGCTGTTGCTCCTAGAATGTTACTGTTTAAAAAAATATAATAAATACGGTCTTTTAAACTATACAAATATGAATTAATTCATTGTTTTGTTTACTTTCAGTCATAAATAAAATACATAGGTTTGATAAATTTCAATACAGACATAAAATATAGTCAAGATACAAACAAATGAACCGGTAGTATCGGAACAGCCATGATTGTTACTGTTATATTTTACTTTGATTGCATTACAATTTGGTTTACCTGATTACCATTTGGTTTATTACCTATTTACCTGACAACAATGTCAAACAAATATTATTTTAGAAACTTTAATTAAAATTCCATTTAAGCTGCCGTGGTACCTTATGTATTATTGTTTTGATTAATTGCAAGTTTATTAAATTATATTATTCTAAAAAAAAGTAAGTAATTCAGTAAGTGCATAGCGCGATAAATCCTTAGTTAGTTATTAAGCCAACCTAAGTTCAAGTTATAACTTTCATTTATCTTTCATTGCAGCTCGGGTTATAAACTTGTTTTGACTAATCCGAAAGGATTTGGTCTAAGTATACACAGTTTTTTATTTTGCTTGATAAACATATATTTAAAAGGTAATATTTTTTTATTTTTCAGGTCATGAGATGTATATAATAATAAATAATAATAATAAATCATTTATTTCAGATTATCCATTCCATTGTAGTAGGTGATCGTTAAAAATTGCATATTAAATTCATTAACTAATTCAATAGTTTTAACATTAATTAAGGAAATATCTCAAAATGATACAAATTACCACTGTCTACAGTGTTTTTAAATGTTTAACTTTAATAACCAATAATAAATAATAAGGAAGCAAATCGTTGATTTTGTACAATATAATAAATAGCAATTACGAAATCATCCTTTGAACTTTTGTTCCTTATAAAATACAAAAAAAAGTTAAAATTCTCAAAAAAAGTCTCAAAAATTGAGAGAAGAGTAAAGATGAAGAAAAAAGATCGTTTGTTATATTAAATATATAGCTGTTAAATAATAAATTGTTATAAATATAGTATCAATCAAAATGACCTTAAAATTTAGAACTTGTCAGTATAGTATGGGTAGTATAGTTATGAAATACGAAATATATGTAGTAAAGTTTTGTATACAGTTTAAATATATATATATGATTATTTTTTAAAAGACAAAATATAATTTCCTGCACACTATACTGTTTTATTAATTTAATACCAAAAGAAAACTGAATTCACAAAAAAATATTGAAGTTCTCATGACAATGGTCGACCTCGTGTCTGACTCTCGTGTTCTGTAATAAATATATATATTAAGTAAGACCGATGAAATATTTTATTTTGCTAATCAATTCTTGATTATGCCAAAATTAACATAATAGTTAAATAAAACTAAAAAAATGTATATGACAGCTGATGGTACGAATTTAAATTTGTATTTTTGTTTTGTACTGGACCATACTTATTTGTGAAAAGTGTCACTAAAGATCGATATCGGGCCATGATAACACATATTTTACTGCAACAACTACATATAAATTGCAAAATCAAACGAAGCAAACTATATTAAGAGAGCATTTCTTCATTATTATAGTTTTATTAAGAAATACTAATAGGTGTTATACCCTACATGTCGTTTCAAGATGCATAACTTTTTGTATTAACTACAAGTTTCGTGTAAAATAATATTAACCAAAATTTTAATTAAGCAACAATAATAAAGTAATTTCTCTCAGAGCTTAGTTACATTTTTTAAATCCTAGGTTTTGAAGAGAAACTCAAAATTTAAGTAGATTTGTGACATTAAAAATGTATTTTCATAACTTTTGTTAAAACTTGGAAAAAATGGAATGAAACCCTTTCCAATTAAATTTATGTGTCCTTATTTATTTGATGATAAAAACTGGTAGCAATGTTTTGAATGCAGTACTTGGATGTAACATACAAAACCTATCGCAGGATTTCTGATGATTCAAAATCTTTTAATAAATAAAATAATATTGCTTGAGAGTGTTGCAATCAGTGTATATCTCTGCAGGTTCGTATTTCACAAACATTGTGTAATAAATGCACTCCAGAATACTGTACGGTAGAATACTACCAAGTGAATATCATCCTTTGTGTCTATGAAATACGGGGCTTATTTAATTATCATTTTACACAAATCACAATTACCCAGACTACCGTATCTCAAGCATACACCTGAAAACAAAAGCCGACGTGAAATATGATTTTAAGTTGTTCTTCCATAAAATTTGTAAGTCACGTTTCACAAACATTTTTAAAATCGTAACACAGGCACGTATTTCTTTATATATATATAACTATCTGATTAACTTAAAATTTTACTTCATATGTGATTGTAATATAATTGATTACGAAATTGAATTTGATATATTTAAAAAATAAATAAATATTTAGAACCACAAAGGATTGTTACACGTATTGAAACAATGGGAGTGAGTGAATCTGTATGTTGAAATAAAGTATTCGGTTCAATCGAGGTTTCCTCTTTCCATGCTTCCCTCGGGTGTGATTTCATATCCGTAACTCGTACGTGTCTGTTCTCTCTCTTCTGGATACCATTTTAACCTTTTTCACAATCATATGTCTACATCTTTTTAAATATTTTATTGCATAATGAACCTAGTTTATGGTTATGAATCTTAAGTAGATTCATAACCATAAACTAGGTTCATTCACTAATTTGTTTCGTACTACGTTTCAAAACATTAAACCTTATGGGCACTTGCAAGTAATACTGGTAATGTTTATACTTCACAATTAAGTTATAGAGGAGCGGTCAGCTACAGCGGCAAAGTGATACTATCATTAAGGGCAAACTGCCTAGAACAGAGCTCTGCTAAATGTAACCATACCTTATGTCGATATTAAATTTGTCTTAAGAAGGTTTTTAAATACAATGTAGATGTTTAAGTATTATGTACATTTTAATGTATTGCATGAGCACAACTTAATTGCGTTTTAAATAAGTAACTTAGTTATAAATATTTAGTGGAATATTAATTTAGTGTACCGAGGATAATAAGCGAGAATACAGATTTAATTTAAAATAACAACTAATATACACCAAGTTTAGCCTACTACAACTACACTGTAAGGCAAATCATAGATATTAGTTGTAATTAAAATAATATTGAAAAATATAGGCCACCAACTTACTTTTTTTCAAGTAGATGTATTGATTTGATATAAGTTTCTCAATCCTTTTCTTGTTACGTTCAAATATCTTTTACGGAAGGGCCCCGAGGGATTTCAGGACGCCGACAAGGTCTATATGAAACGCGATGGTATAGAAATCGCTAAAATTTCCCCATTCCAAGTTCAATTTAGATACAATGTAATGGTCTCATGTGTACAATTTACAACTGAGAAATTCAGATTTGTGTCCAAGTTATGTCTAATGCGTTGAATTTATGTATTAAAATATATTGTATCATTTAGTATTTATATACAAGTAGTTACTGGGTAGTTGAGGTAATTGTTTTCTATAAGATAATTAGTTTCCCATATTTTATAACATATATAATAACTATCGTTCTTAAAATCTTCATGTTCTTTACAAGTTACTGGTCGTACTCCAGAGACCATATATCATGGCGGTTATAAATAGCTCGTATCAGAAACACTGATTTATAAGGGACGAAAAATTATTACATTCTCTCGATAGAGCTTCAGCTCACTTGTTAACCCTAGATAACTAAACTGTTTTCATTGTTACATTATTACTACACCTTCGTCCAACGGACTACGGAATAAAACAATGAAATATAATAAAAAATATTGAATTAAGATAGGAACTTGTTTCATCGCACAAAAGTAAGGATTATAATGAACAAATTAAGTACTAATTAATGTTATAATATCAATTTACACAGTGACCACACATACCAACATTTTGTAGACCACATACAGCTTTTCTACATTTGGTGCAACGGTGCTTGTTCATTCTCCGGGCCTTTGATGGACATAGGTAGCAAATTTTACGCGCGTTTGACGAAGAAGGAACAGGAGCTTCTATTGTTGAAGATTCGCCAAGAATATCCTCAATCATGACCCTTATATTACGCCCCAAACTCACGGTCTGTTATCGTTGCCGAAGCCAGGGTTCCACTAGCTGATCTCCTAACTTCATTACAAAATCGCCTCCAGTCATTGGCTTTTTCTTATTTCTTATGTTGTTACAGACATGAATAGCGTAAGAATTAATAGAACATATATTGAGAATGTTATAAAAGTTACACACCGGCCATCTCTTGGTTTGTCGGTTAGAGCTTATATTTGCACACATTTGATCGACAGTGTCCACTGCACCTTTTGTGCTATTATAAAAATGTTTTATTTCTGGTTTTCATGTCGTTTCATTAATAATAGGTTGATCACGAATAGTTGACAATAAAAATACAACTTCGTTGGATTTGGCGTTAAATGAAACTAATATATTTCTCTAAAATGTCGTCCGTTTCCGATGTTCAGCTGTCAGATCTCTCCTTCGATTCGCTTTCCGATGCTGACTCCAGCCAATGACGAATCTGATCCTCTTGATTCCTCAAATCTATCTAAACCAAATATAAAACAGTGAAAACATCTCTACATTTCTCCGTACCGTGTATATAAACCGAACCAAAAGTTTACTTACTACTAAATTTTGCATTAAACTTTCTATTTAAATCAATCCAATAAATTTAATTAGAAATGTAATAAATACTATTCTACATTTATCGATAAAAAGCAGATCTACAATATGTAAAACAATAAATATAAGAATTTATTAATGTATGTACCGTAACAATAAAGTTGTTGTTATTACTAAACCTTCGTCCAGCGGACGACGAAAAGGTCACAGAGCACGTCCTATGATGCGCGTGGACCCAATAGCGTCATGGGCTGCACTGTTTACTCAAATTAGGAAGGTAATGAAAGAGTCAAGGTCAGGGGACGGAGCGAAGTAGGTGATTTCGAATTTCGTCAAGTGGCACGTCGTCGCCTCGACGAGTGATTAGTTATAAAGGGTTAACAGAAATATTGTTTTATCTCGTGTTGATCTTTCAGTTACTATACACTTTATTTCTATGTACATATTTATCTTGTGTTATGTAATATTGTTTATTCTCAACTTTTAAAACATTTTTGTGAATTTTTCGTAAGAAGTAAATCAGGTAAGTACCAATGATAGGTTCAACATTATGATTTGAATATTACACTGTTTGATAAATACAAAATATGATGTAAGATGTTACTTATAATATAATAACATGGTGTCGGTAATATAATATAATAATAATATATATTAAAAGACAGACTCTAGTTGCATTGTTACAAATAATTATAAAAAAGACTATTCAGTTATTTAATAAAAAACAATTCTTATTAAATAATTTATTTATTGTTATATTATTGTTAATGGATATATAAATCTATTTATTGTCTATGTGTGAGATACATTATTACATACTCACACTACCGTCCTATTTAATCATTGTAAGTGAGACTAATGCGGTACATTATTTCACTTCAAGAAAGTGTACGATGTATGGTCAGGATGTGTTGTTATACAAAATATTACGTCATTATATCCCTTGTTCTGACAAAATGTAATAACTAATATACGTTTGATGTTAAACACAGACAGAGGACACCCTGTTATGATATGTATCTTGAAACATTTACATGTATTATAATTTTTGCATTGTTGTTGATTAATGATGACAAAATTATTCAAAAAAGTAATGATTAAAACACTGAAAGATTTTATTAAGAAGTTTATATGTGTGTATATATATATTTCGTTTCCAGAACCCATATACTCATAGAGAATTATCCAAAAGTCATAACCTACGTCCCAAATCCCATCAGGTGGTATTGAAACCGATCATCCTTTATTCAAACTGTACCTACTATTCATAAGCGTTGTGTGTATCTTACAAATAATTCAACATCACAGCGATACACCATTCATATTGCACTGAGCTTGACATTAGGACTTTTATTATGTAAAATCAACCACTCTACAATGTTTACTATGTATCTCTTCTATTTTATAGTCAATTTTCCTTAAAATTAATTTAATATGCAATTAAGGCTGATGTAAAACATTAAAAACTGTATTATATTTAATCTTCTACATTGTTTATAAAACCTTTCTTATAAGCAAATAAATAACAACATAAAATATGGTTACCTTTAGCAGAGCACTGTACTTGTCAGTTTGCCTTTAATTACAGTTTCACTGGCCCGCTGCAGCTGACCACTCCTCTATAACTTGCTATTACCTAATTGTGAAGTATAACCATTACCAGTATTACTTGCATGTGTCCGTAAGCTTCAGTAATATGGAACTTCACATCAGTACGATACAAATTAGAAAACTGATTCATAACCATAAGCCAGTTGTATAAACAATAAAAGATGACGAAGATGTAACTATATGATAGTGTTTTTTTTTAAATGGTATTCAGAATAATCACTCCCGAGTCAAACATGGTAAGAGAAAACATTTTGAAACGTTTCTTACAATTTTTATGGAAGTAATTGTAATTTGTATAAAATGAAAATTGAATAACCTCCATATTTCATGGACACAAAGGATGATATTCACTTGACAGTATTCTAGCTGTACAGTATTATGGAGTTCATTAATTCCACAATGATAATGAAATATGAACCTGTAGAGATATTTGTCGATTGCAACACCCGCAAGGAATATTAATTATTTATTTTAAAAAATTGAGTTATCAGTGTTGCTGCGACAGATTTTGTATGTAACTGTTAATTTAGCTATATTGCAATACACTAAGCCATGTATTTAGAGATGTTGCTGTTAATTATTATATATGAAATTAAAATCATTACTACAAGTTTTTATTATAAAATAAAAAAAAATCCAAAAATCTAATTTCAAGTTTTTCAATCCATTTTCGTAAGTTTTAACAAAAGTTATGAGAATAATTTTTTTCTGATTTCAGAATTTTTTTTAAGTTCAGAGTTTCAAGATCTAGCATTTTAAAAATGTATTTAAGCTCTTACAGAAATTAGTTTTCATTTCTTGTTTTATTTATACTTTGGTTGGTTAATATTATTTATAATGAAGCTTATAATTAACACTACAAGTTATTCATCTCGAGTACGTGTATATACACATGTATAGAGTACAATGTGTTTAAGGTAATTAATTGTATTTAATTGATTAATGTTTGTAACAAGGCAATAATAACTAAGGAAATAGTTTTAATATTAATTAATAAAATGCATTCTGATTGTATTTCATTAATTAGTATTATTGTTTATTAATTATACGTAACATTTGTTTCTACTGACTTCTGATTTGTTCTGACTCTATATTTTAACATTAATCATCTGTTAAGGTGCAATGTTATTATCTGTTCTAGTAACTAAATAAATATATGGCGATTAACTATCTCATCATATAAATATATAAATACATTTATATATATTTAGTAATTAAAATAATAAAATTTGTATTAAACTTAATAATAAATCCTTTGGTAGTAGGTAGATGCAGATTTATATTTTGATCTATGTTATGTTAATACGAAAATGTGAACAGAATATGCGAGACAAAAATGACTCACCTCGTACCGCTGCTATCATGAGAAATTAACTGTTATATTACTTAAATAAACTCAACCCGACGCCTCAGTGCGCGTATCTCCTAAAAAGCAAAATTAATAAAGTTTTTTGTAAACATAAATTAAAAAGTTTGCAAGTGGTTTAGCAACAATTCAGTACATTTCTCATCTTTAACACATTCTTTTTCTTTCCCTTAATTGTTGTTCTCGATGGTTTTCTTATATCACAAAATTTTACATTAAATTTATTTTAAAATAAATTAATATAATATGCCATTTTATTCTATATAAAGCTAGGCAGATCAACCAAACAAATATCATATATTTTTCCATCTTGACACTTAATACAAGCCTCCGAACTAAAACAATGAACGCTTATATGTATATGAAAGATTGTAGAAAACTATTTCATTGATGAAAACCTATTTAGATTTGCTTAGTCTCTATTGATGGAATTGAGAGGTTTCTTTTGTTTATTGGAGTGTATTTATTTTTGACGTAATGAGGATTATTGGATTGCTTTCAATCATTCAGAACAAAAATAATGTTACCTTTTTATATTCGTAAGTAGATATTATTATATCCGTAGTATGTACTTTAATAAGATATGTAAAAAGCTCATTTCAAGATCGAAAGCTTTATATGCTATTAAATAGGCCACGGAAGTGATAAAGAAGGCAATTTCCTGAATAGAGTCAGTAGGATATCTCTAATATCTAATTCTGATACAATATATCACTCACAAATATCACATACACACACACTTTATACACACTCTCTAGAGAAGTAACTGTAATGTAGGTAATTAATGTTTTTAGCAGCGCTGAAACTAATATTTGTTTTTACTAAACTAATACAGTTTTGTACATTTCATAGATAAATAGATCAAGTCCGTAATGTCTTTACACATAAATCTCATTCATAATACATGCATTAGTATAACATACTAAAGGTAAATTAAAATATACCACAATAAAGTTAGCTTCTTATATCATAAACATTATTCAGATCGTAAGCCACAGAATAAGTATATGCATATTAATGAAACAAATATTGGGAGGTTTAATGTAGATACTGTGTAACCTTAATCCATACATACATATATTATAGATGAGTAAGCTTTCCGACTACAAACATTTATAAATAAGGTTGTTAGGGTAGTAAAGTCTTTTAAAATATAAACTTGCTTATCTAAAATTTTGAATGCTAACAAAGATATTTTATTAGTATCATTTTTTGTTACCCTTTATTGTTAAAAATAAATTTTATTTACAATATTTACAATATCGGTTACAATAACAATGAATTAATAAATAGTGAAAGATTAAGTATAGAGTTTTTTTAACCAAATTCAGTAGCTCCATAAACAAAACAAAGTAAACAAATTTTTAATAACATGTGGTGATTATAAAACAAAATGACCAATATTTTTAAATAATAAACGAACTAAAAATTTCTTTCATACGTTGTCCTTAGCTGATTTTTATTTAATTAATGGGAATTAATATCAATTGTCTATTCCTTGTCATAATATATTTTATTAAATTTTATCATATATTTTATCTTACAATGTAATGATATATCAATAACTCTTACATCGAATGTGTTATTAACAATGATATTGAAGCCTCAAATATATTTAATTGTAGGTGTTGGATAACTTTTGACTTCTTTTTGCAAATTGTTTAAGATCCACATTCCGAGGTACGTCCGAAGGAGCACGGGTCTTCCTCTCGCTCGCACACTTCGCTGTTGAAGTATTCGATGTCTTTGAATGTTCGTCCGTATTCTGTAAGTTTGCAACAATTTATATTATAACGTTAATATTTGAGAAATAAGAAAGAATATTCTACAAGTAAATAAAGTAAGTAAATATAGTAAAAAATAGGATGTTTTTTTTACTTTTCTTTGTATAAATTAACTTATTTAATGCATTTTAGTCTAACAATACTCGAACGTAAATTCACCAACAAAACCAATAAAATACAAAAGTAACTTAGAAAAGGGACTTTAATATCATGTATAAATTGTACATAATCTCATAAATATATTTTGTTTTTACAAATATTTCACCCATATTTTATGGAAGGCCGTCGAATAGCGTGAAAGAAAAAGGGTTTACATTTAAAAATATATTTACTTAGTTCGATTTGACTCCTAGTCAATATGACACGTATTGCTAACCGAAGGAAATTAGTTTCTTCCGTTGAATTGTATTGTTACCAACGTTTCATTCGGTCCGTTATTTATCAGTTTCTCATATACAAGTGGAACGTTTACTCAGATGTCAATAACTTTTTCATACCAATAGTATTTTGCATATAAATCAACAAACTAGATATATTTAATAATAAATACATCAAATTCCTATTTTGTTCCTTTTAACTGCTGGAAGGCTTCCGTCTCATGCGCCCGGACGCTTTAAATTAAATACAAAGGCTTTGAAGACAAACAGAAGTTTAAAGGAGTTTTCATCCCAAACGTAGATAACTTACCTCTTGCATTTAACTTCGCCCGCCGGAAAATAAATATTAAACACTTAAGTCAATTAATATTAAGTCTACATTTTGTATTGTTTTGGTAATAAACAATTATATATGTGGATATGACCGCAGTTATTGAAATCGTTAAGAATAATATTATGCAATAAAAACTATACACTATCTGATTGATATATATACTATCTGATATTCCAGTTGATTGCTCTGTGATAAGTACTAGATAGTAGATATGTTAATATTAAATAGATGATAGGTTTCCAAGGCGTTATTTCTGTCAGCATCATATTTAATAACCTTTGTTAGATTTATCATTAGTTCTATCAAAGTAACTTAATACCTTCGGGTATAGTTCAGATATCACTGCTGCCTGTTGGTACAACTTGTAAGTACATCTTCTTGATATAATAGCGATCTGATGTTCTTTTCTCAATATTTCGGAAAAATTAAAACTACTGCAATAATGTTTTAATAAAAATTAACCTAGGAACTGAAAAAATATCAAAGTCGTTTCAGTTTTACAAAAGATATGACTTTAATTATTATATGAAGTCCTTTTTTATTTACTTACGTATCTTTCGGTCACGTCAACTATTGGTTTTATGAGATTCTACACTTGTTCTTTAACCGTCATTTAGTTCAGTCATTCGTAAACAATTATTGGTTGTTAGAAACAGGTATTTCTATACATTCAATGAATAATATTAATGCAATAAAAAAAATTGTATATTTAATGGCTGCGTCTTTCAATGCACCGCTACTGGTGGAATATAATAGACATTTAAAAAAGGTCTTGGTAGTATAATAATGGTATAAAACTTATTGTACAATAAAATAAATAAAACTATATACTTAATAATATAAAAATAAACTTATTCATGTTGTATTCTTATTAAATATTTTCTTTATTCCCAATGCATATAACGGATATGCTGAATCAATTAATATACATCAAGTATTGAATAAATATGAAAAAACCTATGTGACTGATATAATGGGTAATTGAATAAGAGAAGTTTATTTATTTATTTATTTAGCTTCACGCCATATCCCTTGCGGGGTAGCCAGAGACGACGGAGCGCCGCACGCCACGGTCCCTGCATACCTCTTTAACCTCGGCATTTCTCTCTCTTGAGAAATTTGCAAATTATAGAAGAATAAAAGTTTGATACTAAAAACAAACCGAAGAAAATAAATTAGTGATTAATGAGGTAAAACTAAATTAGTTTAATATATTTATTTGTACAGTTTCGCATTGTAACGTTGAACTGGGCGTAATTGAAGGGATAAAAATAACCATTTATTATTTTCAGTTTTGTGAATAAAATCTCATATGGGGCCTCTGGATTGTTGATAGGACTGCATTAGGCTTTATATGCACAGAGATTTTCTTTAATATAAATATAATTATAAATAGTGCTAATTTGGACTGGACTTCACGATAACACATAAAAACGACAATAAAATTTTGCAATAGAAAGCTAAAGTATAAAATATAAGAATAATGACAAGATATGAAGTCATAAGATTCTATTTCATTGTATACAAGAGCTATGTGAGAATTTGGAGATGGACTTTATGGCTATCTTGGTCCGTGACTTGAAATCAACAGAGGTCGTCGTAATTTTACAGAAATAATGAACAAAATTTTATTACTCCTTTTGATTTTAATTCTATAACCTGATATCTGTAGGCAATAATCTTTTAATTTTTCAATGTCTTATGTCAAGTCTGATAATATACAGTAAATAATACACTACAATATTGATTTCATCATTATGTCGATAGAGTAAAATTATATTGGGAATTCATTGTTATACTACATGTACGTTATAAAAGACATTGAGAAATATTGTTTACAAGATGAAGGTCAAGCAGAGGTCACACGATATTGAACGCAGTCTATGTACCTCTATATTACCTAATAACAGGATGTATTATATTCTGTAGTGTGTATCTACAAGTAAATTTGAAAAGTTGCTTTACTATTCTTTTTGATATCCTTTGTTTTAATTAACACATTTTATTAAATATAAGGGTAAGGTAAATTAAAGACCTTGAATGGGTTTGAAACTCGTCAGGCACATTCCGAAAAATGAACATAGGTATAGTCGAGTTAACATATATTATATTTATTGATACATTTGGACCTAACTTTATCTTTCAAAAGTCATCAGTGTTTGGGGACATTTCGAAAATGTTATCTAGTTTCGTCACCACATAATAAAACCAATATTAATTTTCTTCCATATAGTAATCTACCAGAATAAGTAATTGTATATTCCAACACGTGGCAACTTTAAATAGGAAATTGATAAAAATATCATGTCTTAGTTTGACATCAATACTATTTGCGATCGAGATTTTATTGAAGTACATCTTCATATATTCTATGTATATATAAAGATAATAACAGATTAAATAATTTAAATAGTCACGTTGATTGATACAATATGTACACAATTTTCTATTCCCAATTTTGAAATAACTGAAGATTAATCATATGTGTTAGCCCGATCTATAATTTTTTTTTTAATTGGTATTTATTTCACATACGCATAATGAGGTCTGTTTGCACTGCACTGAGCAAATTACAAAATGTGTTATTTCATTGAGTTTTGACGCGTTGTATCGTGGTAATTTCATACTAAAGTATTATTTATCATAAAGCTTTATGTTACGCTTAGAAAGTATAAAACAAATTTATACGGTAATCATGAAATAATTTGTTAAGTAGTGAAAATAGCGTAAGGTTTTATATTTGCATAAGTACTAAATTGTTGTTTATTTAATATTAAGAATAACAAACTTATTCATACACATATATAACCTTAATATTGTATTTCCAATGATATTGAAATCTCGTAACTCTTCAAAACAAAATTTGTTTAAAATGTAGATTTATTACATATCTTCCAAACTGTTAAGAGTTTTAAGTGACTTGTAGGTTTGCAATGAAAAATAAATTTCATAACTTTCAACACTTCCAAAAAAATTCTCAAACTTATTTCAATTCAAATGAAGGCAATGATAGGTATGTTATCGTTTACATCTAGAGCGCTATGCAGGAGAACACCGTTACTGTTAACTCGATGCGACTAATATTTATTTTACGAATTAAACCAAAACTATAACCAAAATCCAACTTGGATTTTAAACAAAACGACCACTTTGCTATATCAAAATCGCAATATATTAATATAACAATTTATGTGCTAACATTGTTCATTTGAGTGTAAACAAGACTTTGCAAACGATTTTCCTATGTTATGTTTTTAATATTATGTTATTTGTCCTTATTATCAATCCATATTTTATGCATATTTAAAGTGAATATGAATGCTTACACTGCTCTCCAATACTTTATTAAATACAGTAATAAGAAATAGATCAAAGTGATTTTGTTCAATATCAGTATTTTGTAAAATAATCATGTGTTCAATTTAAAATATTTTTAACCCTCAATACATATAGAGGTGTTAGAAAATTATACATAAATATTTAATTTTCTTGTTCTTAAGTTATCGAAAGTAATATACTTAGTTCATAAATAGTATCCCTAATTAACGCTGTAAAAGATGTTATATCAAAAAAGGATTGATCCCTTGTCTAATATCTTGATGATAACACCAATTAATATTTAATATATTATTATGTAGCTTACAATAGTTACAAACAAAATATTTTTGAATGTGATTTTTTTGCAACCAAAACCCACAATGGCTTTTATAAAAAAGTTGTAATTGGTTTAAACATGTAAGTTGTTTCAAGTAAAAAGTGAAACATTGAGTGGTATGAACTTAATATTGTGTGTTGCAGTTGTTAAGAATTACATTTCGTCCAACGAATGTCGGACGTGACGACGCTGGCGACAGATTGTAAAATTATTATTCTAAAGGTGTCGAGTTCTCACAGTACGATTATTACGAATGTTGTTTTAGATCTTAACCATTTGTCACCCGTACATATGTAACATTGCTTCAGAATAATATTTTACAGAGATTAGAGTTTAAGAACTGAGAATTTTTAGTCTACTTCATCTTGAATTTAGTAATAAAGGTTCAACATCTAACGCAAAATATTAAATAATAAACTTAAATAGTATTGAACGAGTTGCATAATTTATGAAGAGCATTATATAACCTACAGCGTCTACAATTATGACAAGCAAGCAAAAGCAAACTTCAAATTAGTACTAGAGATGAAATAAAATATAAAAATATGTTTCACTTACAAAGAAATAAATTAAAATTTCCAAGCATAACTGAAATGTCAGAATAATTGGAAAATCAGTTTGAAGTAACCTTGGATTGCTTTTAATTAAAATGTTATCAAGTTCTGAAATTATTATCATAAAATATTACATATATTTAAAGAAATAAATTACGGTCTATTCTTTGATTTTTAATATACTGTATTGTTAACAAATTCAATATATTAAGACTCATTAATATCAGTATAATAAATACGACTCGAATACACTCGACCATCTATTAAGTTATCCCTTATAATGTCTTTATAAAACATTCATTTAACACCTGGTACCAAAGAAACACAAAAGTTATCATAAGATTTTATTAACTTTTATTAACTACTGTCTCAAATAATAAATATGTTTAAATACATTGCAAAAGGAATTTTTAAAAATTGTATTAGTTTGTTTGGTTTAAAAAATGTAACAGACATTACGTAATACTCGTAATGTAACACGTAATACTCGTATTGTATCCAATAGCTATTGGGTCAGAATCGAGTTCAAACTATCGGCACTAACTTCATAGTGCAGTCGCGTCCACTGCAAGTAATGTTTAATGCTTTTATTTCACTTTTATTATTGTCCTAATCTGTTATTTAAACATTAAATTGGGAATGTATAATTAATTACATAATATTACAAAACTGTGGTTTGAATGCTACCTTTTAATCCTTATTAGTTGACTACAGCTAGTATGTAAATAGGGAATGTGGTGAAGAGGAAGAAGACGTTGATGGAGTGTGTGAAAAGTAATATGACAAATCGCTGTCGAGTCGAGCAGAGAACAGAGTCTTCACAATAGTTGACATATCGCCGGACCAAATAACGCCTATAACTCCATATTATAATATGTTTTGTTAAAGGTGTATGCGTAAGCCTAAAAAAAAAATTTCTCTTCCTTCTCTTCCTCTTCTTAAAAATTTTTTATTTACCTTTTCAATATATGTTAAAATAATTGTGTTAAAATCGCAACAAATACAAATGCTTTTACATAAAATAAACAAAGACATAATTATTATGAAAATATGAAAGTCATCAAATAATATCACTAATATATCTATGGAGACAATTTTAATGTTTTACAACTGAATTGCAGCACTGATTATGTTATACAGTAATAAGTCAGTGAGAATTTTTTTGTAAATTTAGTTAAGAACGAATTTACCGGAGCGTCTAAGACAGGAATGCAATCTAAGAATTTTTCATTTTCATTCATTTCATTTGGATTCTATTCCCATAGAGCTCGCCAAATGGACCGGATGACATTACATTGAATGGTATTTCATTAATTAAAAATGTTTTAAATTATCTGTAAATTACATTATGTTGATGTTAAAAATTATTTTAAACTATATTTTGAAACAAGATGATGCCTTGTTTAATTTATATATTAGAAATAGTCATCGTCATCATCGATATTAAGTGGTAAATTCTTCCAAGCATGTCTGAAAATATTAAAATGATGCAACTATTAATATATGTTTATCTGAGAAATACGGAGAAATGCCGAAAACTCACGGATAGGGAAGAATAGATAGATATAACCCTTGTCCCTTAATTGAGTATACCTATAAATACACGGAACTATATATTTCCAGATAGAGAATAAATTATGTAATTTTGATTTTGACTCACAGATATTTACATTTCTTTTTCCTATATGAAACATTTGTGTTGGAATGTTACAAAATAATTACTAAATTTAAGAAGCGACTCCATAAACTTCGGCAACAAGAGTAGTTGTGGCAGCATTACTACCCTTAAGGAATGTTTGTAAGAGAAGCGATCATTGAATAGCAGACTAAGTAACACGTCAAAGTAACAAGAACGGTTGAAGATGCAATACGTGCTGCTGTTATTTCGATACACCAAGATTCTGAAACTTTTAATCATACTTTATTTAAAAAACATATATAGAAAATACATTCAGTTGCAAAAAAGTATTAGGGTTGCATTTATGAAATGATTTATTATACGATCCAATTTAAAAACTGATTTTTTGAAGACTGACTTATTGACTTACTGAATATAAAAAACAAGAAGAGTTCCGTCTCGCCTTTGAATTTACATAATTATTCTCAACAGAAAAAAAGCCATCGTAAACATGTGTAAATAATCTGTATTTAAATCATGGAGTTTTGTCAACGGAGTGCGGACTATATTCTGTTCCCTTTTGAGCTTTTCTATAATAAATAAGTTTGTTTATATGATGTATATGATATTTTATTTTGAATAAAGTCTGATCCCTTTTGAAAGAATTTTATTATAACAAAAATATATAAACAACTTTGAGGGCCTTTTAGATCCCTCTCCTTTATGCTTTAAACTCAGTTAATATATAATTTTACATTACGAAAATATAAACGAGAGCCTAATATCATCTCAGTACTACAAAAGTTAACCATATCATTTGAAATGTTGGACATTTTCTCTCAACTACATTACACATTTCTTTCGAATAGAAGTGTATATTTATAAGGTGGTAGAACCCAGCTCAACTTCACCTCGCGTGGTTATGTTATGTACTAAAATTGCTGTATTTATATAGACACGGTTCACGCCTTGCACTGTGCGTCTCAATAAAAAGTAAGAAGATTAAGGGTAGGCTATGTACTTTTAAATAAAACCTTTTATCAAACATACATTTTATTATATATACGTCTATGATGTTGATGTGATGTTAAATATACGATAAAGTTATAATTCTTAGCACTCATAATATTAACTATACTTTAAGAAAGTGTATCATCCATTAACAGATTGTAATTTATCATTCAGGCGGATCGTATTCTTTAAATATATTGTGTAGCGATATAAATCAAGAGCGCTTTGTAAATGTCCAAACAATGTTGTACAAAAAATTTTGTAAGCTTTTATGGTAATGATGAATTTAATCAATTAAAAGGTTTTTGTGAAGATTATTCCATATTATATACTTAAAATGTAATGAAATATCTCAAGTAACAGAGCAAAGACATGCTTTATAAAGAATTTGTGAGGCTTATGGCAATAAATAGACCAACGCCAATAATCCTGTTATGAAGTTGCAATGATTACTGGCTTAAACTAATTTAGAAATTAGTTTGTTCAAACCTTACCTGAGTTATTTATTATTGTTTTGTATCAATAGTTTAAGGATGGTTCATTTTTTAATGTCAAGGTTGTCTGAATCTTTGTATCTTATCAAATAGTTCATTAGATTAATTATATCCAAGTATTTATAATACCGACCGTTGTGTTTCTGTGTGTCATATTATTATCATATTATTTAGGTCAATTTTAATTGCAGATCTTTATTTACTATTCACTTCCTATTGCATGAAATCTTTAGTATTCTGAAGTTTATATTGGTCTCTCATGGTAAAGTTTAAAATTCATAACAGAAACATTATTCCTATCTTTGGAGAAACATAGAAAAGGAAAAGCAGTCCAAATTTTGAACACAAACCAAATGTTTTACTTTTACTGCTTATTTATAAAATTCTCTCGATATTTCTTAAAGCTAAACTCCTATTTAATTTTAGTTAATTTCTGTGAAATACATCGTATATGCTGGTTTAGAAACTATTATTATTTTAGATACAAAACATACATACCTTGTGTTTGTTTTTACCTGTGTATTTGCTTTATCGTAATATTATAAGAAATACTATTTGAATTACGTAAACCAATAATATTTGTTAATATCCGTGGTATTGGAATTTTGAACAAAGAGAGATACATGTATGTATCTCTCTTTGTTTTCTTTGTTAAGAAAAAGATAGACGTTATTTATATCTCTGGTAAATTTAAAATTGTTTCATCCTTTTTATATTGAACTTCTAGTAAAAATCAATTATCGTTTTAAATCAAAGACTTAAAAATAATAATTCTAAAAAATATCCAAATACTTGTAAACGCAACTTTTTCATCGTAACGAATCTAAATTTTCCATTTACGATCATCGGAGAACTGATTATTATATCAAAGCGGGCGTTAGCTAGCTCAGAGTGACGAAAGCACCCATAGTGCTGAAAGTCTAACTCTGTATATATACGCGCAATATCGATTTTTTTATACACGAGACCTTCTGGTATGAGTGTGGTATTTTTAGAAAGCCCTTGGCCCATAGACCCAGAAAATGCATTTACACTTAGCAATATACCTACCGCCTCACCTCTACGGCCGTTTGAAAAATGAGACTAAAATTTAGTTTTTGGCTCCGCACCAGTATAAAATCACTTATTTCCACCTTGATTTTCCTAAAGGTCCTTGTCGAGACCTTTTCAACAAGCCCAAAAACGCCAAAATCCGACCACCGGTTGATGAGATATGACATTTTGAAAATTTTGACTGGCGCCTCCATCGATGATTACTTTGTCTGTGTGTGGGTATATTCGTAGTTTCAACTGATTTTGTTCAAACTTTCAGGGATTGAAGTACATCAAAAACTAAGACTTTTTTGTTTTACGACATTTCGATTTGGCCGCCATGTTGGCCGTGGCCAGCCCTCGAAAGGCCAAAAATGGCCATTTTTCGTACAGGGACTGTGGCCAAACCAGTTGACGTACATTGACAAATTGGGCATCATTGGAAAGGTCTCAAGCTTATCTTTTGAATAATGTCCATTTTAATGGCAAAAACATTTGTTGGCGTGACATTTTTTTGGCGTTCAAGGCAAAAAATGGCCAACTGGCCGGGGACAGATCGGCCATTTTCTCGAAAACGGCGCCAACGATTTTTTCGAAAATTTCCTCCTTCGTAGCCCCAAATTAGAGCTAAAATTTGGTATATAGCATATATCTGGGAAAACTCGTTATTTTGAGATATGGCCGTGAGAAGTTCAAAAAATCATGAAAAACGACCAAAAATTGCCAAAAAATAACTTTTAAAGCCAGAATCGTACTTACAACACGGTTAAAATTCAATGCTAGTTGCACAGTGAATAAACTCACTAACGCATTGCCGTCTGTAACAATAAAACAAAATTTACAGAAAAAAATCCGAATTGTGAAGAAATTCTGTTTTGAAGCAATGAATTAAAAAAATAAATGGAAACTGAAAAAATCAAATGAAAAAAAAATCGGGCACCTGTGGGAATCGAACTCGAGGTCTCGTCTTGGTCATTACAACGCTCATCCTCTGAGCCAAAACATTCTCATTTTGTCAGAGGCAACTATTCCAAATAATAATAATAATAATAATAATAATAATAATAAATCAATTTATTTCAGATAATTCATCCATAAGTGTTAGTAACATTTTAACTTAAGTAACTAATGTTATAATAGTACTCGTAGTTAGTATTCAACATAACAATCTCAAATTATACAGAAAAATAAAATTAATAAAATGCACAAAATTCATAAAATATATAATATAAATTCAATTCAAATAAATATAAATTAAATTCAAATCAAATATAATTAAAATCATAAAATACTATTAAAGAAATTAAATAAAATAAAATTCATGGAAATCATCGTTCTAATTATTATTATTTTTTAATTCTATAAATAACTCAACGCTATACTCCTACAGTCAGTATACGCTACGCTTCGATGCTACGTGTACACTATCCCAGGACCTCCAGAGGGGAGCGTCTAGCTTTAACGCCAATATGCTGAGCAGACTGTTGGAGCTGTTCAGTAATCTTGTCATTGCGGACGCGGTCTGCCTTCGTATTATCGCATAGAAGTCGTCTACACGAGCCTCCGCAAACATTGCCGATGCACTGCAGTATCGAGGCTTCCTCAACAAAGCCCTCAGCACATTGTTGTACTGAACACGCAGTGCGCTATATGTCCGCCGCGTATAGTTCTCCCATAGGCTGCACGTGTAAAAGGACTGGCAATAGGCTTTAAATAATATTAATTTTACCTGTGTCGAACACCGTGCAAACCTACGGGCCAACATGTTGCCTCTAACCGACAGAGCCCTGCGCTCCCGCTCGATATCACTATCATCACCCAGGCGTTCATTCACAATATGACCAAGGTATTTAAATTCAGATACTAGTTTCAGAGAAGTTCCACACAGATGTATTTTAGGAATGAAATTTAACTGTTTGTTTATTCCTCGAAAAATTAAAATTTCGCTCTTTTTAGCGTTATACCTCAGTCCATTCTCCTTTGCATATTCCTCACAGATTTTTATCAGTCTTCGAAGACCACTGACCGACTGGCTCAACAGAACCATATCGTCTGCGTAACTAAAATTGTTCATCATTACGCTATCTATCGAACAACCGACGCCTGCCCCGCTAAGCCTCTCTATGAGCCCGTTTATGTAAAGATTGAACAATCTGGGTGACGTCAGGCCCCCCTGTCTTACTCCACACCCTAATTTATATGGTTCACTAAGTACATCACCCCATCTTACCACATTACTTTGGGCACCATACCAGTACTTTAATAGTGATATCAACTCCGGTCTTAAACTGCTATCCTTTTCAAGCTTCTGCCATAAAATTTTATAGGATACGAGGTCAAATGCCTTCGACAGATCCAAAAACACGCAAACACATGGGTCTTTCTATCCGTGTAGTACCTTACAGCTTGCTTGAGACACAATACTGCGCTCTCAGTTGACAGCTCTGATCTAAAACCGAACTGCGCATCGTGTATGTTAATTGTTCTGCTAAGTTGAGTATCAAGCAAGCCGTCAAGCACTTTGGCTATGATGGTAGCAAGAGATATCGGTCTGTAGTTGGTTCTGTCCGCCGCATCCCCCGCCCTATTCTTGATTATAGGCACGACTATTGTCCTTGTCATCGAGTCCGGCAGAAAGCCGTGGCTTATACAAATATTGTACAACAAAACTAGGACTCTAGGAAGGTGCACACCAGCGTGTCGCAGATGCTCAACACTCAGGCCATCATGTCCAGGCGACTTTCCACGCTTCATACACATTATTGTATCTACTACTTCGCTAGACGTGAAACGTACAAAGCTTTCCCCATTATTTATAATATGCCCCTGCCAGCCTCGGCGAAATTGAACTCACAGGGATCCACTGTAAATTGTGTTTTAAACATATTTGCTATGTTACGGCAACCGCTCACTCCCCCTACTTCAGCCGCAATATTCGATCTTGTATTCAGTTTGTCTGTTTGTTGCCAGAATTTTCCAAAATGTTTGTTTCTATATGACGTAGCCAGTATGTCCATTTTAATCTGTTCTGAATTGTCTTGGCACCATTTAAGTTTGTTTTTAAAGGCCCTACGAGAGTCCCTCATGTCATTATAGATAGTTCCATGTGTTGGTCAAATAAATGAGTATATATTTGCATGAAAAATAATCGCACAGCATTTTGTTTCCAATCCTTTTACAAAACTATTGATATCAAAACAAAAACTTCTCAACGAAGTAAATACCGAGTGACGAAAGCGAATCCACTGACAAAACTCCTGATATGAATTTTGCGACGAAAAAAACCACGAACATTTTTATTCACAAACGTAAACAAACACAAAAAATGTGAATGTGTTCGGAACGTTGCCAAACAAACAAACAAACAAAAAAAATACAAACAAAAAATGTGAATGTGCTCGAAACGTTGCACAAATTGCATTTTTGATTTTATTTTATTAGATTGATCAAGGCAATTTGGTAACGTTCCGAACACATTCACATTTTTTGTGTTTGTTTACGTTTGTGAATAAAAATGTTCGTGGTTTTTTTCGTCGCAAAATTCATATCAGGAGTTTTGTCAGTGGATTCGCTTTCGTCACTCGGTATTTACTTCGTTGAGAAGTTTTTGTTTTGATTATATATATTAACTGGTAATTCGATTTCAAGCTAGGACACGTTGTGCGGCTACGCCAACTTGCAAACAGACCTCTTATTCTAGCAACGACTAGATAATGGTCTGTTCCCAGATCAGCACCCCTAAACACTCGCGTGTCCATAACTTGGCTTCGCATTCGCTGATCCACTAGGAATAAATCAATCATACTTCTTTCTTCCGCTCGCTCCCATGTGTACATGTGACTCTGTTTATGATCAAACATCGTGTTTGCCACAAACAAATTTCTCTCCTTGCAAAATTCCAAAATAAGCTTTCCAGCCTCATTTACTCTCTTATCACCGTACTTGCCTAGCACGCTTTCGTAACCACTTCGCGCAGTTCCAACCCATCCATTAACATCCCCACATACTATCAACTTTTCATTACTTCTGACACTACTTAGAACATCCCTGACACGCTCCCAAAACTCCTCGAGTTCACTCACTGGAGCTGAGGATACTGGCGCGTAAACGGCTAACAAGAATACTCTTGTTATCCCCAGCTTGAAGCGAACCCAAAGAAGCCTCGGGTTGATAGCTTTGTATTCTACCATTGCATTAACCATTCGAGAGGACAACAACACGCCTACACCTTGGCAACCTCGCTCACCCTCTGAAACCCCAGCCCAGAAGGCGACGCGGTTGCCAGGCAAATCGGTCGTATCATTGCCTTTTCGCTTGGTCTCAGACACACAAATAACATCCAGATCTTTGTCATCCATCACATCTAATAATTTATTCATCTTCTGTTTCATTCTTCCTCTTACATTCCAAGTAGCTATTTGTAGCTCCTTCCTCCACTTTCCGCCGTTCGGAACATGGCGTGTTGGTTGGCAGTCCCCAAGTTAAGTAATATTCGAATATAGCTTATTAAATTTTCTCACATCGACCAATGTTGACAATAAAATACACAAAAAAAGGAATTTTAAAAAATAAAATAATAGTAATAATAAAGTGTTTTCTATTTTCCGCATAATAACACACCGTCATTATAAAACACATAAAGGCTATATTATCACTACTGCTGTCAAACTGATAGTTTATGATCGTATTATTTTAGTGGTGAAGCCGAATGTTTATGAGGACCATTATCATGACAATTTTGGCGGAGCTTCTCAATTCTCGTAAAACTGTGGTTGGAAAATGTTGGAATTACTAAAACAAATAAACAATACCCTCATTATAAAACAAATGATGATGAACTTCAAAGGATATACGAATTTTTATTTGACAAAGTGAAAATATATCTCTTGCTCGGTTATCGTTGGTAATCGTTAATATTTAACTTCAGACTCAATCCCTTCTATAGATTGTGGTTTCATCGTAAATAAATGATCTGTTTTTATGGAGAGAATAAAAATGTTCACTGCTGTCTTATTTTTTTTTATTGATATAGAGCTTAAACCGTTATCTGATGAAAAATAAATATTATTTTGTTTAACATTTGTATTTATTTATAAAAATCTGTAAATAATTATTTAGTATTTTAAATAGATACATAAATTAAATAATATTATATCATAAATATGTTTATTTTAACGGCTTATTTTATCATAGTTACATACAAAATAATGATATTGTTGGAGGTACACATATGTATTTTTCAAATATAACTTTAACAATCTACAATCTTCAATCAACAAATAATTACTTTTATTCAAGACAAGAACGTTACGACAAAAATATCGCAGAATTTCAAAACCTTTTACGAGGGAAAAAAATATATACTTATATATTATCTATAATATAAAAATGAATCGCAAAATGTGTTGGTAAGCGCACAACTCAACAACGCATGGACTAATCTGAACAATTCTTTTTGTAAAATATTTCTTGAATCCCAAGGATGGTTCTTACGGCAAGAAAAATCCGAATTATTTCCAGGAAAACCCTTAAAAGAGCCCTTTTCTTTTTCCTATACAAATATTTTCTAACTAAATGTAGAGTCAATTTGAACTGTATTGCTATACAATAAAGTTCATATTAAATTACAAACATTCATTGTTGTCTAAACAATGTAGCAACACGCTAACGTCGAAAAGTCAATTCTCGCTTTATTGTCGCTGCACAAAGTTCAAATTCAATCAAATGCGCGTTGACGCAAAAGTGATAATATCGTGAATCCGACCAAATTGAAAAGTCAAAAAATGTAAGAGCTATAGATTTGATTGGCCTTGGAATATTCTTTCTTTTGTTTTAGTTTCGGAATACGACATAAATTGTCATCAGTTTTCACGTCATTGCATCTGTCAAACAAACTGCGTTAAAAAGCGTTTATAATATTTAATAATTAATTTTGATTGTTTTATTTGTGCAAAGTGTTTTAATACCTGTGATTAATAATTATTGCGTGTGACATAATTTAGGTAAGTATATTCGATATGCCTCCTATAAGACGAAGTAATTTAGGTAGAAGAACCCGAAATGCTACAAACCAAACTAATTACCGATCTTATCATACTGCACATGAACGTGACGACCGAATTGAACGTGAAAGAATTCGTATATCGAGAAATAATGTGTTACTATTGGATCTATGAACTTGGTTTGCTCTCATTGTAAGGCATTGAAATACAAAAATGAAGCCAATGGATTGTGTTGAGCAAATGGGAAAGTGAAATTGATAACGTTGGACCCACCACCAGAGCCATTGTACTCATTTGTTTCAGGAATAGAACCAGATTCCATACGCTTTTTGTCAAATATCCAACAATATAACAATTGCTTTCAAATGACGTCATTTGGGGCAACAAACGTAGTTCGGGAAAATTTAATGCCAACTTTTAAGGTATGTATTATAGCAGTTAATCATTATTATTTTAATGAACAAAATTTCCTGTTAACTAAGGAAATATGTGTCATTACCCTTCAGTTTCCTAAGCCCCAACACATATTACTTAGTCATAATATTATTTGGTGATTATCAGTATTAGCAACACTTTTATTATTTTGAAACACAATATAATTATTTGATGATGGATATTAGTTACAACTAATTATTATATATTGACATACCTAAGCAAATCAATTATTATTTGTTGGTTCAAATTAGGAGACAGATATACTTTTTTGGAACAAATATTATTTATATTTGGCAAAAATCATTTTTTTTAATTTACAGATACAAGGCCAAATATATCATAGAGCAGGTTCACTGTTACGAGTGCAGATAGCAATTACAAATTCTCAAAGAAATATGCGTTGTTCACAAAACAATTCACTAAAGAGGTCTATGGTAGAACAATTACAAACTTTATTTCATGAGTACAATCAATTGAATATGTTGTTTAAAACTGCACTGGATCTGATGCCATCTGATAATCACAAAATTGTAATCAGAGCTGATAAAACACCTGTTGGCCAACATGCAAGAGGTTTTAATGCAGCAACTATTGATGAAGTTGTCATCGTTGTAGTTGGAGAAAACTTGGAATCCCGTGATATTGTTTTACATCGTCGGAATGATCAATTACAACGTATAAACGAAACATACCGCTCATATGACGCACTGCAATATCCCATTATATTTTGGCAAGGTGAAGATGGCTATGATTTCTCAAACAAGATGATAAATCCTATTGCAGGTAATAAAAAATATTAGTTTAGCTATGGAGAAATATTATCAGTCACTATATTATTGTTTTTTTAATTTTAATGTTATGAAAACAAAAATCTTTTTTCAGGTTCTGAAACCAACAAAAAAGTCAGTTCAATGAGCTATTATTCCTACCGCCTAATGATCCGTGAAAATGAGGACAATCACATACTCAAATGTCGGCGATTAAATCACAAGTATGTTGTAGACATGTATGTTAAAATTGAAACGGAGAGATTAACATTCATCAGGTTGAATCAGACTAAACTCAAATCTGAAGAGTATATTCACCTTCGAGATGCGATTAATACTGATGGAAATGCACAAAATGTTCGTCGGATGACTATTCTTCCAGCACCATACATCGGAATGCAAGATGCCATGTCATATGTTCGTCATTATGGTACAGCAGATTTGTTCATCACATTTACATGCAATCCACACTGGATAGAAATCAAGCAGGAGTTATTCCCTGGGCAATCATCCATTGATCGTCATTATATTACAGCCAGAGTCTTTAGACAAAAGTTGATATCTTTAATGGATTTCATTGTGACACATTATGTGTTTGGAGAGACACGCTGCTGGATGTATTCTGTGGAGTGGCAGAAACGGGGATTGCCACATCCACACATTTTGATTTGGTTGGTTGAAAGGATAAGGCCAAATGAAGTTGATGCAGTAATATCAGCTGAAATCCCTAATGTAGAAGTAGATCCTGGATATTGTTGCTATTAAAAACATGATAGATGGTCCCTGTGGAACTCTTAATCAAAATTCACCGAAGATAGTGGATGTTAAATGTTCAAAGCGATATCCACGGACATTAATATCTGACACAATCACTGGTAATGACGGTTATCCTTTGTACCGTCGCCGATCGACAGCAGACAATGGAAGATCAACTATTGTCAAATTAAATAAACAAGATATTGAAATAGATAATCGCTGGATTGTTCCATATTCACCCATTTTATCAAAGACCTTCAAAGCGCACATCAACGTTGAATCTTGCCATTCAGTAAAATCTATTAAATACATTTGCAAATATGTAACCAAAGGGAGTGATATGGCTGTGATTGGTATTAATGCAGGGAATTCCAATGATGAAGTTACCCAATACCAAATGGGTATATTAGTAGCAATGAAGCAGTTTGCTACGTTAGTAGCAATGAAGCAGTTTGGCAAATATTTTCTTTTCCTATTCACGAGAGACACCCTACTGTTGTTCATTTAGCTGTGCATTTAGAAAACGGACAAAGAGTATATTTTACAGCACAGAACGCAGTACAAAGAGCTGTACAGCCACCATCTACTACATTATCCAGTTTTTTTGAGACATGCCAAAACGATGCTTTTGCTCAAACAGTGTTATATTCTTAAATGCAGTGTTATATTCAAAATATTATATTTGTAATCAATCCTCAAGGAGATTTATACGACGGAAACAAAGAAAACCAGTTCCAGGATACCCAGATGTATGTTCTACCGATGCGATTGGTCGAATTTGTTCAGTACATCCAAGCAATGATGAATGTTTTTATTTACGACTGCTATTATTCAATGTACGTGGCCCAACATCATTCCAACATGTACGAACTGTTGATGGTGGTTTGTGTGGATCATACAGAGAAGCTTGCCAACGTTTGCTATTGCCAGAAAATGATGCTCATTCGGATCATTGGGATCTCTATGATGCTGTAATATCATCACAAGCTCATCAAATACGAACATTGTTTTCTATAATCATATCTACATGCATCCCATCAAACCCAAAGGATTAGTGGATCAAGTACAAAGATAATATGTGTCATGATATTTTGTATCAAATACGGATTAGAAGGGGAAATCCAAATATACAAATAAGCGAAGAAATTTACAATGAAGTATTGATTTCAATTGAGGACATGTGCTTGATGATGTCAAACAAACTATTATTTCAATTAGGCCTGGCCGCGCCCAATCGTCCAATGCATGATGCTTTTAACCAAGAGTTGCACCGAGAAAAACTGTATTATCTCAACACTTTGAAAGAATTAATTCAAACAAATCTTCCAATATTGAATGATCAACAGAAGTATGTGTATCAAATGATACACTTATGAAAGTAATAAATGATAAAAGAGGAGGAATTTACTCCTTAGATGCACCTGGTGGAATAGGAAAAACTTTTTTGATTTCATTGATATTAGCAACAATTCGCACACAAAATAAAATTGCACTTGCACTCGCTTCGTCGGGCATCGCAGCAACTTTGCTTGAAGGTGGTAGAAGAGCTCATTCAGCACTAAAATTGCCAATAAACATGCAAAGCAACGAAACTTCAACCTGCAATATTTCGAAGAACTCCGCAATGGCAAAGGTTTTGCAGCAACGTGAATTGATTGTTTGGGATGAATGCACGATGGCACATAAAAAATCTTTAGAGGCTTTAGATAGAACCTTACAAGATCTCCGGAGCAAACATAACCCATATGGTGGTGCCATGATTCTATTAGCAGGAGATTTTCATCAAACATTGCCAGTGATTCCACGATCAACGCCAGCTGACGAACTTAATGCATGTCTAAAGTCCTCCAATTTGTGGAAACATGTGAAGGTATTACACTTAAGCAAGAATATGCGTGTCAAGTGACAAAATGACCAATCAGGAGACATATTCTCTAAGCAACTCATTGACATTGGTAATGGCAAATTTCCTATAGACACCTGGACTGGTTGCATTAACTTTCTTCAAAGTTTTTGGCAGTTAACTAGATCAAAAGATGAACTTATTCAAAAGGTTTCCAGATGTTGCTCAAAATTACAGAAACCATGATTGGTTGAGCGAACGGGCTATATTGGCTGCAAAAAACATAGATGTAAGTGAATTAAATTTCAAAATTCAAGAACAAATTACAGGCGAATTGAGGATATATAAATCAGTTGATTCGGCTACTAACCAAGATGATGTCGTCAACTGTCCGCCTGAATTTTTGAACTCGCTGGATTTACCAGGATTGCCCCTCACAATCTTCAATTAAAGGTTGGATCGGTAGTTATAATGTTGAGAAATATCAACCAGCCGCGTCTTTGAAACGGCACACGGTTAGCGATAAAAAAATTATTGGACAACGTGATAGAAGCAACTATACTGAAAAGAAAGTATAAAGGAGAAGACGTTTTGATACCACGCATCCCAATGATTCCGACTGATGTACCATTTGAATTTAAACGACTACAGTTTCCAGTGCGGCTTGCTTTTGCTATGACCATAAATAAGTCCCAATGGCAATCATTAGGTGTTTGTGGTATTAATCTAGAAAACCCATGTTTCTCACATGGTCAATTGTATGTTGCCTGTTCCCGTGTTGGAAAACCATCAGATTTGTTTGTATATTCACCAGGTAATCAAACAAAATCATTGTGTATCATAAAGCACTACAATAAAAATAAAACAGATTTATGTTAATAATTATGATTCACTTGATTTTCAATAAAGCGATTACCGAAAATACTTATATACGTTTTATTTCATTATTTTTTATTTCATCTGTTATTAACCCTATGTTATAATAATAGTAATAAATAATTAATTATCTTTATGTTTTGTCATTGAAGCACCCACTTTATAAATATTTGTCACCTTTAGATTATTTTTCAATCAGGTTTGAACCTTAAGTTCCCCTCTTAGTTTGAAGCCCTCTGGCAGACAACCCAGTCGGGGTTTTTAGTGGGTCTCAAAAGGGTGACCAAAGTTCGTGGAAGCGAAGATACTTAGGTCACCAGAGCTGATCTTTTTCTTTAATTCTCCTGAACAGAACCGTCACCATGATGATAGGGCGATGTGTGAAAGTCAGCAGAGTAAAAACGTCTTAAGGTCGAAATATAAACTGCCACATTCCAAATCTATTTGACAGAACGATATCTGTCGAGTTGTATAAAATTTGTTGTATTTATTATAAAAATGTATTTTTTTTCATTTTTCATGATTTATCTTTTAAAATTTAAATGTTTTGAGTTTAATTTTAATTATATGCATTAGTAAAACCACCAAATATTTTTAATTATAAACATCTTATTAAAATGATAAAGTAACATATTAAAAGAAGGATAATTTTACGATTTATTTATCATATTATTTAAAATTTAAATGATAAAAAAAATCCACGAGAAATCTTAATATATATAAATCATGTGTCACGTTGTTTGTCCGCGATGAACTCCTAAACTACCTAACCGATTTTAATAAATTTATACACTACGTACAGTTTGATTTAACTTAAAAGATAGAACAATTTTCAACTCAATTCATTGTCGCAATATTATTTTATTGCAAATTATTTGTTTATTATTTTACAGTTAGCTCCTAACGATTCTAAAAGATGGCGGTATCTGTTGACTGGATTGAGTAATTACGAATGAGGTATCTACCCTACCTACCTCCTTCGTAAGTTTAGTGTTCCAAGTTATTTACTAAAAACTTTCTAATATACAAATAGTGTTAAAAACTTGGATAAAATTTAAAAAATAATTATAATTATTTTGTTTTGATTTTTGCTTAATATCAACTGTAAGAACACATTATGGTTTTCATGACAGATGTACTCTGAACGTTACCCCTTAAATAGTTTACTACAATGTAATATATCAATAACAATAGTCACAGCAACGCGTGACCGGGACTGCTAGTATTCAATAATAATCATACATTCAAGATGTACTCGCATTGTCTCTGTAAAGTCCTTTAAATTCTATTCATAACTGGATCGGCAAATAAAGACCATTCGGTCCACTGTAAATACTACTTACTACAGATTGTGGTTTCAAAGTAAACCTTGAACTGTTTTGTTAAATAACAAATAAATTCTGTAAGTTACATTAATATGCATGTTGCATACAAATTATAATGATAACTTTTACTACTTTATAATAGTTGAAAATGTTTTGTAAATGTAAACAATTTAACAATGCACATTTTAATATTATAAACAAGGAAAATTGTATGTTGAATTGATTAAGATTTGAAAGTAATCATATAAAAAAAAATATAATGTGCACTATTATGTTAATAGGTTGTATACTATATCGTTAAATAAGGGGACAGTCCGTGGAGGTCTAATTTCAACTGTTGACTTAAATTGCTTGAACAAATACATCTTACGACCAAGGACTACATCCTTACCGCGGAAATCATATTTTATATTTATTTATATAAGCTAAATATGGTTTATTTAAATTTAAAATACACAAATAAGCTTTTATTTAAATTTAAAATAAACACATTTTAAGCGAAACATATCATCGCTTCGATTAAACATTTACTTGAAATCAATTACAGCAAATAAATAAGAAGATGAAATATGAAATTAAAATCATTTAAATTTCAATTAAAAAAGGCACTAACAAATGAAATAAATATATTTTAAGATAATGAACACTTCGTAGTATATACATCTTAGAGATTTATAAACAATTTGTGGTAAAACAAAAATATGAGCAGAAAAAGAACACAAAACCTTAAAATATTTGAAGAATAGAACTAACGATTTTAATAATACATGAACCCGAATATGCTTTATTCTTTGAAACCACAAAAAATAATCAGAGTCACAATTACTTCTTTGTATTCTGTGTTTAATAGTCTCGTGCTAAAGAAAAGTAAAATATATGCAATGTTCAGTAATATCAGGTTTTATGATTTATTCTTATAGTTATTGGGCGTGTTATGTTACGTAGACACGTATATTTTTTCTTTTACAATTCTCATTGTCTCAGTGTGATAGATTATTATTTAACAGTATATACAGTACATATAAATAAATTTCCAGGAACAAGAAACATTATCAAATATTTCATTAAAAATAATCATGACTAAGGAAGGTTACATATAATTTTTTTTTTATTAATATCTTTTTCGCTCTTTTTCGAATATGAGAAAAATAAGATTTCACATATACAAATAACAGATATAAAATACAGTCAGTCTCCTAACAACTCTTGATATCTGTAAACTCTCTCTCTAATTAAATAGTTGTGCTGTCTGCCGATCGAACCCCACCTTGGACTGAGCTGTCAGTATCACTCAGCAATAAACTAATCAATCTCTATGATTCTACTACAAAAGTACAGTGTATTTTTACGTTGTATCGACTTTCTCTTTGGCTGAATATACTGAATAAACCAATTCTGGAGGTTTATCAATATAATTACTTGTATATTTTTTTGCCGGTTTAAATCTTTACAAATTCAACACTGTGATAAAAATGTTACGGACAGCGCTTTTATTATTTTGGGGCTTCAATTTATTTAAACATAAAATTTTACAAGTTTCATTCTCTATGTTGCTGTTATAGTAAATACATTTTTATCGACCAATACAATTATTACCTTTAGTCTATAAAATACTTGACTGACTTACTATAATAATTTTTTCATTACATAACTTATTTTGTAAAAAGTTATAAGTATACTCAGGTATTTTAAAATAAATAGCATAGAATAGACTCAACCTTCAAAACAACTTTAAATCACTTTTATTCAATGGGTCTTGAATTATTCCTATTGATATAACCTAATAATAAACATTTAATACAAAGTTTTGAAAATAAGTGCTTTAAAGTCCGGAAGGGTGTTGACTTCGAGTAGTCAATTTATAAGAGCCATTTGAATGCAAATCGCGAATTCTTGGTTTTGCTAAACCTCTGAAGAATAGATACCGATTGTCTTTAAAGAAAATGAATAATTGTGGTTCATATTCTTAGCTACAAAATGATTTACATAGAAAAGCGTTTATTGGTTTATATCATGTAACTTTCACATTTTATTGAAGAGCCATCCATTTTCATGGAAGAATTTGTATTAAGAATAATATAAATTGGAATTATAAATTCTGAACAACGCTATGTTTGTAAATTCCATCATAAAAGTATGAAGTGAGAAAGATCCCAGTGCCCAGTAACAACTGCACAGTACTTGCAATACATATTTTTATAACAGTGAATATTATGTTACAACATAACTTTTGAAATCATTATAAACTTTGAGGTTAATATTAATATTCATAAACTGAGATTAGGCATTATGACTTTAGATTTTATATTTTGACCCCAGTTATAATTTCTCGAACAACTGATAGAATTCAGTTAATAAAAGAAAAACTTTGAGATCCCGAAGATATCAATAATGAAAGTTTCGAAGTTGTAAATGAATTGGTAAATCAGTTTGCTGTGAATTTCCCGGTGTTATGTAAATCCTTTCAAAACTGAACATTTCTTTAGATTTCCTCAGAAATTTATTTGCCTTCCAAAAGGTTTCACCATCATTTAAATACACTATAATAAAAAAAACATAAATTAATTAGTTTCTGTTCAAAAATTTTTCCTAAGAATTTTACAATAAATTTTAATAAGGCAGAATTTATACATTTAGCTCTAAAATTATATAGAAATTTTAAATTTATATTATGAATTTCGTTATAAGTATTCGTTATAACTAAATACATAATTAGATGATAATTAGTTATAGTTTCACAAGATCTTTATATTTCACAGACTTAATTTTACAAATCTACTTAATTCTTTGGAACTCTTAGAAATCATGACAAGATTAAAATTTTATTTTATTTGGCGTTATAATCAAAACAAATTATAACGCCAAAAACAAAATGAAAACTATTTTTACATCATAAACAATCTAAGAGTTTCTTTGACATATCGACCTCAGCTCATTTATTAATCAATTAATTGGTATTATTAATATAATTCCAATTATCATTTTTTTCATATTATATTTCATCAAATTGTATGATATATTTTATCATACAATGTAATGATACAAAACGTAATAATTATTTAACTGGTATATTAACTCATTAACGTAGACCTACATTTTATATTCCCGCGATTAGCACTGTTGTAAGGTATAAAGAGTTTAAAGTTTGATATTTTAAAAAACAACACATATATCACAGTTGACATTGTAACATTGTAACATTCAAGTTGGTGTAATTTTGATGACTTATAACTTATCCTACAAGATTATCTTGGGGAAGAGTATGGATTTTTTGATAGGACTGTACTTGTGTGCTCAGAGATTTTGTTAATATTACGTACAACTAATCTCACTGGACTCTACGATAAAGCATAAAGTAAAGCATAAAATTTTCCAAAATAACGCTGAACAATAAGAATTAAAGTCATAAGATTACATTTCATTGTTTACAAGAGTTTTATGAGAATTTTGTAATGAACTTTACGACTATTATGGTCTGCGACTTGAAAATCTTCAGACTTGTCGTAATTTTACAGAAATAACGGGCAAAAACTTTTTATTTTTTTGATACGGCTTTATATAAGACGATTCCTAGAATAAATCATCTTAGTTCTAGTTTCTAAAGTTAGGTTACGTAATAATTGATGTAATAAAAAAATCGATAATAAAAAAATACTTAACATATACCAATTAATGAAAAACATTGTCTAATAACATACAAAACAAAACCTTTTTATGTATGGTCAAAGTACACCTCGCTAACTTTATAACGTCACGTTTCATGACTGCTTCCAAATTATGAGTTCTGTTTATTGAGTTACACATTTTGTTAATCAGAGAAATGCTAACTGTCAAAATGTCATTCACGTACCAACCGTCAATAAAAAAACGAACAGGGAAATCGGAGATTTCGATTTCATTTTCACGATGAAGTCTGTTCAGTTGACTGTAAATACAACATATTGTAACGAGACAGGACATTCACGACAACACTATGTGATGGCTGCAGCTTACGTTATACTGATAACATTTAGAGGATATGAGCCACAGCTTCTGTTATATATTGATATAAAATTTTAATAAATATTATATAGGTATTATAAAATCATATAATAAATAATATATTTATTATTATATTTGTGTAAGAATATCGGGTTTATATAATAACTAGCTCACGACTTCGTTACGTGGATTACGATTTGAAAATAAAATTTAGGCAAAGTTATTCCCTATAGCCTGTTATAGTTAAATAATAAAGTATAAAGTTAAATGTATTTAGCTTTATATCTACACAAACACTTTCATTAGTCTAGAAAGTACTTAACAGACTTTAAAAAATATATTCTTTCAAACCCAATATAGTGTATAACTTAATTTGTAAAAGGTTATAAGTATACTCAGATACTTTTAAATAAATAGCATAGAATAGACTCCACCTTCAAAACATCTTTAAATCGCTTTTATTCAATGCGTTTCGACATAATCCCATTGAAATAACCTAATAATAAACATTTAATACAAAGTTCTGTAAACAATTGCTTCAAAGGCCGGAAGGGTGTTGAATTCGAGTAGTCAATTTATACGAGCCCTTTGAATGTGAATCGTGAATTCTTGGTTTTACTAAACCTTTGAGAAATGGATACCGGTTGTCTTTAAACAAAATGAATAATTGTGGTATTCATATTCTTATCTACAAAATGATTTACGTAGAAAAGTGTTTATTGTTTTATATAATGTAAATTTTACATTTAATCCAAAATCTGTCTATTTTCATGTAAGAATGTATATAAAGTATATAAGTTGAAATTATAAATTGTCAACAACGCTGCCAGTCAATTCTAGGAAAGTGTGAAGTGAGAAAGATCCAAGTACCCAGCAACAACTATACAGTACTTGTAATACATATTTTTATAACAGTAAATATTATGTTACAATCTTACTAGAAATCGTTATCAACTTTGAGGTCTAGATAATGCTTGTAAGTTCACAAATCTACTCAATAATTTAAACAAAAATAAACAGTTCCCTAACAAAAATAATAAAAACAAATTACACTAAACCTTGTTTCATATTTAACATTTTAATTAGGACGGAAACCGCGAAATCTCGCAATATAAGGAAATAATAATTATATTCACATAATTTTTGGTGTTTTTCAAAAAATAATAAAGCTTTTATGCTATAATGTATGATGCTTGTTGTTAAATAAATATTTTATTTGATAGAATTATTAAAAATTATAAGCATAGTCCTTGAGGGTTGTGTCTATTGATAGCTACAGCTATAGCTGTAAGATGTATTTTATGTCAGATATAAGATAGTGTCTGTAATTTAATTACACCTTGACGAAGCAAAGTTGGGGCCACTTGGTGTTCATTAGAACCTCGCTCTGCGTGTAACTTCACTGCACTTTAGAACTATCAGTAAATTACTTTCAGCTTCAGATTACCTGAAGTTTCGATAGAGTATAAATCTTACTATAAATTATGTTATTAACTCTATTTTAAGGATCAAAAAGAAAAAATATTTTTAATAAAAGATTTTAGAATTATAAAATGACAATGACAAGAACCGGGAAGGAATTAACTAGATTTTTTATTTCTATCCCTGGTATTAATTAAAACCAGTAATTAATACCGCTTAAAAGGGATATAATATAAGTTCCAATAAAGGTCTCGGTGTCTCAAAGTTAACTGTTTCGAATGAGAACTTGGGAAATTAAGAACTTTGCAAGAGATTAACATAACAACAGGATATATTGTGGCTAACTTGTCTATTCATGTCCAACCTTGAAACTGGAATTATTCAAATCTCAGTGCTCTCAACTCAATAAGTTACAAAGTAATAAATTTTACAAAAGAAATACGTCACAGTATCTGTAGACGAATAGTTATGGATATTCTTAACATAAGCTTAGTTTTAAAATAGTTAATTCTTAATAAGACATATTTCTGGTGTAATAAAAAAAAACTCATTACGTAATATAAAGAGCACTATAAATATACGTAAAGGCTTTGAATCTGTTGAGTGACAGTCGACAACGGACAGCGCGTCCTTCCGTCACTAAATGTTTTAATATCTTTTGTCTACATTTACATTACCAGATTAATGTTTTAAAATTTAAAAATGTAGTATATATTTTCTATACATTTTTAATTTTTTTACTATGACATTTTATAATAAGTTGTATATTAAGTATTCAAATAAATAAAAAGTATTTAATGTAATCAATTCTACTCTAAAAGAAAAACGTGGTTTAACTCTAACCAATTTATTTCATCAAAGTATAGTAACTGATATCGCTGGCTCAGTTCAGACGGAGGTAATATTAGTTTGTCAAATCCATTACAAACAATATCCAACATTCTATGGACTTGCAGACCAGACAAATATGAACCAAATATAGTGATCCTTACTGTGTTGTATGATTGTTCCTAAAGGGCTTATCGGCTAGACCGGTTTTTGTAAAATTTGCTGTAGGAGTGAACGATAGTTTTAATTTAAAATTTTATGAGGATATTATAAAAATCAATATGTAGCATTCCAAGACAATTCAGATGAAACAGATGATTGATATAATATTTCTTTTATATTTTATAATATTTATTGTATATTACTAAATAAAAATACTTTGTTTTATTAAAAATCCTGTTTAAATCTGCTTAAATTTTAACGGATCCCAACAAAAGCGAAATTAATTAGTATTTATTAATTGTCCAACATGTTTCATTCTATCCTAGAAGCACCACATCATATCCCACGGCAATTTGAGTAGTCTAATTGACGATGTCTATTTACAAAATTAATCACGTTGATTTGAAATTTTAATTAGGCTATTTTAGTATAAATTATAAAATACAGAATATAAACAAATTTGTTAACTAAAAAAAACTCAAAAGGGAACAAAGTTTAGCTCAAAACCTCTAATGAGGCGATTATACAGTTCTCACTCAGTTGGCATAAGTCCATGATTTGCATACAGATTATTTACACATGTTTGCGACAACTTTTCCTCTGTTGGGAATAATCTTATATATTCAAACGCGAGGCGGGACTTTAATCCTTTTGGTGTTGGATTTTATATTCAGCATTGGGATAAAAATTGTAATTTTTGTTTTGTATTAAACAAATAACAGTTTATTTTCAAAAAGCCTGTATTTAAATTAGATCGTATGTATTTTTACATAAATGCGAGATTTATTCTCTACATAGGTATTACTAATTTTTCTATTTTATAAATAGTATAATATTTTATATTTTATAAATAAGCAAATATGTGCTTAAGAGTGACAGAGTCTTGGTGGAGTGAATTGACTTCAGCACGTATTTGGACTGAATATACTTGAGAATATCCACTTTTTCAACATCGTTGTAATGTAAATCTTATATTTGCATTTTATATAGGAACTAAGTTGAAATCAGAAGTCCAAAATATTTCTCCTAATTTCTTCTAATATTCTACTCATTACCCTTACTTCTTACTTTAATTTCTTATTTCGTCTGATGTCAAATGTTCGATTCCCTAAAAACACATTTTATAAGAGTACTAATGCAGTCGCATTATCTTGTATCTCCGAAGTTTATCTAGTTCTCTACCAAAATATTTCTAGTTCTCATGTATTTTTTATGCTTATGTGACAATGGATATATCCATCTATCCTTTCATGTACATGAGTTCACTGCATTTCTCTGCATTCCTTAAATATAAATGTATTAATAGTAACGTCAGTTTCATATTTCATGATATTATACGAAGGAATTCACCAATTATTATCATGATGATGGATATTTTCAAAAATTAAAATAAAATTATACATCATCGTGTTACGAAATTACAGTTCAAAGAATTTATAGAAAGTAAAAAAAATGTTTTATCATTTATATTGTACATTGCTTAAAGATAATTTTAAAACATTTTTATTAATGAAATACCATTCAATGTAATGTCAACCGGTTTATTTGGTGAGCTCTACGTGAATAGAATCCAAATGTCTTGAAAAATTCTCAGAATGCATTCCTGTCTTGAACGTTCTAATTAAATATGTTCTTAACAAAATTTACAGCAAATTGCTTACTGACTTGATTTACTGAAATTTACATTTAACATTTACAAAATTTACATTTAAATTGCCTCGGTAGCGAGATATTATTGATATTATTTGATGACTTTCATATTTTTACAATAATGGCGACATTGTTTATTTTATGAAAAGGCGTTTGTATTTGTCGAATTTTAGAAACAAAATTATTTTAACACATATTAAAAACTTAAATTAAAAAAAAATAAAGAGTTACAAATAACATTTTTAAGGCTTACCAATAAACCTTTATAAAAACATTCTAATGTATGGAGCTATAGGCATTAATTGCTTAAATAAAATTCGAAATTATTTTATTATCTATCTTCAATATTCCATTTATTGGGTCCGGCGGTATGTCAATTATCTCAGTGAAGACTCTGTTCTCTGCTCGACTCGACAGCGATTTGTCATATTACTTTTCACACACTCCATCAAAGTCTTCTTTCTCTTTCACCATCTTCCCTATTTACTTACTATCTGTAGTCAACTAGTAAGGATTATAAACATTCAAACCACAGTTTTGTAACATAATATAATTAATTACATATTCCTAATATTATGTTTAAATACCAGATTAGAACAATAATAATAATAAAAGTGCATAAAAATAGTTCAAAATAGTAAATATTAGTTCGAGCGGACGCCTCTGTACTACGAAGTTAGTGCTGATAGTTTGAACTCGATTCTGACCCAATAGCTATTGGATACATTACGAGTATTACGTGTTACACTCAGTGGTAATAATATCTATTACATTTTTTAAAACAACCAAACTATTACAACTCTTTAAATTCATTGTATTTTAAAGACATATTTATTATTTTGAGATCATTTCAATCAAGCTTTAAATTACTTACTAATGTTTTTACGAACTAAGGTATAATTAGTTTTAAATTTATCGGAAAATCGATTAGTTATATATTTGTTTGTAAGTTAAACCTGTACAATATAATAAAGTGAATATTCGTACAAATATTAGAAATGATTCTTAAAAGTTGTTTACTTTACTTATTTATCTTTTGAAAGTATCTAAAGGGAATTACATTATTGTGGTTAAAAAAAGATATTCAGGATATAGTCCATTTTGTGTCTGGAGTCCTCTGACCTATGAAATAGTAACCATATTCTAGCGGCAGTAGTTTTTACGAAATCAATATTATACATTTTTAATTAGATCAAAATGACTTTCATTACCAATGTTGTATAACATAACGATATTCTTTTCTGACATATTATAATTAATACAGACAGAGTCCTTTATTGTATTCGACTTCCTCAAAACGTTATTTTTTTAAGAAAATTTTAGGGTCATAGGTAATTTGCAAAGGTAACCTTTACAATTTTCCGTCATTTTATCAAGTATCCGTGGGTGAAGTTTGGTTAGAACTGCTACAAGAAAACATATGACGTTTTAATGTAAGATTAGTTGTAGACCTACTATCATATTTTTGAAAAAGATAATTATGATTAGTGGATTTTGCGTTTTCTGTTTACCTTTTTAAAAATATTTTGAACCAATTTATATTATCTGTTATAATGTATTTTTAACTAGTATTTACATCTTAAGATTGTATGGTGGTAGATCTAGAATTATATACCTGACTTGTTTAATGTTAATTAGCTTTGAATTTGATCCTTGCCGCACAAATATTAAGTAATTTATATTTCTACTTAATACGGCTTTTGTTGGTTAATTTACTTTTAATACCCTTACAACTTTATAATCAAAGAGTATAAGTGAGTGTAAGTAAACCCTGCCAGAAAACTTCAAGTTTTTTTGTTTAGCTGAATCGTAATACGTTAAGTAGAAATAAAATATGACTATTAAATACATATTTAGACTGCTGATAGTCTCTTGTCATGTCTAATGCAATAATTCATCCAAGCGATTGGTAGCTTTGATAATGAGATTATGAAAGCTACCAAGCACTTAGAAGTTCTAAAATATATGTTCTTTGTTTATAACAAGAAGCAGATATAGTATAATCAGGATTATACAAGTTAGATATACTTTATACATTTTAGGTTAAAGTTCTTATTTCAAGTGGGTATACATTTCGGTTACAAATTTCAGAACTCAGTAACACAGTTCAAATAAAGGAAGGGAATTTATAATAAATTTCATCAAAACTTTTAGACTTATTTGTAACAAGGAAAAGAAAAAATACGAAACAAAGTTTATATAATATATGAATGTTTTATATCAGAACTAAACACATTGTCACCACATATATTCCTTTCTCCAAGGCCGGCAACGCTCTTGTGTATCCTCGGATGTTGCAAGAGTTCATGGGCGGCGGTGATCACATATTAACGGTGACCCGCACGCTCGTTTGCCCTCCTATAACATAAAAAAAAAAAAAAAAAAAAACGTGTTACTTGACAAGGACTTTGTAAAGATAATCACGATTTATGATTTCACACGAAGTACACAATATTGGAATATTTGAGCAGTGGAAGCGTAGTAAGCGATGTTACATATAGTATGTACAAAGAATTAAATTAATTTCGTCCAAATATTAATAATATAATATTTAAGAGATCAGTTTTTTTTTAATAATAAATTGTACTAAAATGAGGATGTTTAAGAATCACTATTTGTTATTTTAGTTATTTTAAGTAGTATTTTTCTTCCCAAGCACATTTCGTTCGCTGTGAAGCTGTAGAAGCTGGAGGAAAGAGATAGTTATTATTACTATATATATATATATATATATATATATATATATATATATATATATATATATATATATCTTAGACCTTCCATTTCTTAGTTTTAAATCTAAAATCAAAAGTTTATTGTTAAATAAAGCTTATTATAACGTTCAACAGTTTTTAGTGGATCGAAATATGTGGAACTTAAGTTGTTGAATCATTTGCAGGATTTATATTATAATGTACATCACCTATTGTTATATTTCTTTTGAAAAGAGCAACTGTTGAGTTTCTGGCCGGCTCTTCTCAACAGAGCAGCATTCCGAGCCGGTGGTAGCTTACTTACGGACTGACTACACTGACCTTTTTTGTATTGTAGTAATTGACGATTCAAAAGTGCGTGTAAATGCCTACTTGAATAAAGAAATTTTTGAATTTGAATTTTTTGAATTTACATTTAAATTATCCGAATAGCTTAGTATTATAATGTATTAATGTTTTTTCATTTGTTTCACTGAGTGAGCTCGATTAATAGCTGCCAGAAAAATAATACACATTAATATTCTTTAAAATATTATTTTATATATCTCAGTTAAGTAGCATTAAAAGACTTATTTCATTTACATTTTAAGATGTGAATATGTTTTTTGTACCAACTAAATGTAGTGTAACAAAAATAATCCTATAATGATATATTGGTGAACAGCGTAGTTCATTATAAAGTACACCATACCTACCACACATCAAAAGATGAACTTTTGGAGGAATTTTAAGGACAATAAGTTTATATGAATAATTAATTCCCTATCAAGGACCTTATCTTCCCTTAGTCATGTAGATTACCGACATACATATTTATTACTTCTTGATAGGTGTTTCAAAAGAATAAAATGGTTAAAAAGACTTTACTTCGCATGTTTAGTTTTATATACATATCTACAACACTCGTATTATTAAGGCAGATATTTATATAAATTGTATTACGGAAAATTATGTTTTTACTGTCAACTGAATAGACTTTATTGTAAAATGACTCTATGACGGCGTTTAACTCCAATGATATAGTTCAGTTTTATTATAATGCTGTGGTGTAACATACGAATAATTCTCTGTTATGCGATTTTTATTTTATGTAGGAACATCATATTTATAATTAGTGGTCAGTGTATTTTTAGGTTTATTTAAACTGACAGTAGGTATTATATTATACGTCTTTTGTTGGAATTATTTTTTCATACACTTTACAATGCAATAAAAGAAATAGGCAATGCAGGCAATAACTCTTTAAAAATGTTGAAATTGCATGATCATACTTCTATTGTCAGAAACACTCCGCAGTACGAGTTAATAATAATTTAGATAATAAAGTAATTAATGATTTAGGAGCGCGTCATTAAAGTCTTATAAAGAGTATTTAACATTGCCTTGAAATAAAATTATAGTAATATTAATTTTATATAGTAGTAGGTAGTAAGCTTGCAGATTAGAAATCGATTTTATTTTATTTATTTTGTTTTAGTTTCGTAATAAAAAAATCCACACATATACAATATATATGTATATACTTTATGATTTTTACTTTTCTAATTACGGATTGATTATTTTTTTATATAAATATGAAAATAGCTATAATATTTTGTTTATAACTGAGCTAAGCTAAATTTATCTCTTTATAAATTGTTTTTAAATAAATTTATAAAACATTTTCTTTCTAAAGATCCGCTACAATTGTATACTTAGGGCCGATGTTGAAAATCCCAAATTTAAAAGTTAAAAGTTATAAGGTAATTAAGATATTATAATTATGAATCAGATTTGGTAGTATGTAAAGTTATTATTATATAATATAACTGCTTTATACAGGTACTTTTTTTTTTTAAAGGTTGATGTCTGTGGCCGAGGCGAAAGCGATATGCAGAGACCGTAGCGTTTGGCCCTCCGTCGTCCCTGGCTACCCCTCAAGGGATATGGCGTAAAAATAAAAAAAAACTGCTTTATAAAGGAATCATGCTGTTATATGTATTTTTACATCAACTGAAATCTTTTATTTGCATAAACTTCATTCTTAAGTATGTCGGAATTAAATATGCAGTCTGGAAAACTTTAATAATCTTTAAGTTTCCTAACAATAAAATTAATTTAAAAAAGATACAAATTTTTAATCACCCTTCATTATATAAAATATCATATACATCATGTAAATAAACTTATTTGTCATAGAAAAACTGAAAAGGCAACAATGTCTGGCTCAAAAGCCGTAATTAGGCGATTTTAAAGTCCGCGCTCCTTTGACAAACTTCCATGATTTACATACAGATTGTTTGCACATGTTAAAGTTAACTGTTTCTCTGTTGGGAATAAATATATAATAATAGTGCAATAAAAGCAATAAATATTAGTTAGAACGGACGCGACTGTACCACAAAGTTAATGGTGATAGGTCGAACTCGATTCTGGCTCAACAGCTATTGGATACATTACGAGTATTACGTGTCACAGTCAGCGGTCGTAATATCTATTGCATTTTTTGAACCAACGAAAGTAATACAACTTTTAGAAATTCCTTCTGCAATTTATTTAAAAAGACATATTTATTATTTTCAGACAATAGTTAAAAAAAACTTTGAACAAATTACTTACCAATATCTTTAATGATTTATATATTATGATAATAATATCAACAAAATTTAAAAAATCCTTGGTTTTAAATAAATTATTTTTTAATTATTTCTTTTCAATGAATAAATAAATATAATATTTATTTATTTGTTTTATTGACAATTGTATGACAAAATACTGAAGCTGTAGGTATTAGAAATAAAATGTGGTTTAGATTTATAGGAATATCGATTAGTTATACATATTTTGTTTGTAAGTTGAACCTGTACAATATAATAAAGTGAATATACAAATATTAGATTGTTTAGTTTTTACTTCAATTTACTTAATTATATCCAACATCAATACCCAACCCTACTGTAATCATAACAAATGGTGTACATCAATTTAATCCCATTTATTAATATCACCAACACCAGTTAGGGCTTAGTTTTTATATGCCTAAATATTTACTCTCGAAGCTTCTATGAAGCATTAGAGTAGTTTATCAAAACATATTTTTTCAATTTTTTTTACATTTTTCTTTTAGATTTTGCCGGCAGTCTTATTAAAACAGAATGCTAATTACCTATATAATATTTAATAAAAATTAATTTTGTTATATTAAATAAAAACCGTTTAAACTCGTACATCTTTTTATGAAGCAAACAATATTGATGATGTAAGTATGAGGATAGTAAATAGGACGCTGTAGCTTATAAAATATAATGTTAATTAAATACTAGTCGTTCTCTGAACAGTAGACCTCATTACGTTAGGGATTGAGACAATCTTTTAAGTGCCTTTTCCAAAAAGGAATAAGTATACCTATGTATGTATGTAGGTACATAACTACCGAACGAAATTTGGCTCCACCAAATAACAACGGAGTTATTCAACTTTAAAATTGTTGATAATTCGCTATGACCGCCATTTTGGATTTTGAAATAACAAAAAACACCTTAGATTTCGGCAAAGAAAACTAAGACGAAATTTCAGCCCGCTAGCTGCCGCAAAGTCCGTATTTGTGGTACGGATCAGACATCCCCCATTTTGAAATTTCTCGCCCAAGCAAAAACAACGGCTCGACATAAAAATTCAAATAAGTCAAAGAATACGCCTGCCGATTTTCATGACGATAGGATAAAAATACGGAACAAACATACTGAAATACATACGAAAAAATAGCAAAATGAGCCTATCAAGTGGAAACGTAGTCCTTCGGACAAACGCTTCGCTACGCGCTCAGCATTTGTCAGCTCAGCAGCTTCAACTAAGTATTATGTTGACTTTATGACCGCAAATATATGTTATTATATTATGATTCTAGGATAGTAGTAGCAGATAGTTTAGTAGTAATATAGTAATAGTAGATAGTTCTATGCACCATGCTCACAGACAGACAAAAAGTATTATATCTGTGATTACGAGTATAACGAGATCATGAGTCAAGTTCATCAATTTAATAAAAAAATATTTTAGTAAAAGGTTTATTAATTATTCATCGGTGCGGGATGGAACCCCGTATAATGATGTTAAGAAATTGGTAGTTTCTTTTCAGCTGAGAATACACATATAGTTCTGACTGCTTCATAGATTTTAAGATTAATTTGAATCCGTTTTAAAAATTTTCATAATATATTTCTGATCATTCAAAGAGAAAGAAATGCTGAGCTTTTAATAGTGTCGAAAACTAACAAAACCTATTAAAAATTAATAGACGGCTTGCATACGTCAATCAATTTTAAAGTAAGGAATGAAAATGTCTGTAAGTAAATAAAATTCATTGTAACAAAATTTACTATTTACGCATATCATTTTTCGCACTTTTAATTTAACGCAATAAAATGTATATGTTATATTGTTAGTTTTAGCTGAATGGAAATTCTATCCTTATTATTTGAAATAATTGAATTTTAAACAATATAAATTCGGAGAGACAAAAAAAACATATGTTCACTATTTGGCATCTACTCCCGATTTTTTTGCATTTATAGGTAAAATACAATATCTAAAATAAAATTTTCTCATCGTTATATACTTTATTTTTAATATATACATTCTTTAAACAACAACAAGTAAATCACAATATCTTTGAAATCTCATTAACTACATTATTTGTTTGCAAACTCCAGCCAGTTTTCCATTTACCTTTAAAACATTGCGTACTAATTAGAAAATTTACACATTTCTTTAATATTTGTAAGGAATTCTTAGAGTATAAACTTTGAATAAAATATAACTTTGACTTATAATGTACGCTACATTCATATTTAAATATATATTATGTTGTAGAAGTAGTGAAGAAAGTATGTAATATACAATTATTAACAACGAATATCTTTAATTGGCACCAAAGTGCTAAAATTGTGCATCAAATTTTTGCTTTCTAATTTAATAGTCACTTAGACCAAATATTTGAGGAATCCTCATTTATTATAATTGCTTCACGAAATTAATGGTCCTGGAATTAATGGGAGGAAAGTTACTAATTTAATATTCAGTGTAAGTATGCTGATGTAATACATTAAAATTTCAATCATAAACCTTGTATATTGTATATGGAATTCTTCTTAAGACAAAATTAGTATCGACATGGGTAAAGGTTATATTTATCAGAGCACTGTTCTTGGCAGTTTGCCCTTAATTATAGGTTCACTTGCCCGCTGCAGCTGACCACACCTCTATAACTTGCTATTATCTAATAGGAAAGTATAGGCATTACCAGTAATACTTGCATGTGCCGATAAGGTTTAGTACTTTGGAACTTCAAATCAGTATGAAACAACATATGATTGTGATCAAGATTCAAATAGTAACCAAAATAGTGACAACAGACACGAGTTAAGGATGAGAAACACCAGAGAGAAACATGGAAAGCTGAAACATCATCTGAACTAAATATTTCAACACAGATTTAATTCACTTATATTTCAACACGTGTAACAATCCTTTGGGGTTCTGTTATGTTCATTTGAATCCAAAGGTATATAACAACCATTCATTTATGATGCAGATCGACTAAGTTAAAAAGTGTTTATATTATTTCTAATTTATTTTTTAAACAACCAGACCTTAAAGCAAGAATATTTAAAAAATGGATAAATCTTTGTAATTAGAACAAATTAAGCATCTTTATTATGATATTGTAAATTCAAGACACATTTGTAAATAATAAGTCTATTCAGTTTAATAATAATAATCTTTAATAATAACTTTTGTAATTCCTTGGTACCAGATGTTAAATGAATGTATAATGAAACCATATTAAAAGGGATTACTTAATAGATGGTCGAGAGTGTTCGAGTCGTATTTATTATGCTTAGATAAATGTGTCTTAATATTTTGAATATGCTAACAATACAATATATCTATTATATTGTATTGTTAACATATTCAAAATATAATATAACGTAATAAATATTTAATATTTTATTGTAATACTTTAAGAAATTTTTAACATTTCAGTTAAGACAATCCAATCCATGAGAGCGATTTGTCGATTTCTACTCTATATTAATTTTTCAGTCATTCTCATAAGTTTTTTATTTGTAAGGCAATACTTATTTTTTTGCCAAGATTAATATACTTCTCAGTACCATTTACAGTAAAAACATTAAATATGCTGTCAGAGGATATTGTCGTTTCGAAAACATTTTTCGCCCCCTATGTCAAAAATAATTTGTCAGGCTGGGTTGGATGCGGCTCAATGTCCGTTCTTCCCTTTTTTGAGTTTACATAAAGAGTTTCTGACTAAGATTTATTTTATTTTCACAGATTAATTAATTTCAGAAATTATTCTGGAAATTTAATATAAATGATATTTTTTATATTTTTAAAGTATGATATCTAATGAAAGTGTTCTGTGATAAAATTAAAAGAAAGAGTCTAAAAGTTTAATTCATAATTTATAATCAATAGTTCATAACACATAACTCATATTCAAAAATAATTCCTAAAAAAACAAAAAAAAAAATGCAATATTACATATAAGGTATACTTTATTTATTATAACAGGTTATTTAAAAAAATGTATTAGCATTTCAAAACCAAAAAATATATATTTTTTAATATATCTTTGGTACAAATTTACAATTTGCTTTTGCTTGCTTGCCTTAATTGTAGACTCTCTACAAATTTATTTAAAGCTCTTCACAATTTATGCAGCTCGTTTAATGCTATTTAAGTTTGTTTATACTTTGTGTTAGATGTGTAACTTGTATTACGAAGTTTAAGATGAATTGGACTCAAGTGCTCTGTTTGTTAAGATCTAAAAGTATCGTTGAAACAGGACTTACATTCTTAAATAATATTGGTAATACCGTGAGAACTTAACACGCTTAGAATAACAATTTTACAATCCGCCGCCGGCGTCGTCAAGTCCGACATTCGTTAGACGAAATGTAATTCATGACAATTTTTATGTAACAACTTACATATTAAGAGTCAAAATACTTTTATGTGAACTGATATTAGATAAAATTACTGTATTCTAAATTACCCTATATTAATTACAGGTAGTGTAAACATTCATTTCCACCTATACACTTATCATCGCTCAGCTTACTCGAAGGATTATGGAATTATTGAGCTTTTATAACAGAATATACTTTTTATAATAGATAATTTTATATTGAAACGACCAAATGTTAGTATTTTATTTCAAACAATACTTACTATCTCTTTCTCTCTCTCTCCCTAAATCATACTTCACTTCGGCAGTGACCCAACATCCTTACTTCCCACATTTGTTCATAGAAAGAGTTCTTCATCATTAATCATACTGTTTTGATAAATGAATTTATTCATTTTTATAACCTGAGAAGTCGAGAGCCAATATTTTATGAATTCTTACATTTTGTAAATGATACCAATAAATTTCAGGCTAGCTGTTATGTAATGTTGCCAACGATGTCAATTTTGCATTCTATTTTATCAACATAACATAGCTATTTTCAAAATAACTAACATATTGTCTTTAAAAAAAAGTTACCAAATTGTGATGAATTGTGATATATTATAACTTTTTGATAAATTTTAATTTAATTGTAAGATTAAAACCCTTGGACTATACTAAGACTTGTTATTTAACAACAAAAGAGCAAATGACAGTCACAAATAAATAAGATAAATGTTATTTACTATCTATGTAAGAATTCGAAGAAACGAGAAATAACATATATTTTTCGAAAAACGCAAACAAAATATTTGTTATTTTGAGACCAAGGTAAAATATCCATTCCATTAGATTATTTCGTTTCTTCTTAGACATCTATATATTAATACGTGATGCCAAAACTTTGGACCCCTTTTTACGAAAATTGCGCGGACGCAGGAGCATAAAATTTGGCACACTTATAGTTTACGTACAGGAGAAGTGCAGAACGCTAATATTTTTCAATAATAATGCTTATAAAGTACATTAAATCAATAAATAAAACATTACCCACACTACCATGCATTTCATACACACATGTTTGTTTTGTTTCTCATTTTGTCTATATACATAGAAACATTACACACACTACCATGCAAATTCACACACATACTTAATACAGACTTAGAGTACTGACATTGACATATCAAAAATATATATATTTGCCTATACATACTCTGTGGTCAAATGGTTTCTTTTGTTTTTCATTTTGTGCATAGACAGAGTACTCAAAAAAAAAGTTTAATTTGTCTCATTTAATTAAATATAAAAAAAGATTTTAATAATAATGCATAAAAAAATACATTAAATCAGTTAATAAAACATTATACTAACCAGCATGCATTTGACACACGCATACATACTCTGTGGTCAAATTGTTTCGTTTGACTATGACATAGTTGAAAAGTTTGTTTCCTGTGGTTTTATTGAATGTTTAAAGTTAATTAAAGTTTTATTTGACGAATACTACGTGAAATACTGAGCGTTTATACAAATTTATATGAGTTGTGTAGCAGTAAGATACATTTAAACGTATCGTCGTCTTTCAAGGACTATCATTATATGCATAAAGAAAGTACTGTAGCAGCAATCTGCAATAACAACATTCAGGTACAAAATTTTTTGCAATTGCTGTTTCAAAGCAATTATTGTAGTTTACGATTTCAGTGATTGCATATACTTTAGGATAAATAAGTGATTTTGTGTAAGAATTATCAGAATTAAGAATTCATCATACAGGTAAAAACTTTTCTCTTCTTGATTTCAGTAATCTATGAAAGAACTTTAATTATGCCTCGACATAGAATATTAACGAGTCGGAGTGAGAGACAAAGAAGAAGGAATATTTCTCTAAGAGGCAGGAATAATTCCTCATCAGCAGTATTAGATAGTAATATGATTTTGAGAGATGCATTTAAGTGTGCTCTAAATGTCATTCCAAATGTGTTTTTAAGTTATGATTGTGGATTAATTAATTTAGAGTGCAGGTTTTGCAATGCAAAACATTTTGAATCTGAAGTGGCTTAAGGCGACCAAACTGCATTCACTTCATGTTGTCACAAGAGTAAAGCAATATTACCACCCTTAAGTCAAAATGAATATTTGGTTTAAAATATTATATGATGGACTTACTTCAAATTAACCTTCAATAAAAAGTAAATCAAAAAATTATTTTGCAAATATTAGGAAATATAATTCATGTTTTGCTATGGCTAGCTCAGAAGCCAAAGTTGCTGAGGCAGTTACAAGTGGAGTGTATCATTTCAAAATACATGATGTTTTTTATCACAGATCAGGCCCAATGACTGCCGCATATGGTCGCTCACCATGTTATGCACAATTATATTTTTATGATGTTGACACTGCCATTAATTATAGATTACAAGAACATATGTATTAATCAAACATGTAACAACAACATAATGTTAATGATATAATTAAGAATATCTCAGTTTTGGACTCATCATTAGACCCTTTAGCGTACCAACTGCTTTTTCCCAACGGTGATACTGGGTGACATGTCAATATTGCTCATAATACACCAACTACATCTATTTCAAGAGCACCCAGAAATAAATTAACCATGCTTCAGTATACAGCCTATCGACCAGCAATCAGAGATGATTTCAGCATGTTACACCATTCACAAAAACGATTTCTGCAGTGGATTGTTGATATGTATGTGAGAATAGAGGGCTCACGATTACATTTCATTCGACAAAATCAAACAAGTCTTAGGTCTGAAGTTTACAACAATTTAACAGACTACTTAGAATTGAACATGAATGCCAAGAATGTTAGCTGTAGAGTAATTTTACCATCTTCATTCAATGGATCACCAAGAAATATGTATCAGAATTATTTAGATGCAATGTCAATTGTACAACATTACGGAAAACCTTCCTTATTTATTACAATGACTTGCAATCCAAGTTGGCCAGAAATAGTTAACAACATTGGTGTAGGTGAAGCTGCTAATTTTAGACCTGATATTACTGTGCGTGTGTTCAAGTTGAAATTGAAAGCATTCATATAGGGCCTTATACAAAATAATATCTTTGGTAAAGTTGAAGCACTCATTTACACCATTGAATTTCAAAAAAGAGGGTTGCCTCATGCTCATATTTTACTCACTTTAAGTGAGCAAGATAAAATTGTTAATGCCATAGATATTGATGAAGTTGTATCTGCGGAGATTCCTGACATTAAAACACATCCAATATTACACGAATATGTTGTGAACCATATGATGCATGGTCCATGCGGAGTACTTAATCCTAATTCTGTATGTATGAGAGATGGAAAATGTATAAAAGAGTATCCAAAACGATTTAATGAAACTACATGTAAATCTTTAAATGGGTATCCATTATACAGAAGACGTGATAATGGTATTCATGCAGAAGTTCGTGGTAGTTGCCTTGACAATCCGTATGTTGTACCATACAATCCATATTTACTTTCCAAATTTAATTGCCATATAAATGTTGAAGTATGTACTACAGTCAAAAGCGTCAAATATATTTATAAATATGTGTATAAAGGCTATGATAGTGCATCTGTTGACTTAGATTGGGAGAAATGAACAAGATCAAAATATAGAAATTAATGAAGTTACAAATTTCTTAATTGGTCGTTATATCGGATCAACAGAAGCCATATGGCGCATCTATGAATTACCTATGCATTTTCAGTATAATCAGACTTGATATTCATTTACCGCGTCGACAGAAGGTTTACTTCCGAGAAAGGCAGGAACGTCAAGTAATTGATAATGTAAGACAATCAAAATTTTTAGCATTTTTTGAGTTGAATCGATCAGATTCATCAGCACGAGAGTTTAAATATATTGAAATTCCTATGCATTATGTGTGGGAAGATTCCCGAAAAAAATGGAAGAAGAGAAACCGTGGGGGTGATAAAATCATTACAAGGATGTATGTAGTATCACTAAAATATATCGAACTTTTTCACTTACGATTGCTTTTATTACATGTCTGTGGTCCAAAATCATTTGAGGATGTTAGAACATACAATGGATTTTTATATCCTTCTTTTGTTGAAGCGTGCCATGCTCGCGGAATAGCTTCAAATGATAACGAATGGCGGGAATGTTTAAAGGAAACAAAAGAATTACATTCACCAAAACAAATGCGGAATTTATTTGATTTCATTTGTGCAATAAATATGCCAGCCAATGCATTAGCGTTATGGAATGAGTTTAAAGTATATCTTAGTGAAGATTTTCTAAGACTTTACCACGAAGAAATATCTTTTGATAGAGCTCTATTAGAAATTGATGATATTTTAAATGTTTATAATTTATCATGTTACATTCTTGGTTTACCACTTCCGATATACTCGCAGAGAATAGAAGAATAAAATACTACTGACACAATAGAACAAGAGATGCTGTTTTGTGAGTATTATGAAACTGCAAATAGTGAACAGCGTAATCTCATTGATCAAGAGATTCGTGAAATTTTGTATCATGATACTGGATCCAATGTGTTTTGTTTAACCGCTCATGCAGGTTGTGGCAAAAAATTTACTCAAACGGCAATAATTCACAAATTAAATTCGCTTAATCTTCGTTGTATTCCAACTGCGTTCAGTGGCATAGCTTCAACTTTATTACTTGGAGGTAGTGCTTTACACAATGTGTTTAAATTGCCTATACCCATTTTAGAAAATTCAGTACCAAATATTACTGTAAATAGTAGCTACGGTAGTTTTATAAATTCATCGTCATTGATAATAATTGATGAAGATTCTATGTGTCCTTTGTAAGTGTTGAAAATCATAGATAGATTATTGCGTGATCTATGCGATGAAAATGATAAACCTAAAGCATTTGGAGGAAAAACTATACTTTTGTACCACACAAATTTTCGGCAAATCTGGTAAGATAACTGGTAAGTTATCCCACACGGGTCACGTGGAACTTTAATTAAAAATTGTGTTACAAGTTGGCATGAATTTCCTAATTTTCATAAAGTTACATTTACTCGAAATATGAGAGCTTTACCAAATGAAATAGAATTTGTAGAATTCTTGAAAAAAATTGGTAATGATGAGGCACCACAATTTCCTCAGTTTGGTGAAAATGTTATCGAAATACCTCAACAATTAATAGGAGATAAAAACAATATTATTCATGAGGTATATGGAAATATTTCTGAAAACATACTCTCACAAAATATATTGAACTCTGTTATTTTAGCACCTACAAATGATGATTGTACTCTTATTAATACTGATATACTGAATCAAATTCCTGGTGAACAGCGCACATATCATAGTTATGATAAAATAATTTGTGATAATGACAATGACATCAATAACTATCCGGTAGAGTTTTTAAATTCTTTGACTATCAGTGGTTTACCACCACATAAGTTAGTATTGAAAGTTAATTGCATAGTTTTGTTGATCAGAAACTTAAATACTAAGGACGCATTAGTCAATGGAACAAGAATGCGTACAAATTTATGCATCGAAATTCAATAGATTGCGAAGTTTTAACTGGGACCGCACGTAGTAAGAGAATTTTGATTCCACGTATAAATTTAACGTACTCTGGAACTATTTTACCATTTAACTTTCAAAGAACTCAATATCCTATAATTACTGCATTTGCGATGACAATAAATAAGTCTCAAGGACAAACATTCCAAAAAATTGGAGTTTTATTAAATCGGGCAGTTTTTACACATGGGCAATTGTATGTCGCAGCAAGTAGAGTTCGTTCATTCGATGGTTTAAGGTTTTATATATCTGAATATAACGGCCAAGGACATTTAGCAAACGATGAAAGAGTTTTTACAAAAAACATTGTTTTCAGAGAAATTTTAAGTCATTAATAAAATTATTGCAATATGCGATAAAAAATGCTCTAAATGGATAGTATTTTTAACGCATGATTTTTTTTGTTTTGCATCCTCTTATAGCATGTTTTGTTTTAGTAAACATTTTTTTAAAATAGATATTCTTTAATTTACTTTCTTTTAATTTCATATAATTTGTTCAAAAAAGAAATTGGCAAATAACAGTCTTGGTCAAATTTGTGGTTATAGTAGTTTAGTTTTCGACAATAGAACCTTAATAATGTTTGAATATTATATTTTAATAATGTATATTAAGTCACTTACAATTTAAATTTATTATATGGTCGAATTTCGACCGCTGGGCGACCACTAGTAATATTAATAAGATATCTTTGAAATCGTTCAAAAGCCCAGATATGCAGATTTTTATTGTAAAGGGCTATAACATATTAAAACGTCTCTATTATCATTGTTGACAATCTTAGAGCTTACTGATAGATTGAGGTTTACGTAGTACCCACGCTAAGCCCCAAAATATTTGTTTCATACCTATTTTGCGGCTTACGATGAATAATGTTTATGTTATAAGTAGTTAACTTTTACGTTGTATATTCATTTCACTTTACTAGGAGTAAGATAATATATGAAGAGATATCTGAAAAATCCTCAGTACGAGTATATGATTGTAATGAACTATTATAAATGAAGATTATATACAATGTGTTTTTTTACACTTGATCAAACGAAGTGTGCGGATACTAGACAAAAAATTACCGACGTAATCATTGTTTTTAAATATTTTTTTAATTTAGATTTCCTTAAAATAAAAGTAATTTAATTTTTGTTTATTGAAAATCTTTCTATTTCATTCTTTTTTTGTTTCTTTGTTTGGGAACTGTGTATTTTCGTCAAAGTAGTCTCTTTTGAAAGCTAGAAAGTGTGCCTAGCTAAGCCAATAAAAAAAATAACAACATTGAACATAAGCTTCGAGAAAAAAAATTGACTATTTGAAATAATAAAAATTAAACTTGTTTTTTATTAATGTTTGATCTCTAACTTTAAAACGGGGTCGTTACAGAGAACACATTGTGTTTAAAAACAAACTATACGTGTCTTATAAAAATTTTCCCTCTTGGCGAGTGGAGGCGGGAGGGTGACAAAAAGATCAATGAGCCGATAAAGAACCGGATAAAAGCTAGTTGGATATATATATATATATATATATAAAGGTAAAGAAGTTTTTGAAGCGACCCACTTATCGTGGAACCAGTAGTAATAGTAATCATTTATGTATAACATTCGATTGACATGTATTTTCATATATATACAACTATAACTTATATAAGTTCCTTTATTGTTTGTTCCATTACTCGCCGCCGGCAGTGATACAGTTTAAAATAGCAAATTGCCATTATTATTTAGAAACTTGCCCTTAATATTTACCTTTATAATAAATTCACGATTAAGTTCATCAAAATTTAAGTATTATTTTTAACTAAAATTGTAGATTCTTGCTCTAATCCTTAAAATGTAAGACCATTTTAAGACCACTTATTTGTTTTAGAAATAGATGTCATTTGACTACAGCTCGAATACATTCTCTCTTTTCCGGGATATTAACACATTACTAGCGTACAGCGTACTCTGGAGTACATTAATTACATAATGTTCGTTAAATATGAACCTGCAGAGATATCCGTCGATTGCAACAGCCGCAAGCAATATTGTTTTAATTATTTTATGAAAAGTTAAGCCGTCTGTATTCTTACGATAGGTTTTGTATATTACTTTTCATTTAATTATTGTAATGTTCTATATAACAACGAATTTATGGTTGTATTTAAAAATGTTGATGTTAATTTTTATTACGTCCATCAGGACGTATAGTAGTATAGTATCTACTAAATTAAAATCATTGCTTCAAGTTTTTATCAAATAAAAAAAATACATAAATCAAACGTAAGATTTTTCCATTTCGCTTTCGCAGGTTTTAACAAAAAATATGAAAATAAATGATTTCAGAAGTCTGCTTAAGTTCAGAGTTTCTTTTTAAGATCTAGTATCTTAAAAATGTATTTAATCTCTTAGAGAAATTAGTTTTCATTTCTTGTTTAATTTAAACTTTGGTTAATATTATTTTTAATGAAGCTTGTAATTAATACCACAAGTTATTCATGATGAGCCTTTGTGTATGTACACATGTATAGGGTATGTATATGTATGTATGTATGTATATGTATTTAAGATAATAATATTGTAATAAGTATTTTATTGATTAATGCTTAAAACCAATTCAAAAAACCAAAAACATATATTACTCCCCGTTGCATATATATAACGTTTTCATTAGCACTAAACTATAATAATACAAAAACACAAAGGACAAATTTTTACTATGATTATTTTTGATCATTTCAAAGAATAAAGGATATTCAGGTTCATGTAGCAGTAAGTTGTACTGCTACATGAACCTGAATATCCTTTATTCTTTGAAATGAACCTGAATGAACATGAACCTGAACATGAAATGAACATGAACATGAAATGAACATGAACCTGAATTTAAAAATAATATTAAATTGTTGTATAAATATGTGAGTATATAATATTTTGCGTGATTATCAGTAAATACTGAAAATGCAGTTATCATTATCATTAATAAATAACAAGATATTTCATAATGTATACTAAAAACATATTATTTATTCCGATCTTATATCAAATGAGCAGTGAAATTAACATTATCAAAAATAGACATAAACTCAGGGGATAGGAAGCTTAGATGAGATATTAATAAATCAAGTAAATCTACAGATACTTCTATATCCATTCATTATACACTTCGTAACTTTCGTTATTGATAACTTTCGGCTCTCAAAGTTTATCTTTAAATAGTACTCCATAAGCTTTACACTAATAAACATTTTATTGAAGACGATGTTGTTCCAGTTGGTAGTAAAATTGTTATTCTTACAAACTATGTTAGTATACAATTATTATTTTAAATTTTAACAAACCAATCAAAATTATAAAATACATTTATCAAACCAAAACAAATTATATTATTGAAAGAATTAGATTCTAATATCATAATACATGTCTTAAACAATGTGTCATAAAAGGTATGTCGAATAAAATAAAACATAACATTATTACTTTTCCCAATAACATACAATTATATTTTTATTTTATGGTTAATTTCTTACTTCATAATTATTTAATATTTTATTTTATGTAACAGATTTTTAAGTTAATGTTTAACTTAAACGGATGGACGACATGTTTTATTTAAAAATGTTTTTAAAATAACTGCGATATACGATTGTGTACAATAGTTGAAGAGTCGATAACAAACTACGTATTTAAATTAATTACTAAGGTTTATATTTTAAAGATAGCAAACCTTACCTTTTATGAAAGTATAATACAGACAGTCATCTAAAAGGTGTATGTCGTTAGACCGTCATTATTGAGCTGAGCTGTTTATTATAACGCTATAAAACAACCTCAGCTTTGGCATAAAGTAGTTTGAACTTCCTTTGTGAGACGCACTTTGACGATATCGGTTCACGATAGTATTATTTTCTCTTTACCTCTTAAAAGAATATGTATTCATTCTCCAGGGATGTCATTTGCATCCAAATAGCTTGTATAAATTCACTACCTGTTGTTTTCGCCTCCGCCTTCTCTTGCCTCATGCTCAGGCTTTGTACTATTAAAATAGTAATAGTATTAGTAGTAGTTTAGTTGATAATATTGATTATAAGTAAAAGTACATAACAGCTTATTAATAAGGCAAAAGAAAAAAAAAAGAAAAGAAAAAATATGAGAATAGTAGCAAGAAAGTTAATATAGTGTTATTAAAGTAATATTTAATGTTTAGTACAGAATTTCTTTTTATGACAACAGTCTTTGTAACATGGCGTTGATCTTTGCATTTAATTTAATATTCTCCTCATTAAATATTCTATTATATAATATAACTTCTTCAACATATTAATAAATGATACTTAAATTTATATTAAACTTTATTGAACATTTGTAAAATCTAATAACTATAAAAAATTATTTATTTCTCTTTCTTGCGAACAAAACTTCAAAGTTATGTAGTTAGTATTGAGTTACTGTCTTAAATCAAATTTAACTTAGATATTTATAACTTCTTATTATGAGTACTATTGAAATGTTAAGTGTCTTAAGGATTGCTTAGTAGAGATAAATTTTATTGAAATAATCTAACAGATTTGTGATTTGTTACGTTTTTTAATAATTATATTTAACTCAATACACAGTTCTATATTCAACTTAAATACATAACAGGAAAACATATTTAATCGTTAAAAAAAAGAAGGAATATGTAAAAAAGAAGTACTATGAAGAAAAAATATAGTTTGAGAATGCAATAAATGTTCTGCCTATATTATAGAATTTGGACTTCATTCTCTTTACTTCTAGTAGAAATTAATAAAAAAAATATGTTCCTGATAACCAATCTGATGTTCATTTTATGCGAGATAAATATTCACGCATCTAAAATGATGATCCTCCTGATGCTTAGTACTTACAATCTGAATTTCCAGCCACCGACGGAGATCTCCAAGAGACTGAAACATAATATTATTTAATAAGTACTAGTTTTTAACATACCCTCGATATATAGGTACCAAAAAATTATCTTGATATGTTGGGCGGCCTTCTAAAAGTATTTTTTATATCCCTCCGGAATAATACTTTTTTGGGATAAAATGTACTGATGTAAATAAATATTGACCCTTGACAATGTTTGTTCAAAATTTCATATCATTTATTGTTAAAGCTTTAAATTATAACAAACAATTACACATTCGATTGTAATATTTTAGTCAGACATATTTAATTAATAGTCACTTAAATACAAGATCTATATAAAAACTATTTAATTAGATTGTTCAAGTGAAAGACGCTTATAGTAGGTTTATGTTGTGCATATTCTATTCTTACAGGATTTTGACACTAATTATCTAAAGGGTGAGTTATAAAGCGTAATCGTCTGTGAAACATAGTTAGTGTAGTTGACAACTAACAAGACCGTCCTGTCTTATGTATATCACTACTGGAACTGTAGCTATACATTGAAAGCTTTGAACCTTATATTAAACGTGTTGATATATTTTTATTGACATATCTTTTAAATACATATGACATGTGTCGTAACTTTCTATATAGAAAAAGCAGTTCTAGATTTAAAAAGCAATATATTATTTAACCAACACGTTATGTGATGATAATTTGTCAGAGAAAACTGTAAAATTTTAAGGTGTTTTCTTTTAGTTTATGTCGTATTAGCAATGCGTTGATGTAATGGATTGCAATTTTTTTTGTTGGTTGTAATGTATTTATAAATATATACATATAACTATAATACGGACTGAAGAAGATAATTAAGTTATAACATACGATACAAGTTTCCATCTGAGCCTTTGCACGACCTAAATATATGTATATTTATATGACTTTTAATTAGAAAATACTTTTTATTACATACTTATATAGGTTTTTTTTTACTCTCATAAATGAAACAAGTACAAAATATTGATTTATTTATTTACTTACTAAGAAATAATAGCCTTCTATTTTAATATTGTCACTTATTCTTACTTCAGTGTTCATGAACATGGTCACTGAAGCTTAATAGATACATCGGACACAGGTCGGGAGTAATGAAGAGAAAGACTGTTCAACCAACTATGATGACCTCTTTTGAAAAGATTTGTAGGTATAAATAAAGTAATTAGACTGTCACTTTGATGGTGGTGTGATATTTTGATAAATTTCCCCTAATATAAAATTGTCTTGAGTATCTGGAAGTAAAAATCGTTTCTTTTTTAGTTTAATTCCTAAAGTATATTATTAAAGCCCAGGCATGACAACATTTTTGTATGAATTTGGAATTTTTAAAATGACTTGTCCGACGTAGTAAGGATGAACTAAGTGCTTCTCTGCCAACTCCTTTACCTTAAAATGTGTATTACGATATTAAGTTCATTTAAAACTATCATTCAATCAAATGGAATTCGTTCCAAATCCCAAGGTGAGTGTAACTTGCCTCACCTTCCAGCATTCTGATATCGTTTAGAAGGTGTATAGAGCTCTTAAATAAAGTTAATAGCTGCTGTGAAGTTTTTATTTGTACCCCTTAGAGCAATTAGGAAGTGTCACGATAGAAATTATGTTGCGATTAAAGACTTAGTAAATGAAAAAAAAAATCTTTTAGAATCGAGAATTCACATATAACTTCTGTATTTGTGATATACTAATGTAAATTTTAAATGATTTTAATTTGCACCGAGGCATCAGATGATTTAGATATTTAGACACTTTATAAAAAACAAATTGTTATATCCATTAATTATACGATTTTACAATCATAATACGTATAATACCAAGCATAGTTGTAATATTCTTTAAAATAATAATTTTATGAATACACGAATCGTGTAAATCTCAACTAATGACCGATGTATTCTCTAAGTTTATTTTGTAACTAATAACCAAGCTCAATCCATTTACTTGTAGTGTGAGTTAAACCTTCCTAACCTTTATTAATTGTTTTCATTTTTCTATATTAGATGGATTAAGTTAATCACCATTTATAAATGTATTGCCATTAATACTCTAAGAGCATCAACAACATTTGCCTGACTTCGAAAACCCGCAATTAACCTAAAATAATAAAAATATGTAAAATAAATGTTGGATACCTAAAAGCTTGTAACTATTCCGATAATAGGCCCATTTTAATAAATTTGTTGCCATAAAGTATTTTGAAACTTTATTTATTAAATTTTAATTGGCACCACCACCAAACCATCTCCCTGCTCCTAATTGGTTACCTTCACCTTAACTATCCAAATAAGAATATATCGCCTTTTGGTATATTCTAATTTGGATAGTACACCATACAAATCATGCCAAATGAACAAAATGCATTTAAAAGTTACTCTGCTTTTATATTGTTAGAGAGGCCGATATTATATGATCTCACATCGTTTAGTACTTTTACACCGATGTATATGAATAAAATACATCTTACACTTATTATACTTACTACATTTGTTTAAATCTGTTTATTTTTAATTGAAGTGATTCTTAAAGAATCTTAAATTATTCACTTTATATTTACCTTGACGTGATATAAGATATTAAAAGTTTATTGTTAAAATGATAAGGTAAGTTTATTTTTGGTACGACGTTAGGTAAATCCCCGCTACAAATTACGGTCTTTGTCAGGACTTATACCCTCGAAGCCATTTCAGTTTAAGAATATAATTTAAAAGTAATAGCCACATTAGATCCCTTGTTTGAATTTAAATGTATTAAACATTCTGTTACTAATATTAACGTTTTCTATAAAAAAAAAAAATAAATACCTACCGTTATATACATTGAGTTACATATTTTTTTATAGTTTTATTTAACTGATATTGTGTTGTTATAGTTTTATTTATCTAATATAAATGCTTTCAGACTAATAACTTTTTACATAGTTTAATGATTACTTACAAATAAGTGTAGTAAGGATATAAATCAATTTTATCATCTTTGGCTATAGGTACTTAGACGTATTCAATTAAGGTTAGCAAAAAAAGTAACGTATCTGGAAATGTTGGAGAGTTATTGAATTGTTTAAACTATTTTCTTGAAATTTCAATATATCGGTATAAAAAACTTTGATAAGCTGGTGTTTCGTGTGATAACAGGGTATAGTGTGATAGTGAACTATTAACATGACTTAGCTGTTAACAGACGTAATACAATCTATGAAATGTCGTTTTTGTCATTGCCATTTGATATTGAGGGTTAGAACGAGAAACATAGAAAAAAAATATTTCTGTGCTTCATATTAAAAATATAATATTTAATTAACCTTTAGATTTATAACTACTACATAGTAACAGTAGACACAAAGAAAAACTGTTGAAAAATATATTCAATCCAAGACAATAGCCGTTAAATCTTCAAACTCTCACTTAATATATTTTTATGTATTATTATTTTCTCCCGTAAAAATAAAGTAATACATATTTAATATTAAAGCGGATGCAATATTTATTTCCTGTAAGGATAAAATTTAACTTACAATCTATTTTTATTAAAGATAAAAGTTAACTTAATTTGATATGTACATTTTCTATATCAAACGTTTTGTAAGTGCGTCAGAGAATTGTAAGTAAAGAATCACATCAATAAAAAACAAGAACTTAATTTTTATATACATATAAAAGGTTCAATATCTTCTTTTCATAATCTGTTTCATTGGATTATACTACGGCTTTGGCTATCACATTAACCAGAAAGCACCACAAGCACCACAAAGCTTATAGTCATATATCGCCAACAATTTCACATTTCGTGGTTGGAATTCAGAAGGATTAGTGACCATTGTGTGTGGTGTTACGACACTGATAACAGACTCTCTATTTTATCTTTTTTTAAGAGAAACATGTTGACTATAAATACTATAAATATATAACAATGCTTTTGAATACAAACATTATATTCGTTTTCTTTCACTGTCAACTTCACAATTATGTGACAAAGGATGCATATAATCAGTTGAAAACATTATCTGTAAACGTGACGTAGACATTCCTATTATGAACTAAAAGGCAATTAGTTCCAGATGTTTTCAATTATTTTGTATTCAATTTATCTTGTATTCAACTCCTAGTACCAAGAATTTCCATTCCATTTAGAGTTAGCTTGATAAAAAAGTTATCTAAAAGTTATAAATGCCTCAAAAAAGGTTTAATGTTACGGAACATGTCTTAATCTTAAATTCTTATTCAATTGCTTGATTAAATAAAAATGTAATTGGAATATTTTTATATGTCTATATCGATATCATTGTTTTGGTAATAGAAAATAAAATTATGATTTTAAATACAATGAATTCAAAATTTAATAAGCAGATACCTACTTATAGATACCTACCCGTGTGAAAAAATTGGTCCCAATCTATTCAGTCGTTTTTGGGTGAAAGAGTAACAAACACCCATTTATTCATCCATCCATTCTATACTATACAAACTTACTCTACACAAACTTACACATTTCTAATATTAATGGAATAATAAATATGAATATATATATATATATATATATATATATATATATATATATATAATATGTAGGTATATACGTATATATATATATATATATAATATTAATATATGCAAATGTCTGTAAAGGAATACACATTACATGCGTCAAATAACTAACTCGGAGCGATAACAATGAGTAAAATGTAAACATAAACAAATTTCCTTTGTACTCGTTTAGTGGAGTACAAATGATGTTTTTCTCTATAATGGTATTTAGTGCTTTGGAAGTTGTAACTATTTCTTGTTGAATACGAATGTGTAATACAACTAAAATTGGCTTCACGTAATAGCTTTATTTAAAATATAAAATTATATTTATTGTAACATTACTACGATAAGGTATTTAATTTATTAATATTTTTATTAAACTGAGATTATTACAAAAAAAATATATACGATAATACTAATTAAAGTTGACACTTATAATAAGCTTTTAAGTTTTTTGTTTAGTAAACTCTAAGTATATTCATCCAAGATCAACTCAACGTATAATAGAAAGAGTCAAAATACTGTCTGAAGCCTTCACTCACAGAGGGTTTGTTTTATAAATTAACTTTTTACTAAATGCATATTAAAGAATGTACAGTTACATAAAAAAACATATTTTTAAAATTCTTCTGTCTGTCTGTTTGATTGTTCCGAATAATCTTTGAAATGGATGGAACGATTTTAACAGGACTTTCACTGGCGGATAGCTGATATTATAAGGAGTAAGTTAAGCCTACTTTTGTTTAAAAAACATATTCCGAGCGAACGAATTTACGGGCACTGCTAGTAGGTTTAAAAGTAAAATATAAATAATCAATACATATAATTATGACATGCTTGTTAAGTGACAATATGTTTATTTATATTCATAAAGGTATACAAAGGGGTCATTACAGATGGTCGATCAGTTGTTCTCTTCATTAAGCTCGTCCTGAGTCCTAGATAGCCGTCGGAGCTCATTGAACGTACTCACACACACAGATGCATACCACACTGTAGAAAATATTAGTTTCTGTTTGCGCTGGAGTGGGCTCTAGTTTTATAATATTTATATAGGGACCTGCAGTAAATTTCTTGTACATAAATATTTATAATCTTTAATATTTCTTAATTACATTTTAAGAAGTATGATAATTATATACAAGAGTGTAAAACAAGAGTAAATTTTTGTTACTGATCGGGTGAGGGAAATCATGTACTCCCGGCACTCTCCAGTCGGAGATGTGCGGTTCAGTGTTTCTACAAATGTAAACTTACTTCCTAATTATCAGAAATATCTTTGTTTTTTACTTAAACCAAGGAATTCTTTATTTAATAAATTCTTTAAAGTATCTTCTACGTTTTATACTATTTGATAAGTTAAACTAAGGTATTGCTCTAACTTTAACCCAAAAAATAAAATCCTCTTGCATATATCCTGCAATTAAAATAAAAGGCATTGTAAATTAAATTCTTAGTAGTGAGATTCTAAGGTCTATATTTGAATAGCTACAAACATTTGTCGAGGGTTGAAAGTATAACTATTATATACTCAGTATGTCTGTCTTCAAACCTTCCTTTCTTTGTAAGTAAGGTAAAAGAAAACTATATTAATTCTAACATTTTTTTATTTGTTTTCAATTTTTAAATACGTATGTCGTGTGTTGATTTGCATATTTTATTTTATATTACAATAATTAATTATTTACACTTTATACTTCCTAGAGAAATAGTGAATTAATAAATTGTAAGTAAAATTTATTTATTTCGTAGTGTCTATGAACTGAAACATGGATACAATGTGATCTACTCGTTATCAATCTATATTTTTATTAAAGCTTACCTCATCTCAATATAGTCTTCTAAATAACATTCTTACGTTTGAAGACATGAAATTGTTAACCTTATTGATTATTTTTACAAACTTTTTCTTTATTTATTTAATATTAGATCAAACTTGATTAAACATCAAAATTAATATTGTCATTAAAAACAGTTATTAATAATTTTGTTCTTAAAATATAAAAAAGAAATCACTCATGCATAAAATAAGTTACAAGACAGAGAAAATACTAAGTATAATAAGATTTATAATAAAAAACCACTCCTCTGACCACTCCTCTATAACTTAGTATTAACTAATTGTAAAGTATAACCATTACCAGTATTACTTGCATGTGCATGTGCAAGATTTAGTACTTTGGAACTTCACATCAGTACGATACAAATTAGAAAACTGATTCATAACCATAAGCTAATTTTATAAGCAATGAAAAATTATGAAGACTTAGCCAGATGATAGTAAAAAAATAAAAATGGTATTCAGAACAGAGAGAACAGACACGTATTAGTTGTGGATGAGAAATCACACCCGACAGAACACACAAAGAGGAAACCTCGCCTAAACCGATAACCTTTTATTTCAACATACAGATTTCAATCCCTTTAATCCAATACGTGTAACAAACCTATGTTCATTTATTTTCATTTGTATCTAAAGGTAGGTAACGATAATCCATTTAATTGACAAATTTTATAAATAAGAGCATTTTTCATTATTTGTAGTCTATTATTTTATACAATTAAACATTAATACAGTGAACATATTAGCTAAATGAAAATAAAAGATCTTTGTAAACCCAACAAATTATACTGCTTTAATATGATATTACGAAATCAACAAATATTAGTATTTGTCAGCCCATGACGTATACCTTGATATATGAGTTAACGAATAATATTATTATTTAAGACCGACATAAATTAAAAATGATTTTGAAACACTATTTGAAACAATTTTATGGAAAATAAACTTGAAAACATATCTTTCTTTTTCTTTTCTTTCTTTTCAGAATTGTAGGATTTTAAAAACGTATTTAAGCTCTCAGAGAAAATAGTAAAACTTGAAACTTTCTAAAATATTTAATGTAATTTATTATATTATATTTCATTAATTATTGTTTAAAAGTACAATTTTCACATTATTTTATGAAATCCAATGACTATGTGTTTATTAATAATATACAAAATTACTAATACTACTCTTAATAATAACTAGGGCCGCGCAAGCGGGTGGAGCTGAGCGATCTCAAACTCGCGTGCTTAAACTAAAAAGCAATGGAAATTAACAAAACAACGGTTCTTAACAATTGTAACAGATTAATAAAAAAATTAATATAAAAAAACAGATAAATATTTCAAACAGTGCGTGACGCAATCGTTAGTTTTGTCAGTCTGCTCTCCATGCAACATATTGACTTGATATTTTCAAAACTTTTTTAATGATACTTGCAAATTCCGGCGCTTGTCGATTTTGCCCAAGATTTACACCCGACCATTTTGCTGTAAGTGGTTCGAAAACTTGTAGTTCCTCGTAAAACTTAGAATATGCAACATAAGAGTGACATCGTTCTCATTGCAATAAACAGATTCGGAGTCAGTTCTTTAATTTTGTCGTTAGTTAGTTTGCCAAAGTATATGTCAGGATAGTGCTTCTTCAGATCGAAATTGTTTGCACCGCGATCTCTCACATACAATTTTGCGTTGCTTTTCTCTATGTGATTTGCAATAATATCTAACGTATCTCTTACTACAAATGGTTCTACATCCCCAGCGTTTCTAAGTAATCCCGACCGTCCTTCAATGACTTGACCATGACTCTCAAAAATTTGATCCACGTGTTTACTTATCAATACGCCTACAGGTTCATGGTTCTCTTTATTTTGAATCCTAATATCTTTCTTCACCAAATCTTTACTATCTTTCTTTGCCTTGTGTTTTCTTTGGTAAACATTATTAAGTGTATGCCGTCCGATTTGCTGTCAAGATGTACGGGTCATGTTTAATGCAACAATATATGAACAACAATAATAGATGAACAAATGTAAATAAATGGAATGAGCTGTATTGCTGCCAAAATAATTCTCGCCGCTTGAACATGTTTTGTAATAATCATAAAGAAACGCGACATTCAGTAGCGGAAAGTGGCGTAAAGTTGTTTTTTGTACTAAAATTAGCGTACGTTGCCTCGGGGTGGCCGATAGTAGCGTAGAGTGCTCCTCAGATGAGGCTGTTACTGTTAGTTAAGTGCTTTTTTTTTTTTTTTTTTCCTCGCACCTCCGGCAGTAGTGCCGCAGTCTTTTTTATGGCGTATTGACTCTTTCATACCAGTTCTCACATTTATTCCTCTCGCACTTTTATTCCTCATACTGTATCTTTCTTACATCCATCTCTCATTCTTACTGTTCCAGCTGGGATAAGCCGACTAACCTCTACTAGTTACTGTATTTTTTATTTATTACTAATTAGGACAGGGTCAATAAGTATAGGACACTCTTGGGTATTATGTGTTTTACAATATTTTCTTATACTTATACTATTTATACATTATTTTTACAAACTTAAATTTATTTTAATTAATTATATACTAACAAATTTAAAACAACTTTTATGTTTACATGACCTACACATTTTTATTTATTTTAAATTTAGTTTTTACATTTTTCAGTATCTTATTTTCTACAGATGTATATAACTATATGTTTAACATAAATATATTCCAATATTTAGCTAACATATTTTTTCTTACTCTATTTATTTCTATTATTAACGCTTATAACTATCTTCTTACAAAAATCTAAAAACTTATCCCTATATTTGCTTAGCATAATTTTTTCTATATTTTCTTTGTCAATAGTCAGGTCGATTAACTGTTCGATGTCGAGTCTGTCTTTGGCATGCAATGGGCATTCCAGGAGGACATGCAGTAGCGTTTCGTCACTGTCAGGTCGGCAGACACACGATGGATTCTCCTTGCACCTGAAGCGGAACAGATACTCAGAGAACCCACCGTGGCCAGTGAGTATTTGCGTCAAGGTGCCATTAAATTTAAGTTTACGCACTATTTTGTACGCTGTTTCGGTATTGGGCAGAAACACTTTGGTCGAACTGGCCGTTGTGCCGCTTCTGTACCTCATATTCCACTCGGAGATCGATTGAGTTCTAATTATTCTTTTGACATACGACACCGGACACTTTTCGTATGTATGGCGCTTCTTCGTTCCCAGCGCTGCAGTCTTCGCCAGCTGGTCCGCCCGCTCATTTCCGTCCAGGGCAACATGTGCCTTGATCCAGAACAAGTCCAAAGTTTTGTTCAGTTGTGATAAGGCGCTTAGATTGCCTCTTGTTTGGACGGCTAATGGGTGGTGTGACTCGAGGTTTGTTACAGTCTGCAACGCAGACAAGGAGTCGCTGTAGATTGCGATGCACTGCTCGACTCTTCGAAGCGCTTGGTTACTGGCCTCGCAAATGGCCAAGAGTTCCGCCTGGTAGACCGTACAGTAGGACGGCAAACCAAGCTTGACGGCTTTGGTTTCGGACTCGCTATTCCAGAAGGATAGCGAGGCCCCAACCTTGCCGTCAATCTTGCTGCCGTCAGTGAAGATCCGAACCGCGTAATTGCTGTTCGCTTCGTACTGTTGACGGTCCACCAGGGAACGGAAACTCAGACCAATCTGAAAGGCGGGATGTGGAGCCTCGGTGAAGGGAGCCTTTAGCTCGACCTCTCTGTCTTTCAGTTCCGGTACCGACAGGCCCCTTTTCGCCTGGTAGAGCGCCGTCGCCTCTCGGACCCTGATATCAAGCGGAAGTATTCCGGTTAATATCAGGGCCGAGTGCAGCTACACCGTCCGATATCCTTTGCAAATTTTTCGCAAAAATCCTCCCTGTACTGCTTCCAACTTCTTCTTGACACATTTTTTATTGGTCGCTTGCGCCCATGCACTGGCTGCATACAGAAGAATAGGCTCCACCGTTGCCAGGTAGATAACTCGGAGGACTTCCGGCTGAAGCCCCCAGGTTATTCTGGCAGCTCTGGACACCTGCTTGTACATTGCCACAGCCTTCTTGCAGACGTTGTCGATGTGTGTGTTAAAAGTTAGCTTATTATCTATAGTTAGTCCCAGAATCTTTATGCTGTTCGTTACTTCGATAGGCTTTGCTCCCATGCTAAGGCGAGGCTGGTCGTAAACAAGTTTTCTGGTTATGACCATCGTGTAGGTCTTACCGGGTGCGAACCTCAGCTTGTTTTCGGCTCCCCATGCCCAAACAATCTCCAGGATCCTATTAGCTGCGCTCTGGATTTCGCCCGCCGTATCGCCCACGAAGACCAGAACAGTGTCGTCTGCGAAAGCCTGGACGTGGCAGCTTTCAGCCTCAAGCTTCTTCAGCAAGGGGTCCAGCAGGAGGTTCCACAGCAAGGGGCCGCCAATGGAGCCTTGGACGCATCCCTTGTGCGTCCCCTTGCTGTATTCCTCTCCTGCGTAGCGGACCGCTACCCTTCTCTCACTTAGGTAACTGTCTATGAGGGTTCGCAGATTTATGGGGCACTCCTCCTCAGCCAGGCACGTACGTATTTTAGGCCACCAAGCACTGTCGAAGGCTCCCTCTATGTCCAATGACACGACCGTAGTAATCTTTTTTTCGTTTAATTTGCATCTAATGAAAGTCATTAGGTCATAAAGGGAGTCTTCTGTGTTTTTTGGGGTGTAAAACCGTACTGTCGAGAGCTGAGCCTGGGCAGGATGTGATATCTTACTCTTCCTATCAACATCTTCTCAAGAATCTTTCCCAAAACAGGCAGAAGACCAATAGGTCTATAGGCCCTAGGAGACCTGTAGTCCTTCCTGCCAGGCTTCCGCAGCACGACCACCCTCTCTATCTTCCACGTAGTTGGAAAGTGGCGCATTTGCAAGCATTTATTCGCAATTCGTAAGTATAATTCTGGCTCGGTCCCTATAGCATGGCAACAGATGTCGGCCGTCAGTCCATCGGCACTTGGTGCCTTCTTAGGGTTAAAAGTGGCCACGGTGGCTCACAGCTCCGTCAGCGTAAACGGCGGATCAAGCTGTTGATCACAGTCAGTGGGAAGATTGACTTTATCCGCAAGGAGTCTTGTGCGCTGGTGCTCTGCGCTTTCGTTATCCTGGCAGTCCTCAGGATAAAATGTATCGGCCATTAGTCTCGCTGATTCCGTAGGATTGAGGCTTTTACCATCCGCTACTAGCGGCACGTCCTCCTCTCTGTTCCTAGTTCGGCCAATAACCCTATACACCCCATCCCAGACGCTTTCCCTATCCTGTTTGTGACAGAACTCCTTCCAACTATCTATCTGGGCCTGCGCCGCCTCTTCCAAATACTCTTCCCTCTTCCTCAGATAGACCTTTACCACAGTGTTCCTCCTGACTTGCGCTGCGCGAGGGATTCTGTTTTTCAGGGTTTTGACTTCGCGTTTTAGCTCCTCCAGCCTATCCGACCACTATGGTAACCTGCTGCTCGGTTTCACTTTCCTAAGGGGAATTGCCGCGCTGCATGCCGCGGTGATGGTGTCGGTATAGTTTTGGATGGCCCGGTCGAGACCACCTCTGTCAGCGATGCCCCCGATGCTGCCCAGGTTTAAACCGTTAAGCCGTAGTAATTGGGCCAATTTCTCACGAAATTGGACCCAATTGGCTTTCCTGGTATTGAACCGACGCGTTGACCCGGTTGCACCGGCTGCATCGACTTCCCCCAGTCCGATCCTGAAAAGGATTGACTGGTGGTCAGAGGTAGTGACCCCTCCGTCCACACGCCAATCCTTAACCCTACCCAGTAGTTTGGTGGAGCATGCCATGACGTCAATACAGCTCGTAAGTCTTCTCCCGCCCCGGAAGGTGTCGAAAGTGGGCTTATCACCCACGTTCAGCACATGCAGCCCCAACTCATCCAGCACACCTGCGAAGTCTTCGCCTCTAGTGTCGGTATTAGTTCCTCCCCACCAAGTGTTCCTTGCGTTGACGTCGCCGCCAACAAGCAAAAATTCGGTGCCCAGCTCGTTCCCGATTCTCCTCATATGTTTGAGGTAAGCGTCGATGGGCTGGTCAGGTTCAAAGTAGAGTGACACTAAGTTCACCCTGCAGGTCCCAGCCCGAGCGGTTACTATCGAGATGTTGGGAGTTGTGAGGTGCGGATGCTGCGTGATGATTATCCCCGGGTTAAGGACGACGATGGCTGCCTTAATTGTGTCAGTGCTGCCGCTTTGTAAAACCCTGGTTCCCTTATATGATCTAAGCCGCTTTGTGTTGCCGACGTAAGGCTCTTGAACTAGGGCCACTGATGCCGGCCTTTTGTCCACCTCTATTATAAGTTTGTCGGTCGCCAGCTTCTTCCTTTGGAGGTTTGCCTGGATGATGAGGTGATGCCCCGTTGTCCCATGGGTGCCCTTAGCAGTATGCGACCGAGGATCGCGCTATGGTATCCCACCTCCTCCTGACAGGACATTGGTCACTAAAAGCATTGTGTGACACCCTGGTCGTGCTTAGCCATCCTGCAGTTCCTGCATGTCGGTTCGAGGCCGGCTAGCCAATCTGGGCATGTCTCTTTTAGGTGGGGACCACTGCAATGACTGCAAAGTTCGACCGCTTCTTTGCAGAATTTTCGGCTATGTCCATAGCCGAGGCACCGCGTGCACTGCACCAGCGGTGATTGGTCCTCTGCCCTGATCCGCTGAAGATCTATGTGGACATAGCCGATCACCACTATTTTCCGCCAGACCGCGGGAGAAACTGAAATTATCACGTGGCAGGTGTGGGGGTTCCTAGCTCTCTTTCTGAATTTGACGTTTAAACGCTTCTCGTTCTCTTCCAGATCGCCCAGAATTCCCCTATTCTGGTTTTTGAGGGCTTTTATGATATCCTCGTCTGTGTTAGCGGAGAGGACATTCCTCAAGATCAGGAGTGGGTCCTTGTTTTTGGCCTCCTCGACCGTCAGTCCCACCTCCTTTCCCTCCAGGCGTGCTCTCACCTTGTCCCTGTCTTCCTTGCTTTCAAACCCCATTATAACCTTCCTGTCCTTAGCCTTCCGTACCCTATCAACTTTCACCCATCCATCCTTCGCATCCACAGCCTTCCTTACCTTTTCCAAAACCTCCTCACCAGTCTCCGTCTCTACCTTCGAGGTCACTTCAACGGTGTGCAGCGCGCTCCGCCTTTGCTGCGGGGCGCCGGCACCGTTTGCAGCGACAGCTGCGTAGGTCCTGTCCTGTTCCAGGCTCTCCCTCTGTCTCTCCAATTGGGTTTTTAGCCCCTCCATTTTATCATGATTTTCTTTTATAAGCTCGGCGTGCTTCTCCATTACCTTTTTCAGTTCGCTTAGCTCGCGTTTTGCTCCCGGGTCCACCAGGAAGGTGGAATCAGTGGATTTTGCCACCGCGTCCCCCTCCCCAGCCACCCCCTTGCTTGTACCTGCTCTGGTGGTCGGTCCTGGCTCCTTTTCCGCGTCCTTTACGAGTTGGTAGAGACGATCAAGTACCACTACCACCGCTGCTTTAATCTCCGTTTTTATATTTCGTGAGTTGTTGTGGTGGAGCTTGCCTTTTGAGAGGCAAGCCTTCACCTCCGCAACCCTACTAGGGTAATGCGCTTCTGTGCGGACCTCAGTTGCGGATCTGCGTGAAATGGGAGCTTTGGCCCTGGTTGGCTGGGACGTCTCTATTATGGAACTCACCGGCCCTGCCTGCTGTTCCTCACTTGTTGGAGATTTTGCCGGTGCCGAGACAACCGACTCCCACTCTCCAATGCTGCGCCTCACACTGAAGGAGGCCATCTTTGTTGGGGATCTGCCTTTCTCTGTTGGCTTTGATGGAGTTCTAACCACTCCAAACATGCCGTGAGGTGTGCGTCCGTTTAATTTAAAAGAAATTGGCCAAAAGAGCAATAATAACAAAATAATTGGCACTGTCAACGTCAATTTTTATTAGGGTATGTAAAGGGTACCCGTCAAGTAGTCGCAGTCAGCAGTCTTAGTAGCCTGTAAATTTTAGTAGAGTCGCGGAAAGTCAGTTATGTCCCGTCAGATAAGTGTAGAGTCAAGATAGTTTTTTCGTAGTTCGGCAGGTTGCCGAGCTGCGTCAATATAGTCTATAAAGTGTGCTACTTGATTAAGTTTGGTAGAGACAACAAAAAATTTTTTGACTCTACATAGAGTCGGTTATTATAACTATAGTTTTTAGGCCTTATTGAGCCTTCCTTAACAGTGAAAACCGCATTCTCGTGCGGCTTCTGGTTCCCGAGATAATCAACTTTGAGTTTTGCCAATATGGCGGCCAAGATGGCGGTTAAAAGTTAGAAAAAAGGATATCTCGGGTACCAGTGGTCCAAAAGTTACGTGCAAGGGCTTCTCTGAATCGCCCCGGTCTACTCTACGCTATGGTAGAGCTTTCTCTACGTGTAGAGTAGTAAAATTTTTACTAGCTAAAAGGCTATTGGTCTTGTAAAGCGTCCAAAGCAACTCTCATAGAAGAAAACCCCCGTCTTGTAGCACATTTAATGACGAAATTATTATGTGTTTTAGATATCCAAGATGGCGGACAAATTATGGGTATCTGTTTTCTACTTTGTTTATTCCCGTGACTCTGAGCCGAAACTAACCGTGTTTGGGCTCTTTAGAAAGGTATTTTTGCGATCTAACTTAATCTAGTTTTAACTAAAATTAAACTCCGCCCCCCGAATTAATTTTTGGAAAAAACTATTATTTAAATGAGAAAATTTTAAATTAAAATTTTTAGAACTAATATAAAAAATATGAAAAAATTCTTACTAACTAATCAAATTTTATGTAAATGCAAAAATTTAGAGCGTATCTAAATTTTTGCATTTACATAAATTTCCTAACCTAAGGGGTTGATGCACCACGTGTCAACCCTTAACATTCAAAAATTCGTAACTCAAAAACTACTTGGAATAAAAATCTAAAATTTTGCACAAATGTAGTCCTAATAATGTTCTTTATAATGAAATAATAAAATTTTGGGATCGTCGATTTCGTTTTTGAGTTAGAATTTTTGAATTTTTGTTAAAATTTAAAAACTTAATAACTAAAAAACTACTCAATATTTTTAAGGTCTGCAAACGGGGCTCTGCTGGGCTCGTCGCGGTGCGTCGGAATCCGTCGTCAGAAACAGTGGCACGCCCCCAGAACTGGGACCTCGTGGCCACGTGCTACTTGTTTTTTTGGACTTTTCTCCGCCCTGGTGGGCGAGAAAAATCCAAATTGATGCTCAGGTGATAGAGCACTCCGAGGGGTATCCGGGCGCACAATAAAAACTACACGTCACCGCTATAGTTTTCGCTACGTTATTTTTCAAAGTTTTTAAAAATTTCAATTTTCACTGTTTTTGGGTCAAAATTGTGACCAAAAGTTTTCCAATTTTCACAATTTTTTCACACACAGATGGATATATAACGATTGGTATATAACACTTATATACACTGTCACTTATTACCACAATTTCGAATTTTCTAAGTAATTTCTAGTGGACTTAGACTGCGGAGCGTTTCTGTAGTAGTGTTGTCGCGACTGCGGGGAGTGCGGAACTAGTTAAGTGCTTTGCCCCGGGACGGCCGACAGTGGCGTAGAGCACCCAGATGATGCTGGCAGTTGAGTGTGTTGCCCCGGGGCGGCAGACAGTGGTGTAGAGTACTTAGATGAGGCTGTTAGTTGAGTGCTTTGCCCCGGGACAGCCGACAGTGGCATAGAGTGTTCAGATGATGATGTCAGTTGAGTGTTTTGCCCCAGGGTGGCCGATAGTGGCGTAGAGTGCTTAGATGAGGCTGTTAGTTGAGTGCTTTGCCCCGGGACGGCCGACAGTGGCGTAGAGCGCCCAGATGATGCTGGCATTTGAGTGTGTTGCCCCGGGGTGGCAGACAGTGGTGTAGAGTGTCCAGCTGATGCTGTCAGTTAAATGTGTTGTCCCGGGACGGCCGACAGTGGCATAGAGTGTCCGGATGATGCTGTCAGTTGACTGCTTTGCCCCGGGGTGGCCGACAGTGGCGTAGAGTGCTTAGATGAGGCTGTTAGTTGAGTGCTTTGCCCCGGGACGGCCGACAGTGGCGTAGAGCGCCCAGATGAAGCTAGCAGTTGAGTGTGTTGCCCCGGGGCGTGTCGGACAGTGGTGTAGAGTACCTAGCAGATGCTGTCAGTTGAGTGTGTTGCCCCGGGACGGCCGACAGTGGCGTAGAGTTATTTGATCATGCTAATATATGTTAAAAACATCCAGCAGAGATTGCTGCAACAGGGTGGAAAAGTTTAGCGTGATAGGACGAGTCGTTCAAAAGTTAGAACCTTATTAACACAACATTACGATATATAATGTTTTGTGCACATAAAATGACAAATTTAAGAAAGTGACGTGCAATACAATGCAAAATTTTTCTTTATTAGTAATATGCTTAGTAGTAATGATTAATATTGATTCTCGATATGATTAAGAATTATGATGATAAAATCTGAAAAATGAGCTTAAAGAGATATGCACATAAAATTAGTTATTCGTCTGTAATCTAGCCGCTAGTCTAGCTATCTAGTCGCTCATTCTCCGCATGCTTAGCTGATCAAGTTGAGTGGTTGTTGATTGCCAGCAAACGTTGAAGGTTGAATGGTTCAATGAGAAGGCCTTCAAGTATTTTCACTCGTGAGAGAGCGACGTATGATAAGCCAAGTGAAAATTCTTTCGATCCTTGATCCACAATTGCCTTATCAAGTGTTATCCCTTGGGACCTGTGTACGCTGATAGCATATGCTAAATTCAATGGAAATTGTTTCCTAGATAACACCGTTGCGTTTGAAGTTTACAGTCAGCGGAAGGATACGGACAACGCTGTCATAGATTGTAGGGCCAGTGTATTTATCAAATTATACTAACACACATAGTGGGAATATATCAATATGATAATGATGATGAAACATAATTATATAACTTATATCATATATTATATTATATTTCAATATTAATATTATCAACACTTTTTATTTGTATTTCATTTTTGTTACTTTTGCACGCCTTAGGACTTCTTCTCTTTTACATCCTAAGGTTGGTTGGCAATAAAATTAACTGAGAAAATTTTAATATAAATATATAAACAATATATATAGATATTTAATAATATGTTATGTATATTAAATGCAGGATCTTCTTTGCATAAAATATTTTCTATTCTATCAAATTCAAAGTTCTAGTAATGACGTAGAAGGTCTGTCCCGTATCTAATGTAATAATCTGAAAGTACTGTAACTGGACTGGAAACTATTTAAATCCTTTTATTATATAATTCATACATAAATGGTATAATTAATGCATTAATGTATTAATCCTTTAAAACACCTTTTGTTTTATAGTACATCAAATTTAACTGCGGAACTCAACAGTTACGAAACCGCACTGACTCATTTATGAATGTTAAAATGGAAAGATAACTTTACTGAAATAATATTGACTTAAAGTTTTCCTTAATTTGTTGATTAAACACACAATTGGGGGAATTCTGAATCAGATTATCTGTTATAAGTGGAAGTGGAACTTGTATAACAATTAAAAATAACCGTTGAAATTATTAGAATTACGAGTAGCAGTCAAAAACGTCACTAAAACGTAAAAAAGAATGCCCTTGTGAGTGGTCCTGTGCAATATCTATTTATTATATTTTGACGCCTGTCACAATTATTATAGCAAAGTTATGTTACAAAGAATTGCTAAGTTAAAAAAATATATATTGATCTATGGGACACTTTTTGACCATTTATTCAAAATCTACAATCAGGAATGTCACCAAAGAACTGCTAAACGAGTAAGACACTTTCTTGAATGCATATGCAAAATTTTAAAGCTCTAGCTCAAATGGCTTAGGAGGAGTAGGCGAACATCGAAACACACTTTTGACCAGTAAGAGCTTCGCTTCGCTCAGCTCAATTATTGCGTTATTTTTGACATATTTTGGCATCGCCTAACAAAATAAAATATTCAGTTTTTAGTGTTACCTTATATGTATTTCTTTCAGAATACGAAAGTCAAGTACGAGTCGACCCTTCATGAGAACTTCAATATTTATTTTGTAAATTAAGTTTTCTTTTGGTATTAAATATATAAAGTACAGTATGTGTTACAGTATATTATATTTTGTCTTTTAATAAATAATCTTAAATATATATTTTGTGTAACTGTATACAAAACTTTAGTACATATATTTTGTCTTTCATGAGTCATAAAGGTATAATGAAAGCTTTTATTTTTAATTTCATTTTGTATTGATACTATATTTATGACACGAACTTATTATCTAACAGCATATATATTTTATTTAATAAGCGAATTTCTTCCTTCATCCTTAATTACCTCCCTATTTCTGAAACGTAGGTAGTTTTAATTTTCTTTTTATTTTATAAGGAACAAAAGTTCAAAGGATGATTTCGTAATTGCTATTTTTTATATTGTATAAAATCAACGAACTGCCTCCTTAATATTTGTTATTGTTTATATTAAACTTAAACAGTTAAAACACTGAGGACATTGTATTTTATTATTGTTCACTGATTACAATGGAATGTTTATTTCTCAGGGCTACCAAAATAAATAAATATCTAGCGAAATCGGTTATGGGTTATATTAGCTTATTATGCAAACAGTTTAGATTAACCGTCAGACCAAAACATAATGTAATAATAACATAATCTTATATTAATAATGGAAGTTTAAGAGTTTGTTTTTTGAACTCACAAATAGAGATATGTGAGGGAAGACTTACAGAGGGAAGCAGTCGAATTTTGTTTGAATTTACAACCTACTGTATTGCCTTATAAATGTATATATATATATATATATATATATATATATATATATATAGAATGTTACGCAGTTATGCCAAATACTATTTTACAAATAATTAACGAAAGTTTTTGTATGTTTGGTTGTAGCTACATCAATTACGTTGTGGAACTCATTTTATTAAACAAAATTATGAACTGCACTTATAAAGACAATGATTGCAAAAACTTTTGCACATCTCCAAGAACCCCGAAAGATGTGAAAACTTCCTCAGATCTTAATAATATACTCAACTGGAAATATTCAAACTATAATATTATAGTGTTATCATTTATTAATACGAGTATACATATCGAATATCGATTTCAGCTTTTTAGTTTATATAATACATTCCTGCTAAACTGACTTCGTATAAGAATTTTCACTTTTATCCTAACACATAAAGCTTTATAGAGAACTCTCTTACTTCATGAAAAATATTAGGGAATAACCTATTGAGAATCTTAGTAAAAGAGATAAGAGGGAACATGTGTTATCTGACCGTGGCTTGTTATGATCACGGGTGATGTTTTTATTCAGTGAGATAGACCGAAATATTAACGCCCATATATTATTTCAATTTATTTTAAAATGTATTTTATACCGACTTTATTTAAAGGTATTTGTTTAAATTATAATTTTGTACAATTGATGCTCATTCTAATGTGTGAAGTATAAAATTGTTAATTTGTGTCTGTTTCAACTCCTTTAAGATCAAGAAATTAAGTTTTACATCTCGAATTGCAAAATATATTTAATACTTTACGAACTGTAGTTCCATTATGTATTTGCTCACATAATGGAACTACAGTTCGTAAAATATTAAAATTAGTTTGTAAATAAGAAAAATATTCGTGAAAGTTGTAAACCTCTATAAAAGTTAAAAGTAAGTGATATTAAGAAATATGCTTTATTGTACATTTGAAAAAGAGAATCTCTTTTTACAAGATAATAATTGCTTTGAAATAAAATGGAATTAAAAGGTTTTTCAAAACTGCATATATATTTAAATATTCTTTTTTGGATATATCTAATATATCTTTTATGGATATATTAGGGCGACTGAAGTTTATCCCAAAATTTGTCCTTTTTTGTCATAGAAATTATTATGAAAATGTAAAATAGCTTTTCCGTTTCGTAAACAAGAATTGTCTTCAAAGTCATTGTCTTCATAAAATATAATATTTTAATTTCATGTGGTGCCTAAGATTTTTACAAGAACATTTAATTAAGCGATAGAGGATTTGTTAACTTTTTGTCATGTCTTCGTAAAGATCTTTTCATTAAGAAGATTCTATAAAATATTACATCGAGCAGGACAATAACATTTATAGACCCTGGGAAACTACCCCTTATGTAGCGTACGCTAAAATAAGGGTTTATTGAATAGAAGTCAGGTTAAAAGAACAGGTTAGATCTCTTGACTTGTGGATTATGTTTATATTTTTATTTTTTTATAGTACATCAAGCACATAATATTGTTGATTTTTATTAAGTAAATGGTGAGAAGAAAAATAAATTGGTGTTTAATTATCCTGTTTTTATTTAAAACCTGTACGATCAGGATACAATATCGATCACTATTAACACTTTTGACAAATGAAAAGTATGGTCCAGTACACATAAAATATTCAATGTTTAGTTCCTATCATCCAGTGTTCGTTCTAATTAATAAGATTTGTAACATTTTACGTACAAATAATGATTAATTTAATTCTTGCATTAATTATCTCATATAAAAGCATCGATAGCAAAATAATATTTTCCGAAGGTTGTAAGTCTTACCGCCATAATGTATGTATTTCTTTCTGAACACGAGAGATTCAGACATGAGGTCGACCCTTGTCATGAGAACTTCAATACTACTTGGTGAATTCGATTTGCTTTTAGTATTAAATCAATAAAATGTGGAATGTACAATATTATATTTTGTCTTTTAATAATTAATCATAAATATATTTTTTCTTTCAGTATCAATGTACACAAAACTTTACCATTTACTGAATATAATTTGCATAAAGGAATAATAAGAACATTTAAATTCGAAGGTCATTTTTTATTGATATTATATTTATGAGTCTAATTTATTATTTAATGGCTTTATAAAAACACCTTTAAAACAGGGGTAGTATTAACTTTTTTGTACTTTATTATTATTTCATGAATTCTGTTTTTTATAGTGAAAAAAATCAACGAACCACTTTAATTATTTTTTATTTTTATTTATTTTAGATTATTAAATTAGGCTTAAAATTGAAATACACTGAGAAGATTTATAAATTATAATGTATATGGCAACTACATCATATCAAGGTTGTGTTCCTTTAAAACTAACTCAACGGTTTTAACATTATTACTGAAATCTAACCAGTATGTGTTTATTAATAACACAAAAACTAGTTTTATATCAAATCCTTAGAGAGTAGTCAAGTAAAGTTTTATTATATAACCCAAGCTGCGAGGAAAGGTTACAGAAAAGTCAAAGCATTAGCCAAGATTAGGATATGTTGGATTAATAACTTCCTAATAAGTTTTCACGTTCCATACTGACTGTGTTACATAACTTAGATTAATTTAATATTAATTTAATATATTTTATATACTCGTACAAAGAAAAATAAATTTAAATTTCGTTTATATTTACAATTATTGCAACAAATAATATTTAATTTTTTATTTATTTATTTGGTTTCAGACATAGTCCACACTATTTAGTGTGAGTTTATTACGAGACAAACTTATACCTAATGTTAATAAATAAAAAGATAAAAGATGACAAAAAGAAAGGCAATCGTCTTCCAGACACTTAGCCACACTTAGACAGAATGTAGCCTAATCCAGTGACAGGAATTCGGAGTCCCAGCGGTCTGCTAATGTACACAGAATACCGTTCGAGCTGGAGACGAGATGCACTTTTCTTGCAAATAATAGCGTGAAAGCCATCAACACGCAAACATGTCGGATGCACTACAGTAGCGCGGCAACCAGAACACCACTCTGAATACATTGTTGTACTGGACTCTCAGGGCGGTGGACGCTCGCTGTGTGTAAATAACCCAAAGGCTGCAGGTGTAATAGGATTGTTATCTTTACACACTCAGTACACCGTGCAAATCTTTGAGCTACAATATTACAGCGCACTGTTTATTTTAAAAGTAATTGTAAGTTGAGTGAAAATAGAATCACCTATGAAATCATTATTTAAAAGAATTAGTTATATATATAGTTAATCAAACACTTTCCATTCTCATTGTACTGCAATCCCTTTTAGAAAATTTATTACTTAAATATTTAATTTATTATTATATTTTATCATTTATTTAATTATTTAATTATAGTTTATTTTTGTGTAATTATGAAACCAGAATGTATGAAAAAGTCTTAGAAACAACAAATACTACTACAACAACTACAACTACTACACTACTACTACTACTCAATATAAACTTTGAAAATGTAAACATAGTTGAGGGTTATCTCAATTAACCTGATATTATAATAGTTATAGAAAAAAAGTCTTAGTGTAAAACGGTTTCTTTGAGGACGTTACTCAACTATCTGAATCTGAAGTTAAACCGGTAATGGCTTCCGTTTAGTGAATTTAATGTAATTAATAAATTATATGCGAGTACAGCTTGCCAATATAATTAGAATTATCATTCAATCAAATGGAATTGGTTCCAAATAACAAGGTGAGTGTAACTTGCCTTATCTTCCAGAATTCTGATGATAATTTTTAGAAGGTTTGTAGAATTCTTAAATAATGTTAATAGCTCCAGTGCAGTTTTTCGTTGTACCCTTCAGAGCTATTAGGGAGTGTCGCGATAGGGTTAACATTTCGTTTATAGACTTAGGACCTACAAAGAATTACATAGGTACCATAATTTATCACCTTATATAGGAATAAAATAATAGTTAAACAATGAATAGTAATAAATTATAATTATTATTAACATTCATGGGCTGGAGCTTCACTCAGACAAGGCATAAACCAAGTAATCTGTAAGTTAAATTACACTAGTGATTATTGTAACTTCATAACAGAATTATTGGCGTTGTTCTATTGCAGTTAGAAGTAGCTAGACACTATTTATTGCCATAAGCCTCATAAGGCATGTCTTACGTTACGTACTAAATTTTTGTATATTTCAAGTATATAATATAAAATGTTCTTCTTGAAAACCCTTTATTTGATTAAATATACATATTATCATAAAAGCTTACTCAATTTCATTGACAATATTGTTTGGACAAAGCGTTCTTGATTTATTTCGATTCAAATACGAGCAGCTTGGATGATAAATTCCAATCTCTTAATGAATTGTACATTTTCTTAAAATATAGTGAATATTATGAGTGATAAGAATTATAAGTTTGTCGTATATTTAACATATATATAACAACATGTTTGTTTGGTGATCGGTTTTATTTAAAAGTACATACATACATCTACAATCTTAATGTTCTTAGTCTTTACTGAAGCACACAGACCACAGTCGTGTACCGTGTCTACGTACTGGAACAATTAATTTGTCCCACAGATTGTGTTGATGTTTCATATTGTGTACATATATCATTGATATTATGATTTCAAATAAACTGAAAATATAATATTGTATTTATTTATGCATTTAATAAATAAATACAATGCGTCTTTTATATTAGTAATTTAGGGAAAAACCCTCATTACAGTAAAATCTGTTTGACATAAACATATTTTTAATAAAGTAATTGAATTGAGTTCATTAGTTTTCAGCCTTATCTAATGTATTTTACTTTATTTATTTAAAAATGTTCAATATATTTTAAATATAACATTGGATAACATTATGTAACCTATTGTCGTATATAAAATGTTAATAATCGCAGTAGTACTTCGTTTACACTTCTATTAAGACAGTATGAGTTTGAAGATTATTTGCTTTCATTATTCCTAATTATTCTTATACCGCAATATGTTCTGATATAATAAGAAAAAAATTAATGTAAAAAGGAATAACTTCTAATGAAACAATAATTTTAATTCCACAAGTTCCTTAGTCTAAATTATACGGCGTACTTTATAATACTCATTGTTAAGGAGCTTAAAATTATGAGGAAACTAGAAGAAAGTTTACACATCCTTTATAAGAGGATCCAGAGATCACACAGCTTATAAACTTGTTAACATAATATGTACATTATATGCAGCTTATATTAAAATTGAAGTTTGTCTTCTAGAATATTTTGGTTATATTAATATTGTGAGAAATGTAAACGTGTTAATATTAAAAAATATATATTAAGGATTAATGTAAATTCGGCAAATAATATCGATTTCTACTATAAATACGAAGCATAAAGCTCTGGTGAAAACAACCCGAGTAATTCTATTTATTTGATTAATCAACTAATATTAAATTGGTAAAAGAGACCATGATTCAATTCAAAAATCAGTTTAAAAGATCACGTCGCTGAGAATCAAAGGTAAAGTTAGTTTAATTTATTATCTATTTATACTTATTGTGCTAAAGGATGCACCTGTGTCTGAGGAAATTTTCATTTCGTTTACACAAAGAAAGATATAGTAACTTACAAATTAAAAGCACACGACATAAAAACGAGGACTAACTATATTTTTTTTCACATCAATTTTGATGAACGTTTTAATATCTCTTGTACTGAAGTATAATATCTTACAAAGCTGTGAACAGCGCGGCTCAAACGTAACGATGACGAAGTTTTCTTACTCAGACAACGAATTATGTCTCCAGATCGTTGTCTCTTCGAACCAGCCGTACCAAATAAGAAAGTAATAGCATTTCATCTGTTTTACAACCTTAGAACTGCAATAGGACTATATGTGTACATTCAGAATATCTATTCCAAAACCTGTTCTATTTCGAACGTTTAAAAAACTTAACTGTAACAGTAATTACCCCGTTTTTATTTTGGGACCGCACGGAATATAGTTTATTAGAATTTTGAATGATTTGTTTTCACTTAACACCATAATGTTCTTTTTGCAAATTATTTAACTTTATTTCAGTTGGTATCGTTGCGTTGATGCAAATATAATAAACAAATACAATACTTGTTATGTTATTACTAGTAGTATAGTGATTATCTTTGAAATTTTTAATAAATTGCTGTTCCCAATAGTGAAAGTCATGTAGTGATTATTCTGCTGAACATTTCAGGATACATTCGGTGTAGAGATATACCAAGGAGGAGTCATAAGGAGCGCCGCAATACCTCGGACTGCAGGCACCGGCAGAGACGGACGTGAGTGATATTTGATTATTTCATTTAGTGTTATCTCTTCACAATTTATGCAGCTCGTTTAAAGCTATTTAAGTTTGTTAAAAATTTGTTAAATGTTTAACTTATATTTAGAAGTTCACGATGAATTGAACTAAAAGTGCTTAGTTTGTTAAACTATAAAACGCTGTAAAATATTATTCTGAAGCTAAAATACAGATGTACGTGTGACAAATGGTTAAGAACTAAAAGAATCATTAAAACACAACATACATTTATTCCTAAAACAATATTCGTAATACTGCGCGAACTCAGCACGCTTACAATAACTGTAATACAATCTGCCGCCAGCGTCGTCACGTGCGACATTCGTTGGATGAAATGTAATTCCTAACAACCGCAATATAGAATATGCAGTTCGTACAATTCAATGTATCACTTTTTATGAAACAGCTTACATGTTAAGGGTGAAAATGTTTTAAATTTAACTACTGAGACGAAGCTTCTTAGCATTCCATGGATTCACCGTGCGAGTGCCGGGCCCACCGCGTTGCAGGAAAAGGAGCGCAAACAATGCCTGGGACTTGCGACCCAGGTGTAGGTTTAAGGGGCCCCTTTTTTTTTATACTTTCTAGGTTAATGCTTGACTACATTCCACCTGATGGAAAGTCAAAATGTAGTCTTAGATGGTAAAGCGCATTAACTTAGTAACCTATTCACTCTTCTCTTGAAGACGCCCACATTGTATTCGGACGGAACAACCGACGCAGGCAAGCTGTTCCAGTCCTTCGCTGTGCGAATTAAAAAAGACGAAGCAAAGCGCTTCGTTCGGACAGGGGGAATGTCCAAAACGTAAGGATGGATACCTGCCGTGCGTCGGGACGTCCTGTGATGGAAGGGGGACGGAGGAAGTAAGTCGCGTTTTATTATGCGCATACACGCTCACCTTCACTGTTCACGCTCCTCTCCCTACCTAACCAAATATCGTAAGAACCTACTAAAGCTGCCTTTGAAATACGTTCCAGAAATGAACTGATGATCGTTCTAGAAAGGCCGAGATCCTCAAATAAATTGTAGAGAGATTTTGCTGTTATACCTCTCGCTCCTACTTCTACAGCATACAAATTAACTATAAATTTATTCCTAATCAGTTCGTTACACAGTTCGTAACACTTGTTAAACTTAAATGTATGATCTTTGGGTATGTTTGTTTCCCAGGGTACAGTAAGCTCCACAAGTATAACGCGCCTTAGTTGTTTTGAATACAGGAATAAGTCCGGCCTAGATGACGAAACACAAACATCCCCGGGGATTTTGTATTGCCTTTCATACGTGTCCATCATGCGAGTCCAATCAAATGAAATCTTTTTGTTGTATATTACTATATATTAATTAAAGGCAGTGCAAACATTCATTACTACCTATACACTTATCACCGCTCAGCCTCCTCGAAGGATTATGGAATTATTGAGCTTTTATAACAGAATAAACTTTTAATAATAGATAAAATTATCTTGAAACGACCAAATGTTAGAATTGTATTTCAAACAATTCTTAATATCGCTCTCTCTCTCTCTCTCTCTCTCTCTCTCTTCTCTATCTTCCTAAATCATTCGTAACTTTGGCAGTAATCCAACATCCTTACTTCCCTCATTTGTATTTATAATTCATTAATCATAATGTTTTGATAAATTGATTTACTCATTTTTATATCCAGAGAAGTCAAGAGCCGAGATTTTATGAATTCTTATATTTTTGAAAAAGACAAGAATAAATTTGAGGCTAGTTGTTATGTAATGTTGACAACAATGTGGATTTTGCATTATATTTTAGCAACATAACTTAGCTATTTTCTAAATACTTAACATCTTTAAAAAAAAAAGTTAACAAGTTTGATGAATTGTGATATTTTATAACTTTTTGGAAATTCTAAATAATCTTACTTAGATTTTAATCTAAAACCCTTGGGCAACACAAAGTCTGGTTATTAAACAACAAAAGAGCAAATGACATGTAATGTATATCTATGTAAGAATTCGAGGAAACGAGAAATAACAAATTATTATTTATATTTTTTGTTAATAACACAAAGATTATTACGTTTCTTTTTAGACATTAATATAAATTGTGGAGTTTTATGAAAATAAACAAAAGAAATAACAAAGACAAAACACTTTTTGACTTACAAATTGTGACGTAGAGAATAAACATTTAAGATGAATAAGAACGGCGCTGTGTTTGTGTTTTATTACACACTGAGATATCGCTAGTTAGTGATAAGACCGCCTTTTTGTACTCTACCATGTTTTCGATTACTTTATTTTATTATTTTTTTCTGTGTTGTGTGCAATAAAGTATCTATCTATAGTAATTGCCCTCAGGTAACGACAAACCTAACTGTTCAGTTAATATTTGACAGCTATTTTGATTGGACGTGTTTTGGTTCAGCTAAAATTTTTGCCTATTCCTGAAAAAGTATTCAATATATGCAAAATTCGAAATTCCCGATATTTTTGGAACAGAGCAAGATACATGAAGAAGTTTTATTGTATTAAAATATATTTTGACAAAATTATCAAACGTTAAAAAAAAATACATAAGCTTATATTTTGTTTTATATTTCCCGTTAATTCCAGACTGTTAATTGTTAGTATGAAGTTTAACAAGGAATTGTTAACTTATAAGATATAGATCGGGAAGAATTAATCTGTTAAGCCTTAACTTATATTTCATAATAATATTGAAAATTAAATTATTGTACCTCTTTTGTATAGATATATCATTTACTAGTTACAAATATTCAATTATACAAATTTTTTAATAAACATGAAAATGTAAAAAATTGTCCCTAAATGCAACTAAGTAAACTCCTCAAAGGATCATCGTCCGTTGTGAGTTTTTATCCTCCGGAGAAATAAAATATTTTGTTGGTATTAATTTAAGACAAACGCATGTTCAATTATCTTTATAGCTTTAATATAATAAAAAATATAAAACGTTATAATCTCTCGGTTGAAGAAACTTAGTAACATTATTACAAGTAAAACTCCTAAAACAGAAAAAATATTACATGATTAGAAATGTAAACTTCCGTTATATTGAAGTTGAAACTTTTATAATTTTGTTATATGAATGAATTTTAAATGTTTTTTTAGAAGTTTAGAGTTGGGAAATGACTGTTTTATTCTAAAGTTTGTTCTTCGCTAAGAATATCAACCCAAATACCTATATGATTAAAAACATAAATAAGTTTTTCAAAATCTTCAAATCTCTGCTTTTTTTTGTCTTCGAAGTATGGTTGCTGCATAAAAATGTGAATTTGAAATTATTTAACGAAGTATTTATAACAGAAACACGCAAAAATATATGACAATAAATATTAAATTAACCTTTAATTTTTAAAGACAAGTTGAGAGGGTACGGAATTAGAAACTATTTTCACTTTAAAAAAATATTGTTTTACTACAAAATTTTACACAAAAATATTTCTATGTTAACTAAAATATTAATATGTAATATCCAAATATCTTGTATTTCTTTTTATCTTTATATACAAAAGTTAATTAAAAACACAAGCACAAGTATTAAATGGAGATCATAAAATGGCAGAAACTTTTATTTTCATATTATCATGACACTACACTAAATATATAGTTTTTTGTTTCATTTCAAAGATGTAAATTAAATATACACCTACCCTTACTATATCCTAAGAGAGCTGATTAAAACCTTTAATAATATTTTTCGTACCGACCAATGTTGTGTTTGTTTCCGGACCCTTACAATTTCACACGTTATTAAAAATTTGTGTACTTAGTCTGTTTTATGAAGCTAATGAATTTGAAAAAAAATATTGAAACAGTGTTTGTGATAACGTTAATGTATATAAATATATCTAAGTATCTATTAAGACAGCGACCCTATTACACATTTCACTTAAACACCATTACTTATCAAATAATTCAATTACTTTGATACAGAAGGTGGAAGTGATTTTCTTCAATTTACGATCGACCTACAATATTGTGTGGGAGCTTAATGAAAAAGAAACATTCATAAATTGTTAAAGACAGAAAAGTTAAGCGAAGCATCTCAGACTAAACAATGTTCTATGTAGTATTCGTAAACTAAACACTCATAAGATTATACAACAAGTACAAATAATTTCTTCTTAGAAAAGAAAATTAAGTAACTTTATCTTAGAATCTTTGGATACTGGAGATTTCAAACAAACATAAATTGTTGATTTATAAATAGATTTTGATTAAAAGAAAAAATATAGTCAGCTGTAAATACAAAATTGTATTAATATACTACTATAAGGCGGAGGACGCTGGTGGATAACTGAAGATATATATAGTAACAAGTGTAAATAATTTTGTTTATACTTTTACTTGTTAGTAAAAATAGGTGACACTTAATGAAGGTATATTCTTAGTTAACGGAAAATTATTCAAGATTAATCATAGCGTACATTAATATTAAATATTATTTGATATCAGCAGTTTACAAATACTATATATCTATCTCACACCATTTATCATCAAAAGGTAAATATAATTCTGTGTAGTGTGGTTTTAAGGTCTGTATTTGAATGGCTAGAAACATCTGCCGATAGTTGAAAGGACAAGTATTATAAACTCATTGCATCTGTCGTTTTAAACCTAATTTTTGTAATACAAAATAAAATATTTTCCAAAATGTAATTTTCCCATGAGACAAAAATACATTTTTTTTTTTTTTTTTGTACCATAGACATTTGTCCATGCCTTTCATTGTGATTTTAAACAATTTTATTACGATTTTAATTGCGATGGTAACTTCGCAGAAAATTGTACACCTGCACAAGTTTTCGAAAGCTATTTTAGAAATTGATAATAATAATAAATAAAGTAAATAGTAGTAGTAAGCTAGGTTATTAAGTTCACTAGCTTTTTCATAGCCTCGGAGTCACGGTGAGAAATTGCCATCTTGAGGTTGTACTCTACAAGAGTTCTATCGGAGGTATCGCCGGCCCGCCTAATGAATCTCACAATGGCGTCTTCGTCGATATCCGTGTAGTACGTAGAACTTCTTGTGTGTCTAGATAAAGCCACCACTGCGTGTGGGACACTTGTCAGGTACGATTTTGGTTTGGATTTCGTTTGGATGATTATTACCGACTCGTATGTTAATCCCTGAGCTTCATTGATGGTGAGGATGCGCGAGTTTTCCCCTTTTCCGTACCCTAGGTTTGTAAGGCCCGCTTTTTCAGTCTGTGTGTGGACCAGGTACAGGGTGTTAGGAAAGTCAGCTTCGATGGTAGCACCCGTAAACCTGACTGTTCTCAGAGAGCGAGTCAATGAATGGGCTGAGTATATGCCGTTGTATACCTCGTTTAGAGCATAGCTTACGTCCAGGGGACATCGGTAGGTTCTTAAGAGCTCTTGACTGATAGACGTCACGAGGTATGGGCTATTATATTTAATATGGAACAGATTTAGCCGGTCTATATAAGGAATCTGGTTTGTGTCTCCGATTAGTGTGACTGCTTTGGCCTCTGTTAGTCGGGCCGCCATAACGATCGCTCCGAAATGGTTCATCAAGGCCTCGTCAACGATAAGTCGTTCAGGCTTTTCTTTGACGCCATTTATTAATATTGAAGCGAGCGTTCGGACTTTGGTCTTCCCGTCCTTTGGACAACTGAGGGCGAGTTTATTCCTGAGCTCTAATGCTGCCTCAGTCGTCGTTGTTGCTATCAAGTCACTTTCAAATACGAAGTTGTTTACTACCCAAGTCGATTTTCCACATCCAGGAATGCCGTTGACCCAGTGGAAAATTGGTGCTTCCCAGTCTTCCCAGGGTCTTGTTGAATCCTCTACGGCTGTAGCCATTTGGAGGATGTTATCTTCCAGCGAGACCTCTGTGCAGCGGGCTACTACAAGTATTGAGTCTTCAGCGGATGTTAAATACTTGGGCGGTCCAGTTACTCCTTTGGGGGTTTCAGCTATTTTAACGAATCCATTTTTAACGCTGTAAGCGGCCATGTGGAGAATTTTAGGTGTTTTACCCCGTACATATTCAGATGTAGTGTTGTTGAAACTGGCGGCTTTTTCTTCCTTGAGTAATACTTTAAGAAGACCTTCGTTTTCAAGTTCGAAGGTCCGCCTGATCTTTTCACAGATCGCAAGGTTAGTTTTGATTGTTTCCCTTATAGATGCTGTGTACTCAAGAAACGCGTTTCGCATATGTTCGTTGGCACCATTGACGGATGGTAAATCGGGTGCACTTGTTTGTCCCATGTCGGCTCTAGTTCTGTTCTTTTTATGATATTTTTGCTTCGGTTTAAGCATTGTAATCATCTTATTAAATCCTTTCTTAGTTTTTGATTTGTCCTGTGTTATTTTGTTGGATTGAATTTCGATGGCAATTTTCTCTTGAAGGCGTGCGGCGCTGCTTTGTAGGATCTGGTTGCTTGGTTCGCCCCAGATGTTTTCGGGGGTCGTAGTCCTATTTGGTGTTTTTCTTATTTTAAGGAACGTTAGGTCTTCTCCGCGATCTTCATATACAACCACGTCGCGGTACCTTGAAGCATTTATAGATCCTATGAGATTTGCTACAGTTCTTTTGTCATAGCCAACTCGCATAGCGTCAACGCTTATTGTTTTTGGACTAGTGTTAATATTTTCAGCTCCTAGTGTGCTCAGGTGATCGAGCATCTTACATGCATTTGTGTAAGGGGACTCTGGGTAATTAGCGTCCAGTAGTGCGATGGTTTTGTTCTTCCTCCGCACTATTCGGCAATCCCAGTCCCCCAATGTGACTTTTGGCATGCTATCGTACATCGACCTCTTCATTGTTGCCCTATCGGTACTTCCTTTAGTGAGGGCAGCTAGTCTGGGTAAGATGTATACCCAGTTTTTTGGTCCTACGATGCAAAAACTGAAACCTATTTTTTCTTGGTCGTCGTTCATGTATAGAGCTACTGGTTTAGTCCGAAGCCCTGGTGTACTAGGTTGTCCATTATCCAAAAAGCGTTGTAGGTGCGACTTTTGTATCCCTGTAAGTTTGATAGGTGTTTTTGGCGTGAGTTTGATAAGACTCTTGTTTTCCAGAGGTCTTTTCCTTAAAGCGATTTTACTGCCATTTCTTCTCATGGCAACTAGGAAAATTTCTTCTAGAAAATCTAAGAGAACTGGGCGTCTTTGATCATCGGCCATGAGGGTTTTTATGCCGATTTTCTCCAGTTTGGTGTGGAGTTGAATTTCCAGGTCCGATCGAGCTGACGAAAAACGCGGACAGTCTAGTATTATGTGCCATACTGTCTCTTCGGTGGACGAGTCACACTCACAGCCCGGAGAGTCTTTTAATTTAAATAGGGGTAGGTATTTTGCTATGCCTCCGTGGCCCGTCAGGATTTGCACGTGTATAGGATTCCACTTGGTTTTCCTTGTAATACGAAAAGCTGTGGCGACATCTGGTAGGAACTCCTTTGTGATTTTTCCTGTGCTGGATGTTGTATATCTGTCCTGCCACTTTTGTACAGATTCTTCACGGATAGTCTTCTTAACGTAAGCTACTGGTATCTCAGCATAATCATATTTACTGTTAATTAGCGTAGCGCTTTTGGCGAGTTCATCAGCTCTTTCGTTGCCAACCGTACCTATGTGTGCTCGAAGCCATGTCAGTTTAACCTCTCGTCCTTGGGTCCTAATGTCCTTGATGTTCTGCTGTATCGCCCTTGCTAAGGGATTTGTTGTTTTAGGGTTCCTTAACAAATCGAGTGACGATCTTGAGTCACTCAATACAGTGGCTTGAGGATCATTGTTGTTTTTGATCTCTTGGGTAGCCCTGTATAGGGCGTACAGCTCAGACTGAAACACCGTACAGGAGGGATGCAGACTAAAGATTGAACATTTCTTCTCTTTTCCTTTCTCCCACCAGGTGAAGGCTGCTCCTACTTTCCCTTCTGTCTTGCTGCCGTCCGTGTAGATTTGAGGGCCGGAAATGTGGTGGGAGTCTTGGAGCTCCAAGCTACTGTCTTCTAGAAGGTCGTAGTCTATGGCTTCCGACAGGGATGGGTGTCGGAACTCTTTAAAGCTAGTGTCTGTTTCGAGACGCATGTTGGGAGGGAGATAGGCTGTTAATTTACCCCTTTTGGTTCTATGAAGGTTAGCCTGCTCTTGGATCCTGATATCCAATGGTAGCAGTCCGGATAAGATGAGTGCTGAGGTACATGAGACCGTGCGGTAAGATCTACATATTTTTTGCGCGAATCCCCTTTGGAGCATGGATAATTGATGCTGCACCATGTTCAGGTCTGTAGCATGGGACCATGCGCTTGAGTCGTATGTTATTATGGGCTCAATAACCGCAATGTAGATGGTTCTTATTATCTCCGAGTTAAGCCCCCAAGTGACCTTTGCCGCACGCGCTAGTTGTTTATAAATGCCCATAGCTTTCCGACATTGTGCCGCAACGTGTGATTTGAAAGTCAGTTGCCTATCTATTATTACCCCTAGGAGTTTTAACTCGGTGACTAGTTTCAATTTTGTTCCTGCCATATGTAGGATCGGGGGAGTGTACTTAAGTTTCTTAGTGAGGAGCATCGCGTTGGTCTTGTGCGGTGCGAAACTGAGCTTATTTTGGTTCCCCCATAGCATTACGTGTTCCAGAGTCTTATTACCTTCAAGTTCTAATATGTCGATTTGCTTATTCGAAAAGACGAGTATCACGTCGTCAGAAAAAGCTTGGCAGTACACTACTTCTTCTGTTAGTTGGTGTAATAGCGAGTCAATTATCACGTTCCAGAAGGTTGGTCCACCGATTGATCCCTGAACGCATCCCTTGGTAGTTTTCTTTTCGCTCGTTTGTCTCGCGTAGTTGACCATTATCTTGCGGTCGTTTAAATAGTTACCAACTAATTTGAAGAGGTTCTTTGGGCACTTCTTTTTGACAAGTTGTTGTTTAAGTGCCGGCCACCAGGCGTTGTCAAACGCACCCTCGATATCTAAGGAGACCACCAACACTGATTTTCTCTCACTCATTTGTACTTTAAGGTGGTCGACAAGGTCGGTGAGAGCGTCTTCCGTACTGCGCTGAGGTATAAAGCCATATTGCTTAAATAAATAATTATAAAATAAATAATTATACAACACAATAATCAACACAACAAATAATCAAAATACAACAAAATAAATAATTATACAACACAATAATCTCCAGTAGATATCTTTAAACATACCAACCAGGACCAGAAATCGCTGCACTAGTCATTTATTATTAATAATGTATAAGAACTATAATAAAAATATCTGCGTAAGTTTTTCTTCCTTCTTCTTTGATATCTACATACATATTTTTTAAATAAAAAAACTGCTGTTTAGAAAATGAAAATAATAATAAAAATTACAAATAAAACTTTAAGTAAAAGTAATAAATTATAGATACTAAATTCTGAATGCAAACAACTCGTTGGAGCGTGGTCAGCATCGGTGCCTAGATCATGTAATTCAGTCACACAAAGAGATTAACGCAACATCTGGCGAGATTTAGTGATTATAAAACGGCCAACATTTTGGATGACATGACTCATTTTATCACACATATTGCAACTTAGCTCTTGATAACAAAGATACCACTATAAGTGCAGCGAGGCCGATGCGTTGATTTACAACAAAGATCATCTACATACACAGTTAGTTACAATTTTATATAACATTATTATATAAAATTGTAACAATATATGTTTGCCAGCCTGGTTTAAAAAAGATCTTTAGATTTAATATAACTAATATATAATATAAGTCCATTATTTTAGCTTCGCGTATACTAGTGTCTTTTTTTCCAACATAGATCTAAACACAATCTCTAATTTTCGTTTAAGTTTGCTCGCTACTTTAAAACTTTAAAACTAACTCAAGTGTGTTCGTTTAAGCCAAATGATTAATTTTACATGTATGCTGATAGTTATATTCATTTTAAAGATGTATCTCAGTAATTGAGCTGAGCGAAGCGAAGCTCTTTACTGGTCAGATCGCAAAAAATGCGAACTCTCTGTTCTTAAAAACTATTCGAGCTACGTTAACGAAACTCGCCACAACGATTGCGAGCATAAGGCGCTAAGCATAAATTTATTTATTTTAAATCGTAATTCTAAATTCAGTATAATTTACTAATTTAGTTTAGGACAAATTACGTGTTAGCTCAGAAACTACGCATACCTCAGTCTCGAAACTCGGCATGGTGTTTGATGCTTTATGACTGTGCTAAATTTCGGATAATTTCGATCGACAGATCTTGAACAATAATCTCCTGTAGATATCTTTAAACATACCAACTAGGACCAGAAATCGCTGCACTAGTCATTTATTATTCATAATGTATATAAATTATAATAAAAATATATGCGTTGATTTTTCTTCCTTCTTCTTTGATATCTACATAAATATTTTTTAAGTAATAAAAACTGCTGTTTAGAAAATGAAAATAACAATAAAATTTACAAATAAAACTTTTAGTAGAAGTAATAAGTTATAGATATTAAATTCTGAATGTAACCAACGCGTTGGAGCGTGCTCAGCATCGGCGACTAGATCATGTAATTCAGTCACACAAAGCAAGATTAACAAGACATCTGGCGACATTTAGTGATTATAAAACTACCAACATTTTGGCTGATATGACTCATTTTATCACACCTATTGCAACTTAGTTCTTAAATAAATATTACTAAAGATACCACTATAAGTGCAGCGAGGCCGATGCGTTGCTTTACAACAAAGATCATCTACGTACACAGTTGGTTACAATTTATATAACATTATTAAAATTATAACAAAATATTATTATGTTTGCCAGCCTGATATATAAAAGATCCTTATATTTTATATAAGTAATATATAATAAGTCCATTATTGTGGCCATTATTTTAGCTTCGCGTAACTAGCGTCTTTTCTTTTTTCCACATAGAGCTAAACACAATCTTTAATTTTCATTTAGGTTTCCTCGCTGTTTAAAACTAACTCAAGTGTCTTCGTTTAAGCCAAATGATTAATTTTACATGTATGCTGATAGTAATATTAATTTTAAAGATGTATCTCAGTAATAGGTATTATCTGATGTTAGAATATAAAATAAAAAATAAAATACTGTTTTTAAATATTTATTGCATTTAATACTTTTAAAATGTAAACATAATAAATGTCAGAGATTTTTAAAACTTCATCATCTTCCTGCCCTTATCTCATTTTGTGGTCGGCGCAATAAGATTTTTTCCTTCCATACTCTCCTGTTACTCGTCATCTCTGTATATACTCTCTTCTTCTCCATATCGTCTTTAACGCAATCCATCCATCTTTTCTTCGGCCGTCCTCTTCCTGTCCATCCCTCCACTACCACACCTAGCACTCTTTTGGTCACGTGCCTTTTATCCCTCCTCATAACATGCCCATACCATGACAGATTGTTAGAGATTGTTGGAACTTATTTTTATAAATTGACTTCTTAAGATATGTTAATAAGTAAATACTTATATTTGGAATTAAAATAAAATGGTTAACCATTGATAAAAGAAATATATTATTTAGTTGGTATTAACAAAGCGTTTCTTTAATCGTTATACTCATTATCCAAGTATCTTAAGTAATATCGTATGTTTGATTACAAAAAAATATTCTCGACAAAAAAAAGCCATAGTAAGCAACATGTTTACTATGGCTTTTGTTGTGTAAACAACAGTCTGTAAGTCATTCTAGTTTTAAAAAGGAAGAGGGGACTTCAAAATGGCTTCCTTACAGCATTTCACCAATATTTATTTTCCCCATTTTTTTATTATTTATGTAAGGCTATGGGTATAATGTTAATATATATACAATATATATAAAAGGAAATAAATCTTTGATTGCTAAAACTCCGTCCTGGCTCTGGTTAATTATCATCTACCAAAGGATTACATAATTAATTAAAAGTAACAAAGATCACATTTTAATCTTTACAAAAAAAATCACCATAAAGAAATTTTAGAAAAATATTACATACCAGAATTACTAAAACAATTTAAAAATACCCACAATATAAAAGTAATGATGATGGACTTCAAAGCATATATGAATTTTATTTGATAAAGTATAAATATATCTCTTGCTCGGTTATCGTTGATAATCGTTAATGTTTCGCTTCGAGCTAATCCCTTCTATAGATTGCGATTTCATCGTAAATAACTGATATGTTTTTATGAAGCAGAAAATAACAATTTTCTCTCCTTGTTTTTATATTGTTAAATGTTTAGTCTATAAAGAGTTCGAACCGCTATGAGGTGAAAAACAAACTGAATTTCCATTTACTTTTGTTTGTTATTTACATAAATATTTGAATAATTAATTATTTCAAGTAAACATTTTCGTGAAACAATATTATATCAGTAATATTTTACTGTGAATGGCTTATTTCATGAAAGCAATAAACAAAATAATGATATTGCTCGAGGCGTGGAAATATTAATTTTTCGAATAAAATTTTAACAATCTATTGCTTTTAAACGAGATGAGAACGTTACGGTAAAAATATCGTATATTTTCAAATCCTTAAAAAAAATTATATATATATATATATATATATATATATATATATATATATATATATATATATACTACATATTCTTGTAACATAATATCAATATTACTTTATACTTTTATATAATAATATACAAAACGCTACATAACAAATATAATCCCTACATATCGCTATAACCAAAACAATGAGAAAGAAAAGCCGTCGTGGAACACCCGTCAGGAAGGAAGTTTTTCTTCAACCAAGAATTAATATCTTGTAAAAAAAAATTACATATTTTATCAATGCCTTTTCTTAAATCCAAAAACACTCTTAATATTCTCAGTAAAAGTTAAATTATAGATATTAAGAAATATTACATTAAAAGGAATTCACACACAACGACAGCGTACAAACAGACGTGAGTGTGCTGTGTGCAGTGAGTGTGAGCCAACCAACCGTGTAGAATACTGGTCACTTCGTTAGATGACGATTTCCAACAAATAAACGCAACCCGAAAGCCATGATTATTAAGTAATTTCAATATAATTAAAATTATAGGTGCATACTAATAAAGAAACTTATTCTTAAATAAAATATAACGCATATTATAATACATTTATAAAATATATAAAAACATATATGTATTTAACCTAAACGTACTTATTTACACTCGTAAATCATATCCATGTTCTGCTCGTCACCTACCGGTCATTTTCGGATCAAGTATATACAGGGAGTGTGATGAAGTATATAATGTGTGTGATCAAGTATATAATAACAATAGATCAACTCGGGTTGTAAACAGGAATAGCACAAAACAAGAATAAACTATTTATTTTATTATTCACTACTCATTATTCAATTATTTATTCACTTTAATCCGTATTCACAATTCAACGAACCAATGCTTAATGATACAATTATCGTATTTTTTATTTTAAAGACAATCACGATTTTCTCCTTTTCAGAATGCACTCTCATATTTCCATACAATGATTTACACAATGATTTACTTTATGGTGTATATCAAAGTATTACAATAATATTAAATACTATAAATCATATAAAATAATTAGCTTACAATAATAACATAACGTAACATATAAACTTTCCAGTCAAATATATATTTTAAATGTATTTATATTTTTTGCATATTCGACATATGTAAAAAAATAATGATCATTTATTTTTTATTTTGTTTTATATATAACATATATTATTAAAACCATAATAAAATATAATTTATAACATCATGTTACCATCTACTAAATAAATACATTAAAAGAAAAATGAAACGTGAACACGCTTTGAAGTAAATGTTCTCAATGTACGAGTTACATTCCGTTAACCATTTCCATAACAGTGTGTTCAATTGTTATTAGATATGGAAACAGTATAGTACGAGTCCGTGAATATATTTTAATGGAAAATTTCTTACATTTAAACGTATTTAATATATTAAATACATTTTACAGATACAAGATAATAGAAAATGATAAAAATATTTATATGAATAGCAAGCGAAGTTGAACTCACTCTGTGATCAGTGTGTTCAAAATTAAAACCTTGAGAATAATGTCATTTTGAGTTTTCAATTCAAACGTGAAACTATATTAATTAATGTTATTTATAGGATAAATATCCTGGCAATAAAATTGGCATTCAATCTAAATAGATTGAATGCCAATTTTGTTTCAGCACATTACAAGCACTAACTGCAAATATCAAAATTGTTTAAGAAAATTAGAATTTAAAATCTTTTCTAACCATTATGGAAGTACTGTGTAATTGCAGAGTGAATATCTAATTTCCAACCTAAATAATCAGTTTTGACGAGAATGATAAATATTTTATGTTTAATGATAAATGATTGTATGATAGTTTTTTAATTTTGTAGGTAAAAAACATTTTACATTTTGACTGTTTATGGCGTTACGTTGGCATTAAGTGTTAAATTATTATTTTTTATATGACTGCATAAAAAGCAGTTTGTTAATTTTGTATGTCATAAAAATCATTATCTTAACTACTATTTTAGGAAATATAAAATATCAGTCCCACGTTAGTACGTTATTTTTAGTATTTGCACACAGCATACGGCATTTCGTTAACGATTCTACTATTGTGAAAAAGGTTAAAATGGTATCCAGAACAGAGAGAACAGACACGAGGAAACACGGAAAGAGGAAACCTTGACTGAACCTAATATTTTACCTTTTATTTCAACATTCCCCTTATTTCAATACGTGTAACAATCTTTTGTGGGTTCTTTTGAATTTAAAGGTAGGTAACGCCTATCCATTAATTACAGAGTTAATTAATAAAGAAATTTTACAGTATTTGTTATTTGTTTTTTTGAAAAATTAGATATTTATTCAATGAATATATTAATTAAGTAAAAATAAAAATATAAATAGAAAATTTATATCCTAGTAGGCACAACAAATAAATAATAATAATTTGATAATCACATTAAAGTACATTTTTTTAATGTGTTTGAAAAGTTGCTTACAAATTTTATGGAAGAACAACTTACAATCATATTTATCTTCTTCTGTTTTCAGAGGCATGCATGCATGCTTGTTATGCGTGTAAAATGATAATTAAATAAGCCCCGTATTTCATGAACACAAAGGACGGTATTCACTTGGTAGTATTCTAGACGTGCAGTATTTTGGAGTCCATTAATTACACAATGTTCGAGAAATATGAACCTGCAGAGATATCTGATGATTGCAATACTCGCAAGCAATATTATTTTATTTATTATAAGAGTTTGAACTGTCAGTGTTCCTGCGATAGGTTTTGGATATAACCGTTCATTAAGGTATATTTCAATGAATATAGATATTTGTTTAGAAATGTTGCTGTTAACTATTATATAATTAAAGTACTAAATTAAAAACATCGCTACAAGTTTTTATCATCAAATAAAACATTACAAATAAATCTAACGTAAAGCTTTTCATTCCATCTTTGCAAGTTTTAACAAATTTTTTATGATTTTACAAATCCACTTAAATTCCGAGTTTGTCTTCAAGACCTAGGATTTAAAAATTGTAATTAAGCTCCTAGAGGAATTAGTTTTGTTTACTATAATTAAGGTTAGTATTTCAATTTCTTTGTTTGATTTTTCAATTAATAGTTATGTTAATAAAAATATATCATATAATAGATGCAGTAAAGTCTGTGTTAGCATGTCACTATATCGATCTATCTTTCACAAATAAGTATGGTATGTGTACTGGACACAGTGAGTGTCCGTTCTATTTAACACTATAACATCAGCTGATGTTTTTTTTTTTATAAAATATTTTTTTTACATCAATTAACTACTATTTATATTATTTCTTGCCTTAATTTTGGCATATTTAAGCATCGATTAGCAAAATAAAGTTTCATCGGTTTTGTGTCTCATCTAATATATATTTCTTTCAGAATACGAAAGTAAAGCACGAGGTCAACCCTTGTCATGAGAACTTCAATATTATTTTGTGAATTCAGTTTTCTTTTGGTATTAAGTAAATAAAATATAGTATGGTATGCGGGAAATTATATTTTGTCTTTTAATAAATAATCATAAATATATTTTTAGTATACCATAAACTGTATACAAAACTTTACTACATATATTTCGTCTTTCAAGAGCCGTAAAGGTATAATAACAACTTTTAAATTTCAAGGTAATTTTGTATTGATACTATATTTATGACATTATTATCTAATAGCGATTTTTTTTATATAACAAGCGAATTTTTTTTTCTTTATCCTTAGTTTTCTTACAATTTTTGAAATGTAGGTAGTTTTAACTTTCGTTGTATTTTATAAGGAAGTTCAAAGGATGATTTCGTAATTGATATTTTTTATATTGTACAAAATCAACGAACTGCTTCTTTATTTTTTACTATTGTTTATATTCAACTTAAATATTTAAAACGTGTTTCGGGTAATTTCGATCATTTTGAGATATTTCCTTAATTATTGTTAAAACTATTGAATAGGTATGAATTAGTTAATTATATGCAAATTTGTTTCGCTACGCACTTATTGAATTACATACTTAATTTTACATTAATATCATTTTATATACTTGCAGTTAATCAAAACAATAATACATAAGGTATCACGGCAGATTACCATAAATGGAACTGAATTTAAAGTTTCTAAAACAATATTGATTAACCACAATATTGTTGTAATCAAGTAAACTAAATTGTAATACAATCAAAGAAATATATAACAGTAACAATCATTGGTGTTCAAATACTACCGGTTCATTTGTTTGTATATTGACAATATTTTACGTCTGTACTGAAATTTATAAAATTACGTATTTTATTTATGATTGAAAGTACACAAAACAAAGATTTAATTAATATTTGTATTGTTCAATAAATCGTATTCATTATTTTATTTTTTAAACAAGTAACATCCTAGGAGCAACAGCAGAATAGAATAGCTTTCTCGCGTATATATATATATATATATATATATATATATATATATATATATTGCTGTAAGATGTTGAAAAGAAAACTAAATAATTTGATTTTGAAATTGTTCAAATCGTGTACGAGTTAAACTTATTAGTTTGAGTTGGTTACTTTCTCAGAGCCTTAGAAATAATTTAATTTAAACAGTGAATAACCTAACTATACCTAACCTATAAAATAAACTCACAAAATATTATTGAAATTTATATATAATATTCTATAACAACCTCGAAATTAATTCGTATTCAAAGCACGTTTTCTTCTCTATTAGGATAACTAGTCGCAAAAGTTACAGAGAGTTCCAAATTAAGTAGGAACTTTTAGGTTTTCAAATAAAACATAAAGCGTCCTTTGAGCAAACAATTAATTAATACAATGTAATGTTCGTTAATAATGTTTCAAGTAAAGATATTACAATAAAATATAAAGAGTTAATACTAGTCAAGGTTAATGCTACCGATATAAAATATTTTGTTAAATCTTATATTGTCCTATCTCTGTCCTTATTTAATGATTTGACATCTTTTTCGATTTGTTCTATTATTGTTTTACATCTTATTGATGTTATCAAAGAACGTATGGTAAGTATATTCGAATAAAACAGAACAGAACAGAATATAGAACATGTTTTTGATACAAGGTCTTGTATCAAATCTTGTATTGCAGCGGCAAAATAATCAGGTATTAAATTTATAGAAGCTATTTAGATGCAAATGATGGGCCTTTTGTTTCGTAAAATCCCTGAAAAATGAATTCACATTCTTTTTAGAAGTAAAGAAAAAATAATACTATCGTGGACAGATATCGTCAAAGTGATATCGTCTCACAAAGGAAGTTCAAACTATTTTATGACAATGTTTCTCCTCACTGTAATAAAATGCTGAATAACGACTCACCAAAGTCATGCATCTTTTTGATGGCTGTCTGTATCTATGTTTTCCTCAAAAGGTTAGATTTGTTTTTCAAGTTATAAAATAGAAAATAACACAGAAATTAAATGGAATAGTAAATTATGTCATTTAGTTTTTCCTAAATAATCTTACATTGTATTTAAATTTAAATCGAAAACATTTTTAAAGCTACGTCAATATTATCGCTGCGTTTTTTGCTTTACTACTTAACATGTTAAATAATATGTTAAATAAAATAAATATAAAATTTTTGTTAATTGAAAACGATAACAAATAAAATGTAAATAATTATAGTTGAGAAATAAAAATGATATTATATTATTTAATCTCATAGCTTTCGGGATTCTTTTATTGAAAGGGAAACTTTGAGAGCCTTAAAGTATCAATAAATAAAGTTTAGAACTAGTTATTGAAAGATATGGGAGTATCAGTTTAGCAGCTTCAGGATTTAGCGGCTTTATGTCAATATCCTCTAAGCTTTCTGTTACCCGAACTGCTTAATATTTTTTTATCAATAATGTCTTAAACTATGGTTTCTGCATGTATATAACAGAATTGAAATCGATCGCATTTGTTTTTCTATTACAAAAGTATGTTGCATTTTTCGACTTTCTATTTAGCTGAATAAGCTGAATAAACTGTATTAACATTTCATATCATCATTTCGCTACAGTATATATTAGAAGTATTATTACAATTATTTATATATCAGAAGCAGGGTCTCATATCCACTAAATGTCATCAATATAACGGTAGGTGCAGCCATCACGTCGCGTGGTCGTGAATGCCTCGTCTTGTTACAATTCTGAAATTGTTGTATTTACGGTCAACTGAACAGACGTTATTGTGAAAATGTATATCACAGCACATTGCTTTGACGGGAAGTGAGGTCAATTACCTGACTTTGTAATCAACACTCGATACGATTACTTACGATAACTTTTGTATTTATTTGGTACAAGGTGTTAAATCAGTTTCATAAAAACACATTTTTATTAATAACTTAATAGACGGACGACTGTATTCGAGTCGTATTTATTATACTGTTACTAATGGGTCTTAATATATTGAATGTGTTAACAATACAGTATAATAAAAATGAAAGAATAGACCGTAATTTATTTCTTTAAATATATATAATATTTTATGATAACAATTTCAGAAGTTGCCAACATTTTAATTAAAAGCAATCCAAGGTTACATTAAACTGATGTCCCAATTATTCTGATATTACAGTTATGCTTGGAATTCATCATTTATTTATTTGTAAGTAAAATACATTATTATATTTTCTTTAATGTCTGGTACTTATTTAAAGTTTGCTTTTGCTGGCTTGTCGTAATTGTAGACGCTGTAAATTATATAAAGGTCTTCACAATTTATGCAACTAGTTTAAAGTTATTTAAGTTTGTTAAGACTTTGCGTTAGATGTGTAACTTGTTTTACGAAGTTCAATATAATTTGGACTAAAAGTGCTTAGTTTGAGAAACTGTAAACGCTGTAAAATATTATTCTGAAGCTACAATACAGATGTATGTACGACAAATGGTTAGGATCTAAAATTATCTTTAAAACAGAATATACATTTATTCTTAAAACAATACTGTGAGAACGCAACACGTTTAGAATAACAATTATACAATCTGTCGCCAGCGTCGTCACGTCTGACATTCGTTGGTCGAAGTGTAATTCCTGACAACCGAAATATAAAATATTCAGTTCGTACAACTCAATGTATCACTTTTTATAAAAATAAATGTATAAGACAATTAAAATGTTTATATAAGGCATTGTGGGTTTTGTTGTAAGAAAATCACATTCAACAATAAATAACATTAAAAAGTCTTTAACGAACTTCTCTTTCCCAAACTACTACGTAAGTATATTCACATATTTAAATAAATATCTGTTCGATATCGGTATTGCAACGTGGTCTTTCCCTTACCCTTCCCATTCCTCTACAATTTGATATCTCTCTAAAAAATATGATACCCTCCATTTAATAATTTATCTCCAAGATATTGGGTAAACCTTTTCTTTGTTAGTCACGTCCAAACATTCGGTTTAACATCCAGCCCAAATCTTTTTAAATCTTTTTTAGGTATATCGATTGACAATTTTCTTTTCGTTAAACATATTTTTGCCGATAGACTTATTTTGCTTTAGAATGTATGTAAAAGCTCAAAATATTTTAATAAAATTATTACGTAAATAAGGGATGTTTTTAATATAGGTAAATAAGTTTTATTTTATTATTTCATATTAAAAAATAAATAACGGAAAAGGGATTATAATTGGAACATATTATGAAAAAATATTTGTAGATAAATATGTGGTTAAAACACATTTTAAAATTCTATATTTGAATATATTTGAACTATAGTTTGCACCTACATATATATTTATCTATATTAAACTAATCGGATTACAAGGCACTTAGCATTCTGTAGAATTTTACCACACAATATGTAGATGTATTAAATATATCAAAGTGTGTGGGTGAAATAAACAAATATGTTAAATCTTTATTTCGGATTTTTATTTGACTACTTAAGATAAACTATACATTGAAATGTAATCCCCTATGCATAGTAAAATATTACTCTCAAATGAGCATTAAAATTTGAAACCCTAAGAGCAAACAAAGATGAACAAAATGCAAAAAAACGAAAAACGACGAACTATGATCCTAAGATTAGAAACCATCATTTATTAATTTATTTATTTATCTTCACGCCATATCCCTTGCGGGGTAGCCAGAGACGGCGAAGCGCCAAATGCTAAGGTCCCTGTATACCTCTTTGGCCTCAGCCATAGACATCAACCTCTTCATCATATTTTTAACCATTGACAATATATATTTAACAAATTTTGGAACTTACAATTTGAATATGTTTGCTAGACTCCACTAGCCAAAAATAATCGGATTACTGAGCAGTTCAGCTTATTTTATTATTATAACATTTTAAATATTTAGATATATAAATGTTTCGTTGAATAAATAAAACGTTAGATTCTTTTCAAAAAATTGATTGAATTATGTTGTATTTTAATGTTTTCTTTTTATATTTTGTTCCGCAAGATAAACTACAAATTTAAATGCGAAGCCGTTATTGTTACTAAAATTTTACCCTCAAATAAACACTTAATATTGAAATCCTAAGATTCGAAGCCATTATATCAATGACAATTGATACTTTGTATCAAGCTACACGAAGAAGGCGATTTTTTACGTTTAATTATTAAAATATTTGAAAACAACCTGTCATATAAGATTGTTAATGATATATATTCATTAAAGTTTCATAATATTTTTATACCCAATGATATTGCGACTGTAGTTATATAAAATGTATTGTGAATGCATCCTACAAAAGTAGACTATCCTTATACTTAAATGATAAAAATAAAATATTACAATTTTCTTATGTGACTTTTTAATGTGAAAGTAATTTAAACTTTAAATTAAAGCTCCTCTTAACAAAATTTTATTTCATTTACTTCGTTGCTTGTTAAGTTCTTTTCATGCATTAAATATAATGCATTTGTAATAATGCTGATGAGTAAATCACGCAGCGCATAACTACATATGTAGTTTGGTCTTGAACATTAACAATAGCTACAAACCTGTTGTTAATGTGCAAGTCTAAATCAGTTCTACAACTTGGCAGTGTGTTGTTACTCGATGAACTTAGTAGTTCAGCTGTCTTGTTACTTGAACTTAATATAGTCAGGTTTTGTAGGTTTTGATTTTTTAAATTCAATTAAAAAATATAAGTGATAGTTAATTTTTGACTATCTATACAAATTTTTAAATAAAATTAGAAACAGCTAAAGATTTTTATAATATACATCATTTATTATTAGCCGATTGAAACAAGATCACTTATACTTCATACAATTAGTCAATATGTAATTATTGTTTGTATGTTAACAGTTCAACTATTTTCCACAAGTTCAATGTACCAAGTAAATAATATATATATCTGAACTAATGGGAATTAAGTCTCACTATGTCAAACGTTACCAAATCAAAGAAAATGTAATTAAATAATCAACCACACTTAATTTGGCAAATATATAAAGTGCTTATGCTATTAAATACCAATATTGAACTTTAATGAATGTACGCGTTAATATAATATGTCGAACCACAATGAAATATCACATGCGTTGTGATTAGCTCAGTGAGTGCATACAGACCTCACGCGTATGTGAGATAATTACCAATGTAAAGGAAATAACAAATACACACATATGATTAACCTTAGTTATTTCAAAAGTGTATTTAATTCCTACGTAATCTTACTACGTATAGAATTATTACAATTACATATTCTGTTATTACTACGTATAATTAATGCTTGTTATTTTTATTTTTGTACAACCCGCCTAATACAGGTAATGTAAAATAACGTTTATCCATAAAAACAAATAAGAAATTATTATATGATCTTGAACTCGTATCACGTAATTGCAGTGCTTTCCTCAGAACTGCAGATAGCGTACCTAATAACAACTGGAGAGTGAACTCCCTGCTATGGAAATTGTTGTCAGAATCTAGTTAAACTGTCATCGTTAACTTCAAAGTGCAGTTGAGTCCGCTTTAGCTAACTTTTATTATCTTTTATAGCATTTATTTAGTTACTTGTTAAAATTCAGTCTTTCAGAAAATGCAATTTCCTCATCGTAGATTAATGTAAATTTTTCATCTACGATTATCGGAGATCTGATTTATTTGAATAATAACAGTATAAGAAAATCTTTGTTTTTATATATAATGTTATCAAACTTGCCATTTGTTTTTCATATTGGCTCTTGCTTGCAGCTTCAAGATGTTGAGGAAAATTAAAACTTAAATAGTATATAAAAATTCAATATTTATAGACTTAACAAGGAGTGAGAGGTAAATATTTCTATTCATCATGAAGTTACGGTACAATAAGGAACATTGGTTAAGTAATATACGAAAATTGAAATTTATTAGATTGTTCTCCATCGATCAATGTTAACAATAAAATACTAACAAATATTATACAAACAAATGCTAACAGAAAATAACATAAAATAATAGACTGATTTCTATTTTTTTCATAATAACACACCATCGTTATAAAGCACATAAAGGCTATGTTATCATTCACTGCCAGCTGTCAGTCTGATAGTTTATGATCGTATTATTTGAGCGGTAAAGCCCAATGTTTATGAGGATCATTATCATGAAAATTTTGGCTGAGCTTCTCAATTTTCGTAAAGCCCTCGTTGTAAAATGTTGAATATATTAAAACGTTTTATTAAACCAAAAAGGCAGGACTCACACTATTTCATACAGCCTGCGAATACATTTATATAGTACTAGCAGACCCGGTCACGCGTTGCCGTGACTATTGTTATTGATATATTACATTGTAGTAATCTATTTAAGGGGTAACGTTCAGAGTACATCTTTCATGAAAACCATAATGTTTTCTTACAGTCGATATTAAGCAAAACACAAAGCAAAATAATTATAGTTATTTTTAAAATTTTATCCAATATTATAACACTATTTGTATATTACAAAGTTTTTAATAAATAACTTGGAACACTAAACTTACGAATAAGATAGGTAGGGCAGATACCTCATTCGTAATTACTCAATTCAGTCAATAGATACCGCCATCTTTTAGAATTGTTAGGAGCTAACTGCAAAATAATAAACAAAAAATTTGCAATAAAATAATATTGCGACTATGAATTGAGTTGAAAATTATTCTATCTTTTAAGTTAGGTCAAACTGTACGTGGTGTGTAAATTTATTAAAATCGGTTAATTAGTTTAGGAGTACAAACAACGATGACACGTGATTTATATATATTAAGATTTCTGGTGGATTTTTTTTATCATTTAATATTTTAAATAATATGATAAATAAATCGTAAAATTATCCTTTTTTTAATATGTTACTTTTTCATTTTGATAAGATGTTCATAATTAAAAATATTTGGTGGTTTTACTAATGCATTTAATAAAAGTTAAATTCAAAACATTTTTAAAATATAAATCAAGAAAAATAAAAAAATACATTTTTTTTATAAATACAACAATTTTTATGCAACTCGGCAGACTTCGTTCTGATAAATAGACTTGGAATGTGGCAGTTTATATTTCGACCTTAAGACGTTTTTACTCTGCTCACCCTCACACATCACCCTATCATCATGGTGACGGTTCTGTTCAGGAGAATTAAAGAAAAAGGTCAGCTCGGGTGACCTAAGTATCTTCGCTTCCACGAACTTTGGTCACCCTTTTGAGACCCACTGAAAACCCCGACTGGGATGTCTGCCAGAGGGCTTCAAACCAAGAGGGGAACTTAAGGTTTAAAACTGATTGAAAAATAATCTTAAGGGATAGTGGGAACCTAAAGGTGACAAATATTTATAAAGTGGATGCTTCAATTACAAAATATAGAGAAAATTAATTATTTATTACTAATATTATTAACGTAGGGTTCATAACCGATGAAATAAAAAATAATGAAATAAAACGTATATAAGTATTTTCAGTAATCGCTTTATTGTAAATCAAGTGAATCATAATTATTAACAAAAATCTATTTTATTTTTATTGTAGTGCTTTATGATACACAATGTTTTTTGTTTGATTACCTGGTGAATATACAAACAAATCTGATGGTTTTCCAACACGGGAACAGGCAACATACAATTGACCAAGTGAGAAACATGGGTTTTCTAGATTAATACCACAAACACCTAATGATTGCCCCTGGGACTTATTTTTGGTCATAGCAAAAGCAAGCCGCACTGGAAACTGTAGTCGTTTAAATACAAATGGCACATCAGTCGGAATCATTGGGATGCGTGGTATCAAAACGTCTTTTCCTTTATACTTTCCTTTCAGTATAGTTACTTCTATCACGTTGTTCAATAATTTTTTTATCGCTAACCGTGTTCCTTTACGAAGGCGCGATTGGTTGATATTTCTCAACATTATAACTATCGATCCACCTTTTAATTGTAGATTGTGAGGTGGCAATCCTGGTAAATCCAGCGAGTTTAAAAATCCAGGCGGATAGTTGACGACATCATCTTGGTGTGTAGCCGAATCAACTGATGTATATATCCTCAATTCGCCTGTAATTTGTTCTTGAATTTTGAAATTTAATTTATTCACATCTATGTTTTTTGCAGCCGATATAGCCCGTTCGCTCAACCAATCATGGTTTCTGTGATTTTGAGCAACATCTGGAAACACCTTATGAATAAGTTCATCTTTTGATCTAGTTAACTGACAAAAACTTTGAGGAAAGTTAATGCAACCAGTCAAGGTGTCTATAGGAAATTTGACATTACCAATGTCAATAAGTTGTTTAGAGAACATGTCTCCAGATTGGTCATTTTGCAACTTGACACGCATATTCTTGCCTAAGTAAATACCTTCACATGCTTCTACACATTGGAGGACTTTAAACATGCATTAAGTTCATCAGCTGGCGTTGATCGTGGAATCACTGGCAACGTTTGACGAAAATCTCCTGCTAATAAAACCATTGCACCACCAAATGGGTTATGATTGCTCCGTAGATCTTATAAGGTTCCTTCTAAAGCGTCCAAAGATTTTTTATGTGCCATCGTGCATTCATCCCAAACAATCAAGTCACATTGCTGCAAAACCCTTGCCATTGCAGAGTTCTTCGAATTGTTGCAGGTTGGAGTTTAGTTATTGAAATAATAGTTTGTTTGACATCATCAAGGACATGTCCTCAATTGAAATCAATACTTCTTTGTAAACTTCTTCGCTTATTTGTATATTTGGATTTCCCCTTCTAATCCGTATTTGATACAAAATATCATCACACATATTATCTTTGTACTTGATCCACAAATCATTTGGGTTTGATGGGAAGCATGTAGATATGATTATAGAAAACAATGTTCGTATTTGATGAGCTTGTGATATTACAGAATATTAGAGCATATTACAGCATCATTGAGAGTTTGATCCCAATGAGCATCATTTTCTAGCAATCGCAGACGTTGGCAAGCTTCTCTGTATGATCCACACAAATCACCATCAACAGTTCTTACATGTTGGAATGATGTTGGGCCACGTACATTGACTAATAGCAGTCGTAAATAAAAATATTCATCATTGCTTGGATGTACTGAATAAATTCGACCAACCGCACCGGTAGAATATACATCTGGGTATCCTGGAACTGGTTTTTCTTGTTTCCGTCGTATAAATCTCCTTGAGGATTGATTCCAAGTATAATATTTTGGCATTTCAGAATATAACAATGTTTGAGCAAAAGCATCGTTTTGGCATGTCTCAAAAAAACTGGTTAATGTAGTAGATGGTAGCTGTACAGCTCTTTGTACTGCGTTCTGTGCTGTAAAATATACTCTATGTCCATTTTCTAAATGCACAGCTAAATGAATAACATCAATAGGAAAAGAAAATATTCGCTAAACTGCTTCATGACTTCTAACATAGCGACCCATTTGGTATTGGGTAACTTCATTATTGGAATTCTCTGCATTAATACCAATCACAGCCATATCACTCCCTTTAGTTACATATTTTCAAATGTATTTAATAGATTTTACTGAATAGCAAGATTCAACGTTGATGTGCGCTTTGAAGGGCTTTGATAAATTGGGTGAATATGGAACAATCCAGCGATTATCTATTTCAATATCTTGTCGATTTAATTTGACAATTGTTGATCTTCCATTGTCTGCTGTCGATCGGCGACGATACAAAGGATAACCGTCATTACCAGTGATTTTTTCAGATATTAATGTTCGTGGATATCGCTTTGAACATTTACCATCCACCATACACGGTGAATTTTGTTTAAGAGTTCCATAGGGACCATGTATCATGTTTTTTATAACTACCTCATGCAATCTAGGATCTACTTCTACATTAGAGATTTCAGCGGATATTACTACATCAACTTCATTTGGCCTTATCTTTTCAACTAACCAAATCAAAATGTGTGCATGTGGCAATCCCCGTTTCTGCCACTCCACAGAACAAATCTAGCAGCGTGTCTCTCCAAATACATAATGTTTCACAATGAAATCCATTAAAGATTTCAACTTTTGTCTAAAGACTCTGGCTGTAATATCATGACGAATAATGGGTGATTGCCCAGGGAATAAGTCCTGCTTGATTTCTAGCCAGTGTGGATTGCATGTAAATGTGATGAACAAATCTGCTGTACCATAATGACGAACATATGACATGGCATCTTGAGCATATTCATGCATATGTCAAGGGCTTCCAATGTATGTTGCTGCAAGAATAGTCATCCGACCAACATTATGTGCATTTCCATCAGTATTAATCGCATCTCGAAGGTGAATATACTCTTCAGATCTGAGTTTGGTCTGATTCAACCTGATGAATGTTAATCTCTCCGTTTCAATTTTAACATACATGTCTACAACATACTTGTGATATAATCGCCGACATTTGAGTATGTGATTGTCTTCATTTTCACGAATCATTAGGCGGTAGGAATAATAGTTCATTGAACTGACTTTTTTGTTGGTTTCGGAACCTGAAAATAGATTTTTGTTTTCATAATATTGAAAATTAAAAAAATAATAATATAGTGACTGATAATATATCTCCATAGCTAAACTAATATTTTTTATTACCTGTAATGGGATTTATCATCTTGTTTGAAAAATCATATCTTCACCTTGCCAAAATATAATGGGATATTGCAGTGCGTCATATGAGCGGTGTGTTTCCTTTATACGTTATCATTGATCATTCCGACGATGTAAAACAATATCACGGGATTCCAAGTTTTCTCCAACTGGCGTTATATCAACAGGTTGGCCAACAGGTGTTTTATCAGCTCTGATTACAATTTTATGATTATCAGATGGCATTCGATCCAGTGCAGTGCAACATGATCAATTGATTGTACTCATGAAATAAAGTTTGTAATAGTTCTACAATAGACCTCTTTAGTGAATTGTTATGTGAACAACGCAAATCAATTTTTTGTGGTAAATTGCCTATGAAATAATTTTGCAGGAATTTGTAATTGCTAATTGACACTGGTAACAGTGAACCTGCTCTATGATATATTTGGCCTTGTATCTGTAAATTAAAAAAAATGATTTTTGCCAAATAGAAATAATATTTGTTCCTAAAAAGTATATCTGTCTCCTAATTTGAATCACCAAATAATAATTGATATGCTTAGGTATGTCAATATGTAATAATTAGTTGTAACTAATATCCATAATCAAATAATTATATTGTGTTTCAAAATAATTAAAGTGTTGCTAATACTGGATCACCAAATAATATTATGACTAAGTAATATATGTGTTGGGATTTAGGAACTAAAGGTTAATGACACATATTTACTTAGTTAACAGGAAATTTTGTTCACTAAAATAAAAATGATTAACTGCTATAACACATTCCCTAAAAGTTGGCATGAAATTTCCCCGAACTACGTTTGGCCAAAACGACGTCATTTGAAAGCAATTGTTATATTGTTTGATATTTGACAAAAAGTGTATGGAATATTCCTGAAACCAATGAGTACAATGGCCTTGGTGGTGGATGCAATATCACTTTCTCATTTGCGCAACACAATCCATTGGCTTCATTTTTGTATTTCAATGCCTTACAATGAGAGCAAACCAAGTTCATAGATCCAATAGTAACACATTGGTGGTTACTGTAGTCAATTGACAAATCGTTATTGAAAGCAGCTCGATTCAAACTTTCGCGATTATTAGTTGAATCTCTCGCTCTCGCTTCCCGCGTTCGTGGTATACGAATTCTTTCACATTCATTTCGGTCGTCACGTCCTTGTGCAGTATGAAAAGATCGGTAATTAGTTTGGTTTGTAGCATTTCGGTTTCTTCTACCTAAATTACTTCGTCTTATAGGAGGCATATCGAATATACCTACCTAAATTATGTCACATGCAATAATTATTAATCACAGGTATTAAAACACTTTGCATAAAACACGATATAAAACAATCAAAATTAATTATTAAATATTATAAAGGCTTTTTAACGCGGCTTGTTTGACAGATGCAATGACGTGAAAACTGATGACAATTTATGTCGCATTCCGCAACTAAAAAAAAAGATAGAATATTGCAAGGCCAATCAAATATATAGCTCTTATATTTTTTGACTTTTCAATTTGGTCGTGTTCACGGTATTATCACTAATTTGAACTTTGTGCAGCGACAATAAAGCGCGAATTGACTCTTCGACGTTAGCAACATACCTAAATTGTTTAGACAACAATGAGTGCTTGTAATTTAATATGAACTTTATTGAATAACAATACAGTTCAAATTGACTCTACATTTAGTTATTTATTCTACATTTAAAATATTTGTATAGGAAAAAGAAAAGGGCTTTTACAGGGTTTTCCTGGAAATTATTCGAATTTTTCTCGCCGTAAGAACCATCCTTGGGCTTCAAGGAATATTTAAAAAAAAGAATTGTTAAGATTGGTCCATGCGTTGTTGAGTTGTGCGCTTACCAACACATTTTGCGATTCATTTTTATATAATAGATTTGATAATTTAGTTTGTAATATAAATTATTTATGGATGTAATATGCATCGAGTAGTATTCTCTATTCCGGAAAGACAAGTTAGCCTAATGCCTGTTTAATAACAGATACCGTGGAAATGAACCAGATATGTTTTGTCTGTTTATTTGTAATTTTTTTTTTAATTATAAAAAATATATTGCGTACTAAAATAAATTTTAACAGTCGTAGTTGTTAATAAATATGTTTCTTTTTTTTATTAGCTTAAGCCCGTGTCTACGAAAACATCAGCTTATTTATTTGTAGGCACGGGTTGGACTCAAACCTGCAACCTCACACACACTTCCGCTCATTTCAGCTTAATTTTCGATGTCGGTTTCGATATTTTTTTACTTATATTTATTGAGCTGAGCGAAGCGAAGCTCTTACTGGTCAAAAGTGTGTTTCGATGTTCGCCTACTCCTCCTAAGCCATTTGAGCTAGAGCTTTCAAATTATGCATATGCATTCAAGAAAGTGTCTCACTCGTTTAGCAGTTCTTTGGTGACATTCGTGATTGTAGATTTAGATTAAATGGTAAAAAAGTGTCCCATAGATCAATATATATTTTTTTAACTTAGCAATTCTTTATAACATAACTTTGCTATAATAATTGAAACAGGCGTCAAAATATAATAAATAGATATTGCACAGGACCACTCACAAGGACATTCTTTTGTAGGTTTTAGTGACGTGTTTGACTGCTGCTCGTAATTCTAATAACTTCAACGGTTATTTTTAATTGTTATCCAAGTTCCACTTTCACTTATAATAGATAATCTGACTCGAATTCCCCCAATTGTGTGTTTAATCAAAAAATTAAGGAAAGCATTTACGTCATTATTATTATCTTTCAGTAAAGTTATTTTTCTATCTTAACATTCATAAATGAATCAGTGCGGTTTCGTAACTATCGAGTTCCGCAGTAGTTAAATTTGATGTTCTATAAAATTATACAAATTACGGCTTGCAATAAAACAAAAGGTCTTTTAAAGAATTAATACGTTTATCTATTAATTATACCATTTATATGTAAATTATATAAAAAAAGGTTTTAATTAGTTTCCAGTCCAGTTACAGTACTTTCAGATTATTACATTAGATACGGGACAGATCTTTTACATCATTACTAGAACTTTGAATTTGATAGAATAGAAAATATTTTATACAACAATATGCCTATATTTATTACACATAACATATTATTTAATATCTAAATATATTTGTTTAAATATTTACATTAAAATTTTTTCAGTTAATTTTATTGGTCAAATTATGAACTTCATTATAAAAATAATTATAGTGGAAGAATTTTATTTACTTATGTCAAAAATCTCGATCGATTTCTCGTCGGTTCATATTTCTTTGTGTTCCGTATATTTTTACAATTTGAAAAAAAAACTTGATTGCTCTGCACAAATTGGAGCGGACAATCATTTTGTTCAAAAACCGTAAGATTCACCCAGATACATCAACAACACCTCTCCTTTTAACATTCTTCAAAGCTTGACATGACGACATGACGAGATAATTAGCTAAAAATTATCTTATGTATGTTGGAGCCAAATGCCAATGTTATAGCGAAAACAAATTGAAAAAATGTTTAGCCATTCAAAAGTTATAAGAAAAAACACTCCTGCCATAGACAATATAATAGAGCTGCCCTGTGCGTGCGAGCAATGTGCTGAGATAGAAGGTGACAATTAGTCGTAATAAATCGATATTTTCTGTAGCTGTTCAGATGAAAGGAGAGGGGCTCAGCTCAACATCCGCCGCGCACGGTTGGCGGATCCTAGGTGCATGTAACATTTCGTCACAAATGTCAAAAATTATTAATTCTCTCTCATTCGTATTCCATGTATTTACACCATAAAAAATCCAATTACAGACAGTACAATTTATTGCCGAATTCAAATATCGTTCCACTAACCTTCATAAAATATTCAATAAATTATAATACATTTATTATCACCGTAAAAGATAAATAATCTGAAATACATTACTTTTTTTATTAATATTTTGTGTTTGTTTTATAATGTTTCTTGTAGCACTGGATTCAAGTGTTAGTCACTAACTTAAGTTAAAGTCAATAACTTTCTGATCATCTGTCACCGTGACATAATAAATCTAGTAATTGACAAATGACCTAATTGCTGAATCACCGTTATATTTTCTTATTAAAATATTTAAAATATTTTGAAAAGTGAGATCGCTCAGTCATTTTTGACTCACGCGCACGTGTTGAACATCAACGAAAGTAGCGCGTGCGAAGGAAAAGTTCACCTTAGAACAACTTCAGCATCAAAGTAATTTTTTCTTCTTTCTTTTTATTCGAATTAATTTAATTAAATTTCAAGCTTAATTAACAAATTTAATATAAGTTATTTTCAAATTTTTATTAACACAAACAAATCAATGCTGCGACGTGCTGCGTGACAAGTACCCGCTTACGTTACCCGAAATGCAGACAGAATGCGTCGTTTGAGAACTAACGTACTCGTAATGCCAAATTTACCGCTAAAAGCAAACGACCGAGCGATACAAACGTTCAAGGCGAAATTCATACACGACCTTTGCAAGCTTAATTTAATTCTGTGTCCAAAATGCTCAAGATAAGAACTTAAAGACGAGATCGAGAGCGCAACGTACTTGTGCAACTCGTGTCGCAGCTCGACGACGTCGCAAATGTTTAGGGCCGCAAATTCAATGGATCCAGGTGAAGGGCCACCTCAGCTGCAAGGATTGACAGACATTGAAGAGATGTTGATTGCTAGAGTCCATCCCATCTTACGCCAGCTAAGAGGAGGCAATGGTGCTGGACAATATCGATACACGTGTCACGTACTCAATGTCGAACAAGAATTGCAACCGCTCGCAAGAATCCTGCCACAGAGATTTGCAGATATAATTTTTGAGAGTCATGGTCAAGTCATTGAAGGACGGTCGAAATTACTTAGAAACGCTGGGGATGTAGAGTCATTTGTAGTAGGAGATACGTTAGATATTTTCGCAAATTACATAGAGAAAATTACTCAATTTGTAATAGATAGATCCCGGTGCAAACAATTCTGATCTAAAGAAACACTATCCTGACATATACTTTGGCAACCTAACTAACGATAAAATTAAAGAACTATCTCCTGATGATGTTGTGTTGATGAATTATGTGTTTATTGTATGTGAACGACGTCATTCTTATGTTTTATATTTTAAATCTTACGAGGAACTGCAAGTTTTTGATCCACTTACAGCAGAATGGCCGGGCGTAAATCTTGGGTAAAATTGACAAGCGCCGGAATTTGCAAATATCGTTAAAAAAGTTTTGAAAATTTCAAAACTAACGATTGCGTCACGCGCTGTTTGAAATATTTATCTGTTTTTTATATAAAATATTTTTATTAATTCGTTAACATTTGTTAAGAACCGTTGTTTTGTTAATTTGCATTGCTTTTTAGTTTGAGTTTGAGATCGCTCAGCTCCATCCGCTTGCGCGGTCCTAGTAATTGTAAATTTTAATATCATAACAAATAAGTATATGATATAAGAACATCACACACCAGCCGTGTATCACGTAACGTTGCACGTTATAATATACAATACTTTTTTCAAATGGAAATAAGTCGTTCTATTGACATAAATCGTATTTACATGGAAATATAATAAAGGACTCCACGAATTTATTTACATATATTTGATATACTTTAACATTGAAGGTACTTTTAAATATTGTGACTTGAGGAGGAAAACAACCTCTTGGATGTGTCAGTGATTGTTATTAAAATAATATTTTTCACTATTCTTTGTGAATCGTTATTTAAAAGTAACCTTTGAAGATAATATTTCGACATGGTTTATTTATATAATATTCAATTGAATTGTGAGCTTTGTTTACGGATGCATAAATAAATACTTTATACTTTTAATGAATATCCTATATAAATGCCATATAGTATATTATATGCACGTAAGCGTATCACTTAATATTAGTTTTTTTTTTTGTTTAAAACAGATCCAGACTACTGCAAGTAATTGTTTCATATAAGACAACTAGTTCATCATATTTTATAACATGTACAATCACTATCTTTCTTAAAAGTCTTCATGTTCTGGGCCAGTTACTGGTCGTACCATAGAGACCATATATCATAGCCGTTATAAATAACTCGTATCAGAAACAATGATTTATAAGGGTCGAAAAGTTGTTTTATTTGTGGTGATGTATCAATTATTATAAAATTAAATCAAAAACTTTGTCACATTCATGTTCATTCATTCATTATGATATTAATTTCTCCATAATATTCTAAACAAACATGTTTCTTTTGTATTTTAAGTTGTTTAAATAAATTTTTATATAAATTACATATTTTTATTTTAAATAAATTTAAATAAAATTCTTGAACACTCGCAATAGGTGCGTGTTATGTTAGTTATTCGCTGGTCTATTTTATTCGTTAGCATTATAACAAAAACGCAATTTATTATATGCACGGAAAAGATTTGAAGAAGTAATGAGTTATTGCAATAAAACTTTGTTAAAAGTGGCTTTAATTTAGAGTTTAACTTAATTTTGGCAACAATCTCTTAGCATACTCGTACATGTAGAATTCTGAGCAAAAGAAGTGCAATCACGCAATAGGAGTCTCATAAAAATAATTATAAGATTTAATTTTTATCATTTAAATAAAGCGGTAGTGTACTTTTGTAGGACCATTCATAATACATTTAAAAAAACTAAAACAGCTATTAGATTAGGTATAAAAAAATCCGTTCCCGCAGGGGGACACGCGTGGGTAGACCTCGTGTGTAACTCATTTAAAATATAATTACTACCTAAGAATAACACATGATGCCGTTGTTTACATCAAAAATTTTCAAGAAAAAAGCAATTTTTTTTTTCTCGGAAAAGGTATCTTTTTTGGAAATATTTTTGGTAGTTAAATTTGGAGTAAAAAATAACCTTCCTATTAAAAATATTTGCGAGGAGGGAATGTTTACCAGAAAAAAGTTGTCGTGGTTTTACCTATCTTAGATTTTCAAGCTAAAAGTGGTTTTTATTTTTTTTCTCGGAAACGGTACCTTTTACGGAAAAACTTTTGGTACCTAAATTTAGAATAAAAAATAACCTTTCTATTAAAAATACTTGTAATATAACAATGCTTACCAGATAAAAGTTATGATTTTTTTTCCAAAAATTTTAGTTTTTTTTTACCCCCACTCCTAAGTTATTGAAGTTAGGTTTTCGGTTTATCTACATTAGTTATAGGTATTCATCAAAGACATCATATGATATGAACGCGATTGATCTTCTTTGTATAGGGAAAAAGTTATGGTCGAAAAACTGAAATCAGAAAAAGTGAGGCCCTAGCGCCCCCTGTGGCCGGATTTCTCTGGTTAACGAACTTGACCTTCATTTTTGGATGGTTGATTTTTGTGCCAAGTTTGAAAGCGATCCGAGTGAAACTGCGGCTGATATCGTGCTGACAAAAGTCGATTCTGGACGCACGTACGCATATATATATATATATATAAACTTTTTGACCAATGGTCATTTCGGACTCAGGGGGTCATAAGAAGACCTCCTGTGAAGAAATTTTTCCAAAATTCGAAAGTCGGGTACAAATGAATGGGCAGACCGAATTCTTCGAGGTCTACCCAATAGTAATGATCTTTAATTTAAAATAAGATATTTATAATTTTTACATCACAAATACCTATTTTGAATATTTCAAGGTAATAAAAAATATTGTTTAATCTGGTATAATTTGTTGGCTCTTTAAATTCTTGCTATTAATTATTGTTTTCTTTTCATTAAGCTCACACAATATTGTGGGTTGATCATAAATTGTGAACTTCACTTACTTACATCTGTTGTACAAAGTAATAGGATTACATGATAAAGGAGCTTCAGTATAATATAACAAGGAATACTCTATACATTTGTAATAATTATCACTTATATTATAAGAATGTCCTACAGAAAGACGAGTAACATGTTATATTTTTAATATATATTTAATTTTATACGAAATGTAAGAAAGGTTGAAAGGGATTTTATTTTTAAGTGAATATATCTTTAGTTTTATAACCAAATATTTAAAGAAAAGTAAAATTTCAAGTTACTAAAATGTAGATAAGATCGTAGAAAAAAAGTTAGTTAAGACTTTAAACTTCTAAAGAACTTTTCTTTCAGACTTTAAATAAAGGTTTAAAGATATAAAAATATTTTTAAAAAATGATAAAAGATATTTGTCAATAAATAGACATACATGTATTACGGTGTTGTTTTCAATGAAAAATATACAAATTACATTTTTATCACGAACGAACTTTGTTCGTTCTGTATTGTCTGTGGACAGGAAAAATTTTCATTGCTTTCGAGAGATGGCGCTGTTTACAATTTACTGATTTAGTTTATTTTCATATTTAATTAAATTACTATTTTGAATTATTATTAATCATACTTTTTTGTAATTTTTTAGTAATTATAGATAAACATGTATTTAACATTTTCTTTTCTTCAATAAATAATAATCATGTTACTTAAAAATAAATTGTTTTTTGTTTACATTTATAATTTTGTCAAAGTTCGTTCGGGAAATACCCTGGGTATTTGCATATTCACTGGTTTTATTGTTATTTTAAGATTAATTTATTCGTATCACTTTGAAAACATATCAATTAATAAATCCGGTTCTCGGCTTTTCAGGTTTAAAAAATGAATAAATTCATTTATCCAGAAATATGATTAATGATCAAAAACTCTTTCCATAAATACAAATGAGGGAAGTAAGGACGTTGGGTCATTGCTAAAGTGAAGTATCATTAAGAGAGAGAGAAAGAGTGAAAGAGAGTGAGAGAGAGATATAGTAAGTATTGTTTGAAATACAATACTGACATTTTATCGTTACACGATACTTTTATATTTTATTAAAAAGTTTATTCTGTTATAAAAGCTCAATAATTCCATAATCGTTCGAGGAGGCTGGGTGGTGATAAGTGTATAGGTAGTAATGACTGTTTGCACTACCTTTAATGAATATTTATTAATATAGAACAAAGTAATTTTATTTAATAGTTAAATTTAAAATATTTTGACTCTTAATATGTAACTTGTTTCATAAAAGTGAAATATTGAGTTGTAGGAACGGAATATTTTATACTGCGAATGAACGCCAAACGAATGTCGGACGTGACGCGCTGGCGGCAGATTGTAAAATTGTTATTCTAATCGTGTTGAGTTCATGCAGTGTTACCAATATTGTTTTAAGAATAAATGTATGTTCTGTTTTAACGATTCTTTTAGATCCTAACCATTTGTCACACGTACAACTGTATTGTAGCTACAGAATAATATTATACAGCGTTTAGAGTTTAACAAACTAACCACTTATAGTCCAATGTATCTTGAACTTCGTAATTTAATTTAAACATCGAACGTCAAGTCTTATCATACTTAATAGCTTTAAACGAGTTGCAAAATACTCTTTATATAATCTTTTATATTACCTTTATGTAACCTACAGCGTCTACAATTATGAAAAGCAATAAAAAGAACACTTTAAATTAGTATCAGAGATTAAATAAAAAATAAAAAAGTATTTCACTTGCTGTTAAACAAATGATGATTACCTAATATAACTGAAATATCAGAATAATGTGGACATCAGTTTAATGTTACCTTGCATTACTTTTAATTAAAATGTTGGCAACTTCTAAAATTATTATCATAAAATATTTAAAGAAATAAATTACGGTCTATTCTTTGATTTTTAATACACTGTATCGTTAACACATTCAATATATTAAGACTCATTAATATCAGTATAATAAATACGAATAGAATACACTCGACCGTCTATTAAGTTATCCCTTATAATGTCTTTATAAAACATTTATTTAACACCTGGTACCAAAGAAACACAAAAGTTATCATAAGATTGTTGATTACAACGTCAAACGATGGACCTCACTTCCCGTCAAAGCAACGTGCCGTGATAGAGCCATTTCCACAATAAAGTCTGTTCAGTTGACCGTAAATACAACATATTGTGTTCAGAATTGTAACGAGACAGGACATTCACGACCACACGACGTGATGGCTGCAGCTTACGTTATATTACAGACATTTAGTGGATATGAACTACAGCTTCTGTTATAATGTAGTTAAAAGTGATATAAAATATTTATTTATTATATAGTAATCTGATGGCTACCGGGTATTCGTTTATAAATAAAAGTTGAAATGACAAGTGAAGTGAATATAAATTACTCAATATTTGTGAGTGGACACCACCACACCACCACAATTAATGGACTATTTTTATGTTAGAGGAGGGCAAACGAGCTTGCGGGTCACCGTTGATGTGTGATCACTGCCGCCATGAACTCTTGCAACATCCGAAGAATGTAGGAGTATATGCCTTTTCTGAAGGTACCCATGTCGTATAGATCTAGAAATACCGTCGACGGAAGTTCTTTCTACATTCGAGTGGTACGTGGGAAAAAAGTCATTGAAAACCGCAGTAGAAGATCGCCACCTTTTATAAAATATTATAAATTTAAAATATTTTATAATATATTATAAAAAAATTATACTCCACCAAAAAACATGTACTATGCGCGATCAGCCACCGCTCCGCAGACTGAAAAATTTAGGACATTATGAAACAAATAAAAAAAGTAAAGAGATGAAAGAAAGAAACTTTCAAATGCGAGCGAAGCCGCAGGTAAAATCTACTACTTTACTGTGAATAAATCTTGCGGTCATTTTAGTCCAAGTCATTAGATGTAATGACGTAATTACAAATTATAAGAATGATTTTTGACATACTATTAGTCAAAGTTTTACTAATATTTAAAATTTTCAGAGAAGTACATAAATTATACACAAATTATATACAAATTTCTTAATTTTTAGTCCTTGTTATCAGTTATTATTTAAGTGTATCTAATCATATCATAATAACATTTGAAGCCATTCAGGTTTGAATTTAAGATGCCTATTAGGTATTTTCCTTCCTGTCTATAAATTCCGATACCATAATTGACTTTTTTTACATATTTAAGGAACTTTAGGAAAAAGAAAATCGGAACTTAAATTTAAGATAAAGGGATAAAAATAAAAGAAGCTTCTTCTGAGTTGGGTATTTTCGAATTTTTTAAAGGAAATTTATGATTTTCTCTGACATCTAAAAAAATAAACGAAAAAAATCTCGCTTTGATCAGTAAAATTTAATAACAGCTTCTTACCAAATCGTACCACCTTTAAAATCTTTTTATAATTTAGTTTATAATTTACAATTTAGGATGGTAAATGATACCTACTTTTAAATAATAATAATAATAATACAAATGAGGAAATATGTTTGTCTTTAAGCTTTTTGTGCGTACACTTATGAGTAGATTATAATAAATTTTATGAAGAACCAACAACCAACAACCTAAAAAAGAATAAACTAACTTACGTCAATAAAAATAACCTAAAGTAGATTACAATACATATACACATATACGAGTAAGTATTGTCGTAAATCATCTCCTCATCTCGTGTAGAATATATGAATGTTACAAACACTCTAAAGGATGTTATGTTACTGTTAACCAAATTATATATTTCAATCAATGACGTCACACTCGTATTGCAGCTGATTTGAACAATTAATCATTTATTGTCTTCCTGAATAAAACACCATAATATAAAATACTTGTACTGTAATGTTAAATATACTGTGTAAGTACACCGTGACGTCAAACTAAATTGAGGCGTCTATTGCACAGTGTCTTCAAGTTTTCAAGCCAATATGCCAATGTTGGCACAGTCACAAGTGGCTTAGCAACATAGCGCATACTTTCTAAAGTGTACTTTAACTTCAACAAAACAGATTTCTAAACTAGAATATTGGATTTATATTTTAATTATTAAAGTTAAAATGTTAAGACAATATAATAACCGTTCAAGTTTTAAAACTTTCTTTTTTTTCCAACTGAGCTTATAAAGGTGCTTTGAGTCACGGATGGCTTATTATTTATATTACAAATTATTTATTATTTTAATATATTTTTTTTTACTAAAGCATTCTACATTTTAAAATTAATATTATCTTTTGTATACACTACAGAAAGATATTAACAGGTTTCGTAAATTTATACATTTTGTGTTATAATAGCTAGATCTGCAAGCTGAATACTTTTTTAGGAAGTAATAACATTGTGATAAATACTTGAGGCTACAGATACAGACCCTTATCTTAAATCCGTAAATTTAACGTGCTGTCAAGTTTTTATCTAAGCCTACGTCTACAAGGCTTTAAAATATACTTTTTTTATATTCAGGTAAAAAAACAAATATAATATAGGATATCGTTACAATTGAACTGTTTATATATGTGACGATTCTGCATAAATTTAATTTGATTTGGAAAGAGGAGGAGCAAATTTCATTTACTCCTAGCCATTAATAGGTATCAGCATATTTGGCTTTAGAAAAATAATGCCGTATAAATAATATACCATATGTCACCTACTTCAGGTTATTTTTATTATCGTAAGATTATTATTTTTTAGGTTGTAATCAAAAGCTTAAAGACATATACTTTCCGATTTGTAGCACTATCACATACAGTTAGGTAACATTTACCATCTTAAATTGTAAATTAAACGCTGTATTTAAATTTTCACAAGAGGTATAATGATTTTACTGATCAAAAGCGAGAGTTTGAAATCTGTGTTTTTCAAAGTAAAAGGAAATGCTTTACTTTTTACCTAAAAATATACCAGATTCTGAAGAAAGAGCTTCCTTTGTTTTTATCCCTTTATCTCTGATTTTAGATTGAATTTTCTTTTTTCGAAACATTCCTCGAATATAAAGTTAAAGAAGTCAATGATGGTGTCTGAATTTATAGAAAATGTTAAAGTATAATACCTAATGGGTTTAAAGAAATATTATAAGTAAGTTTTGTATTTGAAATAGTAGTCATTTTTGTATTTTTAATTATACTTAAATAATATCTCATAAAAAGGACAAAAAAATAAGAAATTGGTATATTAATTTGCATATTTCTCTGATATTGTCATCAGCTTGTAATATAATATATTAACACTTCATATAACTTTTCACTACAGTTTATATTACAAGTATTATCACACTATATATTATAGTTATCTATATAACAGGAGCTGTGGCTCTTATCCGCTAAATGTCACCAGTATAACGTAAGCTGCAGCCATCACGTCGTGTTGTCGTGAATGTCCTGTCTCGTTACAATTCTGAATGCAATATGTTGTATTTACGGTCAACTGAACAGACTTTATTGTGAAAATGACTCCATCACGGCACGTTGCGTTGACGGGGGTCCATCGTTTGACGTTGTAATCAACTATCTTTTGATAACTTTTGTGTTTCTTTGGTACCAGGTGTTAAATGAATGTTTTATAAAGACATTATAAGGGATAACTTAATAAACGGTCGAGTGTATTCGAGTCGTATTTATTATACTGATATTAATACAGTGTAATATAAATCAAAGAATAGACCAATATTTATTTCTTATAATATTTATTAATAAAATTTTTAGAAGTTATCAACATTTTAATTAAAAGCAATCCAAGGATACTTCAAACTGATTTTCCAATTATTTTGACATTTCAGTTATGCTTATGTTATTTTTATATTATATTTAATCTCTAGTACAAAATTGAAGTTTGTTTATGCTTGCTTTTCATAAATGTAGACGCTGTAGATTATATAAGGCTCTACACAATTTATGCAACACGTTTACGTTTATTTAAGTTTGTTAAGACTTTGCGTTAGATGTGTTACTTGTATTTCAAAGTTCAAGATAAATTGGACTAAAAAATGTTTATTAAACTCTAAAGGCTGTAAAATATTATTCTGAAGTTACATTACAGATGTGTGACAAATGGTTAAGATCTAAAAGTATTGTTAAACCCTACATTTGTTGGTTAAACAATATTCGTAATACTGTGAGAGCTCAACACTCTAAGAGTAACAATTATACAATCTGCTGCCAGCATCGCCACGTCCGGCATTAAATAATCTTTGTTGAATTTATGACTAAGTTGGATGAGAAGTAAATAGCAATAATTGTTTATGCAAATTTTCTTTGCTGATATAATTTCCTTGTTTGAAGTTATGAAATTCATTTTTAATTGCAAATTTACAAACTCGTTTAAACCTTTTAGTACAGTTTGATGATACGTAATAAATCTACATTTCAAATAAATTTGGTTTGAAGAGTTACGAGACGTGCATAACAATTGAAATAGAATATAAATAAGTTTGTTACTTGAAAGTCATATAATTTATTGTTTCTAGTATCAAGTAGAGCCAAACATCGTACAAAGAATAACTTGTTGGGATTACTTTAGGTATAGTTTTAACTTTATAAAAAACTAGGATCTTTTTATACCTTTTACAAGTCGAATGAACATTTTTCTTTAGTTAATCATTTTCTTGGTGACAGATTTACTTTGTTTTCGAATGTATGTAATAGGTCAAAATATTTAAATAACAAAATTATGTACATAAGGCACATTTTAGATAAAATGATATTATATATTTTTTAGTTTTTTCATATTTAAAAAAAATACCGTAAGAGTGTGATTATAAATCGTTAATTTTCCTATAAAATAGATATTTAGCTATAACAAATTTTGTAACTCCGAATTTGAATAAATTTGCTGAGGTCTGAAAACTACAAAGGTTCCTATTAAGATAATTGATTTTATAAAGTTCTTCAGCATACGTAAGAATTATAACACGTTAAATGCAGATATATGACATTAATGAAAGTGTGAAGACAAAGGTAATAATACGTCCAAATCTTTATTTTCAATTTTTATTTTACCTACTGAAAGATAAACTTTGTATTAAAATGTAAAGCATGGGTACGTGATACAATTTTACCGACGAATAAGCATTAAAATTTGAAAACGGAAGATAAACAAAGACAAAGTATACAAAAATGGACAAGATTAATTGGAACCCTGGGCCTTAAACTTTTGTAAAAATTTACATCTTAGCCAATACACCAAGGAGTCGATTGACTTGTAAACTTACTTTTTGTTAAATATTCCAATAATAAAGTCACATAAGATTTTTAATATTAATAATATTGATTAAAATTTCATAATAATTTAATTCCTAATGTTATTTCCATTGTAGTTTTATTAAATGTGTTATGAGAGTGTCCTACAGAAGTACTCTACCGGTTTATTTAAATGATACAAATATAATATTATAATACTTTTTTTAAAACTCGTATTATGTATAATAGTTTTTTTTTTTTCATAATTATAATATAAAAATTTGGAGATACGGACTCAGTGCTATTATAATGTTAACAAAATAAATTTAAACTCTAAATTATTTTTTTATTGTATTTACTTCATTAAATTCTTTTCGTGTATTAAATATAATGCATTTATTATAATGCTAACAAGTAAATCATGCAGCGCATAACTACACGTGTAGTTTTGAGCTCGAACATTAACAATAGCTACAAACCTATTGTTAATGCTCAAGTTTACATCAGTTCTACTACTTGGCAGCGTGTTGTTACACTATGAACTTAGTAGTTCAGCTGTCTTGTTAGTTGAACTTTATAAAGTCAGATTTTGTAGATTGTGATTACTTTTGTTTTAATGTAAAGATATAAAAAATATCGCGTTAATTTTTTACTGTGTCTAAATGTTGAATAAAATTAAAAAAAAAAATTATAAATTAAATATTTAATTATTATCCAATTGAAATAAGATCACTTATACTTTATACAATTAGTCAATATGTACTTATTGATTATATGTTAACAGTTCAAGTATTTGTTCTACAAGTTCAATGTACCAAATAATTAATATATTGTTGAACTACTGGGAATTCAGTCTCATATCAAACGTTACTAAATCAAAGAAAATTTAAACAAATAATCAACCACAGTTCATTTGATAAATATATATATTTTTAAATATAAAGTACTTGTAAGTGCTAACATTGTAATTAGCTCAGTGAGTGCATACAGACCTCACGCGTATGTGAGATAATTACCAATGTAAAGGAAATAACAATAATACACATGTGATAAATCTTTATTTTAAAAGTGGTAATTAGAAAAACGTATTAAGTTTTGAATCCATTCAAGGTTCTTTATTCAACTGAACTCAGATCAGGATGACAGCGCTTAGTGAACTTAACAAGTTGGACAAGGTCGTAAAAATTGTGAGTGCAGTGTAGATACTCGTAGTATGTAGTATGTAGTATAATACTTAACTATATATATATATATATATATATATATATAAATTGTACTTAAATGTACTTCTTTCTACCTTTACACCTCTAATGTATACCATATAACAGTCTATTAATAAAATTACTTAAAGATAAATTATCAGTCACTGTTAAGGGTAATTAGATTTAAAACAAAGGGTCGGGTACTTTTAGTAATGTCTTGTGGTTTTCTGAGGTTTTTTACGTAATTTAATTTGATGTTTTTGCTTAATTTATATCTCTGGTACATTTAAATTTATTTCGTCCTTTTTGTATTCTTTTTTTTTATATAATTTTATAATGATCTAAAAGTTTTAAAAATAATACTACTTTTTAAAAATTCATGTTACGAGTATTTCTTATAAATTTTCTCTACATCCCTAGAATAGTGTAACTAGAGTGTCATGTCAAATAATAAATATTTTTGATTATTGCGACTTAAACAAACACTTTAACTTCAAAAAAAAGTATAATTATGCATTAGCATGTAGAAATTTTAAGAAGTAAAATCAATGCTAACATATAACACGACAGATATTATGAAGAAAACATACGAGTATGTATTTTATCAATGTGTTTGATATATTTATTCAAAAAGCTGTTGCAAGTAACGTCGTTTTCTTGTTTCCAAAACAAAACTACGCTATCCTGATTAATGTGATTAAATAAAAAACAGTCAACTTTTAACATATCTTTTATTCACAATACAACAATATGAATAATAAATTTACATTTAAGTTCAAATTCATTTCAAATGCATGCAGCTTGCTTTGACGCCGATATTACTCTAAACATCTGACTGACAAAACCTCACGTAGTATAATATACTACTACGAGGTCTGTGTAATCTCCAGATGGATTTGATATAAAAGTATGATGAATATTTTATGATTATAGAAAACATGATATGAATATTATATTCTCTCTTCACGTTATCTTAAAGTAGCTGAGAAATAAAAAAAAATAATAGATATCACAATCAAATATAACGATCAAAATAATTTAATTTAATACTATAAGTAAATCAAAATAATAATATCAGATATTAAGTAAGAAATTTCAATTCCAATGTGTAATCCGAATACAATAATAATATTATAACAAAATGAATCAAATAATGTAACTATTAATAACTAAATCACTCAGTTCTATTTATCATATAAACCTATGAGGCTCTTATTAACCTTATTTAAAAGTACTAAGTTATAGTAGATTGTCTTAACTTTTAATATTAAGAAACATGACAAGAAAAGCTCCTGAATTAATGTCTAGATATTTTAAACTAATTAGAAGAAAGCGAAAACATAACATAATTTAATGTATTACTCTTATATTTACTTATATTTTTGGTAAGACCTTGCCTTTGAATACTTTGTCGTAACTTTTTTACGCCTTTTATTTCATATAACATCAGTCATCCGCCACTGAAAGTTCTGTTAAAATAGGTCCAGCCGTTTTAGAGGTTAGCCGAAACAAACACACCAACAAACAGAAATATTTTTATCATTGTTTTTTTTTTGTAAGTACATAACTTATATTTACATTCAGTGAAAAGCTGTTAATTTGGAATTACAAACAGACACTTAAATTTTATTTATCTATATAGATATGCTAATATTAACCCAATCATAGCGTATTAAAAACAATTAATTATTGACAAGTTTATATATTACATAACATATTTTAATCATAAAACTGTTTTAAAGATATATTTTATCAAATTCATTAATTAATTTGCCTGAGCTTGAATGAATGAATGAATGAAATGAATAATCAAACAGCAATTAAATAAGTTAATAAAAGTAAAATGTTGTAAAAAAATCATTACAAGTATGTATGTGGTTTATAAAGACAAGCTCATCCTAATGCGAATTTTCTTAGAACTAGTTAGTAGCGTAAAGGACTAGTCTTCTATTTCATGTACTCGTTAATAGGATGTAAATCTTATTCGATGCAACCATACTGATTTGTTACTAGCTTTATACTATAAAATTATTGTTTTATTTGAATATATAAAATAAAATATATTAGAACATAATGAAATATGAAATTACAAAATATTTCAAAAAATTTAACACAAATTAAAAAGTAAAATCCTTTGCGATGTCGTGTTATTCCGTCAACCCTTCTTTAGATATAATACAACAAATAAATTGATATTTATATTATGAATTAAGCCAACAACAAACCGACCGACAGTATGGTATGTATAAGACAAGGGGGAAAAGGTCTATATATAATAGATTTACACTATTATAATACTTTACTCACTTAGAACTTCACTTAGAAGTTAATGATCGTCAGGACATTTACTGAAGCTCCTGAACTGTTAACTACGGAAATGCAACCTTCATTATGAAATATTACATTTTATTTTAATTCAGTAAGGCTCTATGATAAAAAATAATACGAATAGGACTTAAAAATACCTCGTTGTGGAAATTGCTCGAGACATGTCTGAACATGGTAATCTTGGTAATCAAAACTTTAACCGGGTATTTTTGATACTTTACAATTTATAAATTTCCCATCCCATGACTTAATATTGTAACTTCTAGCTATAGCAAAACAATCTTATTACAATGTAAATAAGATATACTTATTCATTACTTATATGCATAGAATACTTATCGCAACATCGCACGCTGCCAAAATCTTTTGAGTTTTAACAAAACATTGTTTGGTGGGATTGTATCGCAAAATAAAAATTCCGAGTTCCCGCTTACAAAACACCGACAATATAAAATACATTTGTCGTAGGTATTATTTAATTTAAGAGACCCGTATCATATTAATAATGATAATATTGCACACTACCTACTAGACTACCAACTAAACTATCTACGGGTATCAGTTATAGGGTAACAGTTAGATCTATTCAATAAAGTAATATTTTTGTCATTAGTTACTGCACGTGATATGTATGTTATTAAATATAAATAATTTAATACGCAGTCGCAACGAAAGCAGACTCACGACCGTGTCCGTGACTAGTCTTAAATAATCTGACAGCCGCGTCGACATGTGTGACAAGGGTCAAGAACTATTTTGTACAAGAAAATTAGGCTTTAGTCTTTTAAAGAGTACGTTCAAATCTATATCTCCACGGGGACCAACGCTTATAAGAGATTATAATTTTAATCAACTAATACAAACTTATTGCCCAAGTCGATATAAATCGAAGCGAATATGAAATCAGACATACCTTATATTACTGCTTCATCCAACCGTTGATCAGTCATATCCACGCCAATCACCTTCGTGGCCAACTTCCATTTTATAGTAGCATACGAGTATTCGGTAAGGTTGCTGGCCTGATCGCTGGAGTAGTCGATGAAAGTTTTCAGATCTGAAAAGATGTCAATAAGACTTATTTTTGTAAGTTCACATTCGGTTTCAGGCCTTCAAAGTTGTGGCACCACACTTGAATTTTATCGGTCCGGTCATCAGAGTCGAATGTACATAAATGTGTTAAGATACTTCTTATACGTGGGGTTGATTTTGTTGATCATTTGTTGCATCACATTTTGCATAAACATCAAAGGCACAAATTATACTTACATTGAATCCCAGTTGTTGTACTGGCCGAGTCATGAATGTCAAGCGTCGTGGCGTCTCACGGAGCAATGCTGCCATTAGCCACACCCTCATTTCGAGTGAAAAATTGTGAGTAGTTTTAGAATTTTGCCTGAAGTTCGGTGAAGTATGCGTCGGACGTCGCATGACTGCATCATTGCTGTACATTTTTCAAATTCTGAAACTGCTTACATTCATAGGTGTAGTTGTCTGATGTTGTAGTTGTCTGATGTTCTGATTATACATTAAGACTGCATTCAAACATTCTTCAAATAATAATGAATAGTGTTGAACAAATATATATAAATTTGTAACTCACCATGTATTTTCTTAATATTTTATCAAAAATCAGACATTTAAGAGCAGGCTTCGCATTCAGCTATAGATCAGGAAACTGGATCCAGGACGACGCTCGAAAGCTTCGTATACCCGCGATAAAAAAATATTCCTCGTTATAAATTCTCCTGTAACCAAAGAAATACTGCAAAGAAATAGCACTGATCACTCCGTACACAAGCAATACAATAGCCGGTGACTAATTGTCGACACAGCTAATTTTAGTGAGAATTCAACTTACGTGTGCCGGTAGTACGCATTATGGTTAATCCATAATAATTTATCAATCCTGCAATAGCACACACATAAGGACCAACGTCTTATAAACATAACTAAGAACACTTAGGTCATAACATCGAATTAAAAATATGCCTTATTGGCAAATAGTGTTGCTACACATACAGAACGTGAGACTAAATGTGGGTAAATTAAAAATATTTTCAATCAAAAATAATTTAGTAATATTAAACTAAACTGAATTACTTTGGAAACCAAATAAGCATCCTTAAATGATGATATTTTAATATGACACTAAATATATCAAAAACACATCGTAAGTAGCATCTAAACATGAAATCGATGATAACTACTTTTAAATAATATTCAGCAGTCTGCTATCAATTTATGACAAAAACACTGAATCTAAATAAAATAGTATATATCGGATTTGAACCACTGATTAAATTTAATACTAGGGTATATAAGAAATAAAATCTAAACAAAAACCAGTAACTAAAATGTGGTACCAACATTATTTCATGCAGTATCCAATAAACGACGAAAACTAATAACTCTTATTTTATTTCAATAATAACCTTAAAAATCTGTTTTGTTGAAGTTAAAGGTCACTTTTGCAATTATGCGGAGCGATGTTGGCAAGCCATTTGCTATTGTGCCAATATTGGCATATTGGCTTGAAAACTTGAAGATGCCGTGCAAGAGACGATTCACTTCACTTCAACGTACACTTAACATTACAGTATAAGTATTTTTATATTGTGGTATCATATTCAGGAATACAATAGATTACTCATTAATAAAATTAGTTTCAATGCGAGTACTAAATATATGATTTATTTAATGTAATAGAATATTTGAAATATTCATTTACTTTACATGAAATGACAATATATATTATTTTTATTTCCTACATTAGACAAATATAAAAACAAACCCACAGACAAGAGTTTTTGACAATTCACTTCAAAGGAAGTTAAATATATATTGACACTTTGTTTGAATTCTGTTGTCAAGTTATATTAATTAACTTTTGTAAGTCTTGGTTAAGATTAAAGATAAATAATGAATACTGGTATTTATTAAAATACTTAGTTAAGAATATTATAACTTATATTTAATTACGATTGTAATAGCGTCAGCAGATAATATAATATCAGAACTTTATATAACAAGACTATAACAATTAAAAACTTGTGAAACTCACATTGATATATTAAAATTAAATATAAGTTATATAATCTGATTGATCTAATTGTGAATGGCTGTAATTGTATGAAGTCCGTTTATCAAAAGTACACACGCTCTTACAATCTTTAAAAATGAAATATTATTCATAATTTTGTACTCGAATATACTGAAATCATTTTTTTTCAAATTAAAGCCATTACAAACTAATTTGCAATGACAAGAACTATGAATGGTTCAATATTACAAAAGTTGTACGTCTTGTCCTTTTTGTCATCAAAAATTATTGTTTTGTTTTGTTTTCGTTACTAAAGAACCCTAGCAATGATTTCTGCTTAATATCTTATATGTACAAACAGTGATCAGTTTCAGAAATATTATGTGTATAGATGACAAGAAGGCCGTACATAGTAAGCAAATCCAATAAGTAAAGTGGGTTGGAAGACCGCATCTTTTAATTACCAGACAATCTTAAAATATATGTACTAAATAAAAATACTTTATAATATAATATAAATCAAATCAAAAATCTGCCATATATCGGCAATTAGCGACAACAACTAATACGCTTCCATAAACTGATCAATAGAAAACGCTAGGAAAAGCCCATAGATGACACAATGTGTTATATGGAGGCATTAAAGAATATGAAATTTAGCATGCGGTAAGAAATAAAACAACACTGCCCAGATATGTTAGCAATGAAAATAGAAATTAAAATTTATATTAAAACAACAATATTTAAGAGTTAAGGAAAAATTTTATATCATATTTTAATTTCCTAAACATTAAATAACATTTGATATTGTGTTCTACAAATAAGCACGCAATTGTTATTATTGTCAAATACATGTGTACATGTGTAGCTCATGTATCAATGTTTCCTTCCCAATGTTAAATCTTTACTCATCAGGATATTTAAACACTTTGTTACTTATATTGTATAAATTAATGTTGATATAAATATTAATTTATAATGTATATTTCTGTACAACTATTTATTATACAAGCACTAGTGATAATAACCTTTATTAAAATTATAATTTAAACAAATTAAACATTCCCAAGGAGGGTTGTCGTCAGGCAGGCGGCCGGCCGTAAAACAAAGATAAATATTTCAGCAGTATGGTAATATCGGTGCCACGCAGGAAGCTAGCCCGGAAACAAGGGGATGTAAGACTGTGGTTTGGAAGTCGGAATGTTGGCACTGTTATACGGGTCCTTCGAATTGATTTAAAAAAAAAAAACTATTTTATTTGTTTAGGTTATGTATTCCGTACACAATTTAAATGATTAATTATTACACTTAAAGGACTTAGGACTTAGTACAACCGTTCCGAAAGACAATAGAAAGCAGGCTGACTTACATTTTAGTTTGATACATTAAGATGGACTATGATATATTAAGAATGTGATAAACAGTTATAACTAAACTAATAATGTGGCTTTTCGGTAATCTTCAGCATAAAGCTAAACATTTCGGGGATGTAACAATACGATGACTGGAAGAGGAAGAGAAATTGTGGACATGTGAAGAGAAGACGAATAAAGGTAGCATGTTTATAGGAGACGAAATGGAAGGGATCAAAAACGAGAGTTTGGTGAAGGATACAAGTTTTATTATTGCAGGAATGACGGAAAAAGGAATGATGTTGGAATTATGCTTGATGATAAATTAAAAGGTGTGACGAGAGTGAAGAGGGAGGGTGATACAATCATTGCTATTAAATTTTCGTACAATTATTATTATTTGTATGTTACAAGACTATGTAATATATATATATATATATGTAGGTGTTTATTTAAGGTGTTGATAATCTAGAATATTTTTATCGTAACTTTCTCGTCTCGTTAAAAAGCAATAGATTGTTAAAATTTTATTCGAAAAATTAATATTTGCACGCCTCGGGCAATATCATTATTTTGTTTATTGCTCTGATTAAATAAGCCGTTAACAGTAAATATTACTGATATAATATTGTTTAATGAATATGTTTACTTCAAATAATAATTATTTAATCAAATATTTATGTAAAATACAAAAGTAAATGGAAATTCAGTTTGTTTTCACCTCATAACGGTTCGAACTCTTTATAGACTAAACACTTAACAATATAAATAACAAGGAGAGCTAATTGTTATTTTCTCCTCCATAAAAACAGATCAGTTAATTACGATGAAACGACAATCTATAGAAGGGATTGGCCTGAAGCGAAACATTGACGGTTACCAACGATAACCGAGCAAGAGATATCTTTCACTTTGTCAAATAAAAATTCGTATATCCTTTGAAGTTTATCATCATTTGATTTATATTGAGGGTATTTTTATTTATTAACCTAACCTAACCTAACGGCGTCCTGAGCCGTGGCCCGAGCCTCACAGTTCCCCTGGGGCCCGTCAGGCCCCCCTTTTTCAAGGGCGGGTGTCTGCACCCGTCCATTCCACCGGTGACGCTGTCATGGCCAGTAGGGCTCACAGCAGACACACAAAAAAAAATCCGCGCATTGTAACATAAAAAAATGCGCGTCGTTACATAACTGTCTTTGTGTTTTGATTCCTTCCACTGAATAATGACGGCCCCAGAACGTGAAACATATGAAATAATATGAATTGTCGCTTTAAAATATTGTCAACTTACATAAATAGCTACATAAAATTAATAGCTTTGAATTTGGAGTGATTGTTAGCTTTCGTAATAAAACTGGATGAGTGATGTCATTGTCTTATATTCAATTATATCCAATGAAAGAGAAATAAGTAACTATATTATAGTTGTTTATTTTTAATTTGAGACATCATTATAAATCATAAAATGCCTACAAATACATTTTGAGGCCTAATAATACATAATTAAATTAATACCTTTTAGTTATTAATTGTAATATGATATTATAAAGAATACTCATTTTAACCTTAAAATTAAAATAATTATGATGGGTAATTCAGTAATTTTATTTTTATTCAAAATAAATAATGATAACATATTCTATTAAAACTATACATATAAACAATACGTGCAAAAAATAAATGTTATAAAAAATTGGTAGGCTTAATGTATGCTAGGACTATTGAACTGTGTTGATATCATAACAAGAGTGACAATTTAACTTGGCACAAAAAAAAACAAAAAATTAATGTCTTTCAACAACATGAAAACAATTGAATAGTCGAAGCTATAGAAGGAAACACCAATTTCCTCGCTAACTTGATATAACATGGCGTGTCGGTAGAACCCGTTCCATCCCATCTCGCAACGCCAGTTTTATTATTTTAACTAGCAGACCCGGTCACGCGTTGCTGTGACTATTGTTTTTGATATATTACATTGTAGTAAACTATTTAAGGGGTAACGTTCAGAGTACATCTGTCATGAAAACCATAATGTTTTCTTACAGTCGATATTAAGCAAAACACAAAAAAAAATAATTATAGTTATTTTTAAAATTTTATCCAAATTTATAACACTATTTGTATATTACAAAGTTTTTAGTTAATAACTTGGAACACTAAACTTACGAATAAGATAGGTAGGGCAGATACCTCATTCGTAATTACTCAAATCAGTCAATAGATACCGCCATCTTTTAGAATTGTTAGGAGCTAACTGCAAAATAATAAACAAAAAATTTGCAATAAAATAATATTGCGACTATGAATTGAGTTGAAAATTATTCTATCTCTTAAGTTAGGTCAAACTGTACGTGGTGTGGAAATTTATTAAAATCGGTTAATTAGTTTAGGAGTACAAACAACGTGACACGTGATTTATATATATTAAGATTTCCGGTGGATTTTTTTTATCATTTAATATTTTAAATAATATGATAAAATTATCCTTTTTTTAATATGTTACTTTTTCATTTTGATAAGATGTTCATAATTAAAAATATTTGGTGGTTTTACTAATGCATTTAATAAAAGTTTAAATTTTAAAATTTTAAGTTCAAAACATTTAAATTTTAAAAGATAAATCATGAAAAATCAAAAAAATACATTTTTTTAATAAATACAACAATTTTTATGCAACTCGGCAGACTTCGTTCTGTTAAATAGATTTGGAATGTGGCAGTTTATATTTCGACCTTAAGACGTTTTTACTCTGCTGACCCTCACACATCACACCTATCATCATGGTGACGGTTCTGTTCAGGAGAATTAAAGAAAAAGGTCAGCTCGGGTGACCTAAGTATCTTCGCTTCCACGAACTTTGGTCACCCTTTTGAGACCCACTAAAAACCCCGACTGGGATGTCTGCCAGAGGGCTTCAAACCAAGAGGGCAACTTAAGGTTTAAACCTGATTGAAAAATAATCTTAAGGGATAGTGGGAACCTAAAGGTGACAAATATTTATAAAGTGGATGCTTCAATTACAAAATATAGAGATAATTAATTATTTATTACTAATATTATTAACGTAGGGTTCATAACCGATGAAATAAAAAATAATGAAATAAAACGTATATAAGTATTTTCAGTAATCGCTTTATTGTAAATCAAGTGAATCATAATTATTAACAAAAATCTGTTTTATTTTTATTGTAGTGCTTTATGATACACAATGTTTTTTGTTTGATTACCTGGTGAATATACAAACAAATCTGATGGTTTTCCAACACGGGAACAGGCAACATACAATTGACCATGTGAGAAACATGGGTTTTCTAGATTAATACCACAAACACCTAATGATTGCCCCTGGAACTTATTTATGGTCATAGCAAAAGCAAGCCGCACTGGAAACTGTAGTCGTTTAAATACAAATGGCACATCAGTCGGAATCATTGGGATGCGTGGTATCAAAACGTCTTTTCCTTTATACTTTCCTTTCAGTATAGTTACTTCTATCACGTTGTTCAATAATTTTTTTATCGCTAACCGTGGGCCGTTGCAAAGACGCGATTGGTTGATATTTCTCAACATTATAACTACCGATCCACCCTTTAATTGTAGATTGTGAGGTGGCAATCCTGGTAAATCCAGCGAGTTTAAAACTTCAGGCGGATAGTTGACGACATCATCTTGGTGTGTAGCCGAATCAACTGATGTATATATCCTCAATTCGCCTGTAATTTGTTTTTGAATTTTGAAATTTAATTCATTCACATCTATGTTTTTTGCAGCCGATATAGCCCGTTCGCTCAACCAATCATGGTTTCTGTAATTTTGAGCAACATTTGGAAACACCTTATGAATAAGTTCATCTTTTGATCTAGTTAACTGACAAAAACTTTGAGGAAAGTTAATGCAACCAGTCAAGGTGTCTATAGGAAATTTGACATTACCAATGTCAATGAGTTGTTTAGAGAATATGTCTACAGATTGGTCATTTTGCAACTTGACACGCAAATTCTTGCCTAAGTGTAATACCTTCACATGCTTCTAGAAATTGGAGGACTTTAAACATGCATTAAGTTCATCAGCTGGCGTTGATCGTGGAATCACTGGCAACGTTTGACGAAAATCTCCTGCTAATAAAATCATTGCACCACCAAATGGGTTATGATTGCTCCGTAGATCTTATAAGGTTCTATCTAAAGCGTCCAAAATTTTTTTATGTGCCATCGTGCATTCATCCCAAACAATCAATTCACATTGCTGCAAAACCCTTGCCATTGCAGAGTTCTTCGAAATGTTGCAGGTAGGAGTTTAGTAATTGAAATAATAGTTTGTTTGACATCATTAAGCACATGTCCTCAATTGAAATCAATACTTCATTGTAAACTTCTTCGCTTATTTGTATATTTGGATTTCCCCTTCTAATCCGTATTTGATACAAAATAACATCACACATATTATCTTTGTACTTGATCCACAAATCCTTTGGGTTTGACGGGAAGCATGTAGATATGATTATAGAAAACAATGTTCGTATTTGATGAGCTTGTGATATTACAGAATATTACAGCATATTACAGCATCATTGAGAGTTTGATTTCAATGAGCATCATTTTCTAGCAATCGCAAACGTTGGCAAGCTTCTCTGTATGATCCACACAAATCACCATCAACAGTTCGTACATGTTGGAATGATGTTGGGCCACGTACATTGACTAATAGCAGTCGTAAATAAAAATATTCATCATTGCTTGGATGTACTGAATAAATTCGATCAACCGCACCGGTAGAATATACATCTGGGTATCCTGGAACTGGTTTTCCTTGTTTCCGTCGTATAAATCTCCTTGAGGATTGATTCCAAGTATAATATTTTGGCATTTCAGAATATAACAATGTTTGAGCAAATGCATCGTTTTGGCATATCTCAAAAAAACTGGTTAATGTAGTAGATGGTGGCTGTACAGCTCTTTGTACTGCGTTCTGTGCTGTAAAATATACTCTTTGTCCATTTTCTAAATGCACAGCTAAATGAATAACATGAATAGGAAAAGAAAATATTCGCCAAACTGCTTCATTACTACTAACATAGCGACCGATTTGGTATTGGGTATCTTCATTATTGGAATTCTCTGCATTAATACCAATCACAGCCATATCACTCCCTTTAGTTACATATTTTCAAATGTATAGAATAGCAAGATTCAACGTTGATGTGCGCTTTGAAGGTCTTTGATAAAATGAGTGAATATGGAACAATCCAACGATTACCTATTTCAATATCTTGTCGATTTAATTTGACAATTGTTGATCTTCCATTGTCTGCTGTCGATCGGCGACGATACAAAGGATAACCGTCACTACCAGTGATTTTTTCAGATATTAATGTTCGTGGATATCGCTTTGAACATTTACCATCCACCATACACGGTGAATTTTGTTTAAGAGTTCCATAGGGACCATGTATCATGTTTTTGATAACTACCTCATGCAATCCAGGATCTACTTCTACATTAGGGATTTCAGCGGATATTACTGCATCAACTTCATTTGGCCTTATCTTTTCAACTAACCAAATCAAAATGTGTGCATGTGGCAATCCCCGTTTCTGCCACTCCTCAGAATAAATCCAGCAGCGTGTCTCTCCAAACACACAATGTTTCACAATGAAATCCATTAAAGATTTCAACTTTTGTCTAAAGACTCTGGCTGTAATATCATGACGAATAATGGGTGATTGCCCAGGGAATAAGTCCTGCTTGATTTCTAGCCAGTGTGGATTGCAAGTAAATGTGATGAACAAATCTGCTGTACCATAATGACGAACATATGACATGGCAGCTTGAGCATATTCATGCATATGTCAAGGGCTTCCAATGTATGTTGCTGCAAGAATAGTCATCCGACCAACATTCTGTGCATTTCCATCAGTATTAATCGCATCTCGAAGATGAATATGCTCTTCAGATCTGAGTTTGGTCTGATTCAACCTGATGAATGTTAATCTCTCCGTTTCAATTTTAACATACATGTCTACAACATACTTGTGATATAATCGCCGACATTTGAGTATGTGATTGTCTTCATTTTCACGAATCATTAGGCGGTAGGAATAATAGTTCATTAAACTGACTTTTTGTTGGTTTCAGAACCTGAAAATAGATTTTTGTTTTCATAACATTGAAAAAATAATAATATAGTGACTGATAATATATCTCCATAGCTAAACTAATATTTTTTGTAATGGGATTTATCATCTTGTTTGAAAAATCATAGCCATCTTCACCTTGCCAAAATATAATGGGATATTGCAGTGCGTCATATGAGCGGTGTGTTTCCTTTATACGTTATCATTGATCATTCCGACGATGTAAAACAATATCATGGGATTCCAAGTTTTCTCCAACTGGCGTTTTATCAACAGTTTGGCCAACAGGTGTTTTATCAGCTCTGATAACAATTTTATGATTATCAGATGGCATTCGATCCAGTGCAGTTTTAAGCAACATGATCAATTGATTGTACTCATGAAATAAAGTTTGTAATTGTTCTACAATAGACCTCTTTAGTGAATTGTTATGTGAACAACGCATATCAATTTTTTGTGGTAAATTGCCCATGAAATAATTTTGCAGGAATTTGTAATTGCTATCTGACACTGGTAACAGTGAACCTGCTCTATGATATATTTGGCCTTGTATCTGTAAATTAAAAAAAAATATTTTTGCCAAATATAAATAATATTTGTCCTTAAAAAGTATATCTGTCTCCTAATTTGAATCACCAAATAATAATTGATATGCTTAGGTATGTCAATATGTAATAATTAGTTGTAACTAATATCCATAATCAAATAATTATATTGTGTTTCAAAACAATTAAAGTGTTGCTAATACTGGATCACCAAATAATATTATGACTAAGTAATATATGTCTTGGGATTTAGGAACTAAAGGTTAATGACACATATTTACTTAGTTAACAGGAAATTTTGTTCACTAAAATAATAATGATTAACTGCTATAATACATTCCCTAAAAGTTGGCATGAAATTTTCACGAACTACGTTTGGCCCAAACGACGTCATTTGAAAGCAATTGTTATATTGTTTGATATTTGACAAAAAGTGTATGGAATATGGTTCTATTCCTGAAACCAATGAGTACAATGGCTCTGGTGGTGGATCCAATTTTACTTTCCCATTTGCGCAACACAATCCATTGGCTTCATTTTTGTATTTCAATGTCTTACAATGAGAGCAAATCAAGTTCATAGATCGAATAGTAACACATTGGTGGTTACTGTAGTCAATTGACAAATCGTTATTGAAAGCAGCTCGATTCAAACTTTCGCGATTATCAGTTGAATCTCTCGCTCTCGCTTCCCGCGTTCGTGGTATACGAATTCTTTTACGTTCATTTCGGTCGTCACGTCCTTGTGCAGTATGAAAAGATCGGTAATTAGTTTGGTTTGTAGCATTTCGGTTTCTTCTACCTAAATTACTTCGTCTTATAGGAGGCATATCGAATATACTTACCTAAATTATGTCACATGCAATAATTATTAATCACAGGTATTAAAACACTTTGCACAAAACACGATATAAAACAATCAAAATTATTTATTAAATATTATAAACGCTTTTTAACGCGGTTTGTTTGACAGATGCAATGACATGAAAACTGATGACAATTTATGTCGCATTCCGCAACTAAAAAAAAAGATAGAATATTGCAAGGCCAATCAAATATATAGCTCTTATATTTTTTGACTTTTCAATTTGGTCGTGTTCACGGTATTATCACTAATTTGAACTTTGTGCAGCGACAATAAAGCGCGAATTGACTCTTCGACGTTAGCAACATACCTAAATTGTTTAGACAACAATGAGTGCTTGTAATTTAATATGAACTTTATTGAATAACAATACAGTTCAAATTGACTCTACATTTAGTTATTTATTCTACATTTAAAATATTTGTATAGGAAAAAGAAAAGGGCTTTTTTAGGGTTTTCCTGGAAATTATTCGAATTTTTCTCGCCGTAAGAACCATCCTTGGGCTTCAAGGAATATTTAAAAAAAAAGAATTGTTAAGATTGGTCCATGCGTTGTTGAGTTGTGTTGGTAAGCAACACATTTTGCGATTCATTTTTATATAATAGATAAAGAGGAATCTAAAGTGCTCCTTAAATTGTATCAATGTAAAGTGATACTTATTTACAATAGTGTTACTGTTTACAAACTATACATTTATAGAAGTTATTCATATGATACTCCAGATTTCTGTATAGTTATATTTAAAGTAAACATACATTGTATCTATTTATTGAAAATGTTTACAACTATATTTATCAGGTTCAAAATAATCACTAAGGATATAAGGGAGTTTATGATACCAAGGGGATTTTTTTTTACTTGAACACACGATATTAATTTTAATATTTTTATGAAAAACGTAAGTTATCTGTAATCTTAAAACTTGTATACAAAATCAATCAATTTACGAGCTATATTCCTTGAAGAGGTAAAGTAAAAATGGTATAGGATTTAATTAAAGAAAGGGAAAGATAAACTAGTTCAGTATCTATTTATTATATATTCTAAGACACAAAGAAAAATCTTTGCAAAATGTCTTCTATATAAGAATATAGCAGTTCATACTTAGAGTAAGGAAATAAACACAACTCAATTATGTTTTCTTATAGAGGTGAAGCTCCGGCAAAATATAATTATGCAGGAATACCGACAACGCTTTTAACAGATTTTATATTTATCAAAGTAAAATAATCTCAATTTTTCTGGCTGTGACATAATAAAATATATTTTTATAGCATGTCTTCAAAGCTTAATGTCAAGTAATAGGCATTATAATGGGGTCACGTAAATTTTGTTATAAAGTCAAAGCAGTATTGTGATTTTAATAAATACATTTATTAAAATCACAATACTGCTTTGCGTGGAACGTTAATAAGTGACTTATTATGACAAGAACTTAAAAGACTTATTATGGACAAGGATAAACACGTAGTGATATAAAAAGCAGACTAAGAACAAATCGAAGTCGTATTTTATTTATATTTTTTCAATATATGAGCTTCTCCATTTTATGTTTTTTAAGAACAAAATGTTAATTATAAGTTTTACAAATATATAACAATACTTTTAAATTTATTTTTCTTTTCATTCAATGTTAGCACAGAATCTTAAAGTACAATTCATGTGTTGAAGGATGCATACAATCAATTGAGAACACTATACACTCTGAACATTGTAAACGTGACGTAGACATTCCTACAATGAACTAAAAGGCAACTGGTTTTTTCAATAGAAAATATAGTCAATTCATCTTGTATTCAACTTCTAGTACTAAGGAGAAATATCCATTTAGAGCTATAATAGCTTGATAAAAAAATGATCTAAAAGTTATAAATATGTCAAAGAAGGTGTAATGTTATGTTAAATATCTATAAACAAATCATAAATTCTCTTTTAATTAATTGATTAAATTTGAAAAACGTAAATAAAAATGTTATTGGAATGCGTAGCTATATCAATAACATTTGTTAGGATTTAAAAATAAAACTATTATTTTTAAGGAGCTCTTAAAAGTCGAGTTTTATTAAAATTCAAGTTCATCGTAACTTGATTTTAATAAACGTATCAGTAGCGACTTACTATTTGCTACATAATTTCTCACACACTCCATCCATGTCTCCCTCGGTCGTTATTTATTCTAATAACTATTGATATTTATACTGTAAACTCGATATCTACGAGTATGTCCCTACACTAAAAGGTTATAATTAAAACGATTTCTGAAAACTTTGTAAATATTATAAAAAAAGAAACCTTTTATGTTTCTAAATCTAATTATAATACAGAAATTATTGCAAATAAAAGCCTAAGAAATGTGTTTAGAATTTCGATTTGTATGAAAAAGTATTTTTCTTCTTGGCAGCCTATAGACGCCCAATACAAGGCATAAGTCTCCCCTAAAGATGGCGATCTATGAGTTAATATACCATAATTGGCACGCTTGGCAGACGGGACGGCGATTGCAGCGTGGTGTTATGTGTGAAGATACGCAGAGGACACTGCTGCCCATCCTCCGGAAAACCGATCCTTCTGTATCTAGTTTAAATATATTAAATTCATCTTCTCCATGATTTTTTACATGCACCAATTAAAAATATGTTAACAATATGTAATGATAATATTATATAATAGCGATAAGTTCGGAGGCTCACAAAAAATATGATTATTATATAATATATTTATAAATGAAATATATATATAAAATTAAAATTGTACACTTGACTATTTTGACAATATTATTTTACAGTTATTATTTAAAGAACTATTAGCTTAATTTTTATTCTGTAATATGTTATTGGGTGCAACAACTTCAGTGAGCTCGGGAGCTACTACTAAAGATCTAAAATTACCTTTAATTATGGGATAACAAATTTCCGACCATTTTCTGACTTAAAATTGGAGGTATGTATGTGCCTGCGTTAATAAAACATGCATAATATGTATATTATTTAATTCCATTATTTGGCTTCAAGTAAACGGAAGATTTTTTTTTAAATTTTGCTCACTAGTTTTGTAACAAATCCTATATTTTTCATCTAGCTTAGTTTAATTAATGTCCGTATTGGTTTTAGGAAGAATATACTTCCTATATAATATAAAATACAATTGAATAGAGGAATTAAACAATTTTAGTATTTATTAATTTTAATGACCAGATCATACATTTGCTTGAATTTGTATCTTAAGGTATCTTGTGAACGTCACGTGTATGATAATTTAAATGGTATATTTATCATCATTCACACGAGCGGCGACACACTGACATACAATAATTTTTTATTTATATTAATGAATTTAGTGATTCACAATAAATTTACATGTAAGAATGACATATTGGCTGCAATAAGTTTATATTAATTTATATTGTTATATTTTAAACTCAACAGTTTTACATTTTATGGGAAAATTGCTAAGAACATACTCAAATCTATCAAAATAAAAAAATATTTTTTATATATAAAATAGTTGCGGAAAAACGAATGCGCATTATCTCTAATGTGTGTGATGAAAGGTAATTAATGCTTTATAACACTCACTTATAAATAAAGAACATTAGCAATGCTGAGAATTTTTCAAGGTCAACTTTGAAGTCAGAATATCGTAGTCTGTAACATGAAGAAAGTTTTGTGACGAAGGACAGCAATTATGAAGAGGACGTTTTACGACATGACGGATTACTAAAGTTACACAGCAACATGATACACGATATGTACGCTGTAGTTTAATAAGCCAGAGATAAATAAACTATGATATAATAACAACTTTATGTTACCGATAAAAGTACTTACAAGTAACAGTTAGAGTTTGATTACATTTTGCTAAAAGGTACCGTTTTCATCACCTAATGCTTAAGTGTATAAAGATCAATTGTAATATAATTTAAACGAGCACAGTTCAGTACGTTACATTGTTGTACCCTCTTCACTCGTCGCAATGCACACTGACATTTAGTGAAAGGTTTAATATACAATTCCTGGAAAGTTGTTATGTTGTTGCTTGGAACATGTTTCGAGATGGATAGATGTTAGTATTAGTAGGAAAGGACTAATTTCACTTTTTTGATCCTTAATTTAGCAGGCAATTTAGAGTTTTTTATTATTTTATATGATATAGAAAACAGTTCTTACTATCCAATTTTCACATAGATCAACCTAAAAGCTTTAAATAATATTTTGTTCACATTACAGTTTTGGTTTGATGTTAGATTATTTAACACTAAATATACGAGTATAATCAATAGTCGATTCAATCTTGACGTTAATTGTGTACTACATACAAATATCAAATTAATGTATATGTATGCGTATAATCATTTACTCGATTTTTTTTTCTTCAGTATGATAATGCGCTTATTATAAATGAGTCGTTTTAATTATTGTGCAAGATTTTTCATTATTTTTTTTCATTAATTTTTAGCAAAATCTAAAACGTTTATAAAATTAAATAGCATATTAAAAGGAGACGGAATTCATTATTTATTTTGTTCTGTATAACCTAATATTATTATTTATTTTACTACTAAATCACCACGCTATTAATAACCTGATAACCAACCTTATGTTAATTTTATACAAAATAAATATTTTGTTTTGTAATTCTTACGCATCCAAAATGATGATCCTCCTGATGCTTATTGCTTAAGATCCGAATATCCAGCCACCGACAGAGATATCCAAGAGACTGAAATATAATATTATTTAATAAGTACTAGTTTTTTATATACCCTCAATATAGAGGTACAAAAAAAAATCTTGATAATATGTTGGGCGGCTTTGTAGGAGTATTTTCTTATCCCTCTGGAACAATATTTTTTTTGGGATAGAAGGGACTGACGTACATAAATATTGACGATGTTTGGTAAAAATTTCATTTATTACGTAGCTAAGGCTTGAAATCATAACAAACAAATACATATTTGATTATAACATTTTTGTCAGGCTTATTTAATAAATAGTCACTTAAAGAGAAGATTTATATAAAAACTATTTATTTAAACTGTTCTAGTGAATCACTCTTGTAGTAGGTTTAAGTTGTGCATATTTTATTCTTACAGGTTTTTGACACTAACTATCTAAAGGGTGAGTTATAAAGCGTAATCGTCTGTTAAACATCGTTAGTGTAGCCGACAACTAACAAGACCGAGTTGTCTTACGAGTATGTACATGTAACTACTGGAACTGCAGCTATACATTTAAAGCTCTGAACTTTATACTAAACGTGTTTATACATATATATATCCGATTATCGATTCAAATTAAACAAAAGTGCACTGCATTCCTCGATAAACTCTACGCAGCTTAAAACAATATATTTTAATAAACGAATTAATTTAAATAAAGAAAAGTGTCAAAATGTTTACTGTCGTAAAACGAAAAACCATAAAATAAAACGGAAACGAGGGTATCTAACACAAGTTTGAAATACAGGCAGTATTTGAGAATTATATTAAAATTAAATTAAATGTAATGGACAGATAGAACTCATAGAATTAACAAATAAGAAGTTATCGAATAGGAACTACCATGCATGGATTGAGTCTATCCAGTTATTAGTAAAACATGGTACTCTATAATCTAATTAAACATGGTCTGACAGTAATACACGAACAAAGTTTATACTAATGTTTATAAGTTAAGAATTGTACATGAAGACTGACAGAAGTAATATTGTGAAAGACACACTGTATTATTATGTACGCTGCAGTCTTAATTAACTCAGTAGCTGGTTTGTAATGAACCACAGAATATCTTATTTAAAGACTTCTTATGTGCTTAATATAAGTTTAGTTACTTACATTTATGAATAAACCAAAATAACTAACATATTAAAATCATTTTTTATATATTAGCTTCAGTTACTTTTAAGTAATAATTCTGATTTATTAAATAATTTTCTGTTATACCTACTTTGAAGTCATAACACTAGACCATTAGGGAACTGTTTTTATCCTTAGTAGTAATTATTTTATTAATTGTACTGTTTTTATCAGTACAATTAATAAAATAATGTATTTTAATAACGTCTGTACAAGTCTTGCGCTAAAACGAGATATTAAAGAATTAATAAAGCAATTATAAAATCAAAAATATTTATAAATAATGCTCTTCAAATATGTCAAATGTATACATTATTTAAAGTTAAACTTATTTTATGATACATTATTTTGTGCTTAAATGAATACTATAGCGTAAAATATTATAAAACTTTAATAATATTCTATTTTTCAAATCTGTTTTGTTGAACTAAAAGAAAATATTCCTTCTGAAATCTAAACAGCAAAAGTTTAAACGACGACCGCGACGGTGACAACGTTGTTACCATATCAACTTAAAAACTTTAAAAGCGTTGGATAAACGCTTTGAGATCTAATCTTATATAATAACCTGCTTTATTTATGTTATGTGCTATTATAATAAAATAAAATAATTTGTTGTTTTAGTAACTACCGTAGTTTGAGTTAATAATATATTTTCCCTTTTGGAATCATAAGAAATAAATACGTCATATTGTTATGACATTTGGCAAAAATAACAACAAGAAAGTAGGACACAACAAGTATTGACGATAAACAAACATCTATAACGGAAAGTTAACTCAATATAACCTTTCTGAATTACCTCACCTTAAAAGTTTATCAAATAAATTGAGTTTCCGTGCGGAAGTATAAGAAAATAAAGGTACATCGTATTTATTATTTCATAACATTCAATGATGGATTTCAAAATACTTAATAATAATAAAATATTAAAAATTTTATAATTTTAGCTATACTTTAATAAAAGTTATTTTGGTAAACTTATATAAATGTTATTCCATTATAAAAGTGAGATATATTAAACACGTCAGTAAGGGGTCGGCATTACGCGCATTGTGAAATACAAAATTGCTTGTCGTTACATAAATGTGACGTGTTTTCATTCCTTCCACTGAAAAATCATCATTGATGGATTTAACTTTTACAATAAAACTAGATAAGGGATGTCGTTATTGTATAAAAAGTTACTTTTGTACCTTCAGAACTACATGTGAATGAAAATATAAGATAATAAATCTGTAACTGATCGCTGTCTGTACATAGAAGATATTTGAGTAAAGACTTTAGTAAGACCCGGTCTTTAGTAACGTATAGAATTGCAACGATTTTTAGAATTTTTGTTTGTCTATGCGTTTGTGCGCGATAACCTCTGGAACAGCTCATCTCAGGATATTGGATAGATTTGAATGTGTTTTTCATGGATGTACTTTAACAAACTTCGTTCGATTTTGTGTAATTGTTAACGAGTGTAATATTAATATAAAAGTTTAAAATAAAAGATTTTATTTTTATAATTTTTATACCAAATTTTGCTCAATATTCATTCATTCATTTATTTTATATGAAAACCGAAGTTCTATAAATCGTGTAAAAGTATGTCATTAATATTTCATGATATTCTCCGATCACTTATTGAGTTTTATTGATCTTCCTTTTTCCTTTGTAACAAATGTTCAGAATAGCTTCGTCTGATAATTTCAAGATTACACATTGAGATATATTAAGCTACATCAAAATGCAAAATCTCGTCTTCCAAAGAATTACACACTTGATGTATTCGAATTAATAATACAATCTTTCACATTATACAAGTATGTTTTATTTAATAGCTCTCCTTAAGTTATTACTCTAAGATTAAATTATAAACAAAGAAATTATTCGTGTGTTACCAATTATATAAAGTACAATTAATGTGTATTACTATTATATTATACGAGGGAACTTCCCGGCCCGAAGGGCCGGAAAGGGTCAAATGTCACGTATAAGGTTGGCACCCACCCTATTTTGTAGCCTGATTCAATAGCTTTTTTTTGATGTATTACACATTATTGTGTGATTTGTGGGTGATAAGTGATGCGCGTGCATACAGAGTCAATTAGGTCATTATTATATAGTAAGGATGTTTTGAAGTAAGTTCAATGACCTTGGCGAATGTAAAATATTCAGTCAATGTACAATATTGTTAACTATCAACAATATCGAGTAAACTTGACTGAACTCATAAATCTCTTAACTTAACTGGCGTTAGTCAAAACTTATTGTAATTTATTGGTTGTGATACATTTTAACTGTGGTTAATGAGTATTTGCGGTATTTCCTTAAGGAATGTGAGTTATGACATTTTTCAAGATAATAACATTATTACAAATATTAAAGTATATCTTATAATCTTACATTTATAACAAAAGTATTCCACAAATAGAAAAATATAACCAATGTGAGTAATTTCTAAAAATAAAATATTTTCGCTATACATAAGAGGATAATTTACTATTACTAACTTAACGATTTATAATAACAATACATTGCTATTTGTTCAACTTAACATACTTAGTTGGATTCATTCTTTTACAACTAGTTACTTTATTAAATCTGTAATTTTTTATTTCACATATGACGTATCACTATTAATGAAAATTAAGTATTGTATTTTATATAGGAAAAGTGAGCGGTAAGAGAGACAGGGGGAAACCTCGAGTGACCTTTGAAAACACAATATCTATGATACTGGAGGAAGGTCACGTAAAAAGCATGAGGACCCCCGGAGGGCATATATGAAGAGGTTGATGTCTGTGGCCGAGGCGAAAGAGGTATGCAGGGACCGTAGCGTTTGGCGCTCCGTCGTCTCTGGCTACCCCGCAAGGGATATGGCGTGAAGGTAAATAAATAAATAAATATAAGTATTGTAAAATATTTTGCCCTTAATAGATTTTAAAATTATTTTCTATTACAATTTAATATTAAATTTTTGAATGCACTTGAAAGTTTTTCCACCTACATTTTGATTCGTTTGTGACAATAAAGTCTTTAGTGTTGTTCGCTTACTCGATGGAATAAATGGGACTTTCTCATCTCGGTCAGATTTATCAATTTAAAGAACTAGCCATTGTAAAAATTAATAGTAACCTAATTAAATAGACGTTATCTACATATGTTATGTTCTATTTGCTTAATACTTAATTCATCAAGACGAGTAAAGAATGGTTTCTTTTTAGACTAGACTAGACACACACTTTTCACTGACAGTGCTGGAATTCCAGAGATGGTAAGTTCGAGTCCAGCTCGTGTTGGTAAATTAAAAATTCCACATTGATGAAAAAATCATCATCATCATCAAATGAATGACTAAATTTTGATCTTTTAATTACGTATCAGGCTTAACTTTTTAGATTTTTTTTCATGGGAAATTATAGCAAACGTGAAGACCATCTGACGTTAAATAGCTCCATCGTCTGTTGACCCTAATTGCATATCCGTTGCCATCAAATAAAATTAGCGATACTAGGACGGTCTAATGATAGTATTTAGGATTTCAACTAAGACTTACCTTATTTATACACCTTTAAAGCTTACCTCTAATATCTAATAAACACCAACCTCCTATGATCCCGAACCTTGTTAAGTCATTATATGAATCTAAGCATTTGATTGTGTCGTGTATACGAGTACAGACTGAAATAGCAGTTTATACATGTCTCATTAATGGTCACAATCTACCTTCCAAATATAAAAGGCAACCTAACTAAACTGTGTCAGCATTAGATTTTTGCTACATAATCTCAAGAGGAACAGTCTTTTACGTATCTGAACAATGACTGACAAACTTTGATCCGAGATACGAAGTTATTGGAAAATCTTATGTTGTCATGAAACTATATTGATTTTCAAAAAACTACCACTACATTACAATAGTTGTTAGTAGTTAATTATAACCATATTAAAGTTGTCTTGAGTAATGGTATTCTCAATTACATCACTACCTTTGAATTTGATTCTCTGAGCAACATATTGTGGTATCACATCTATAACACGACGTTAAGATAGTTTTCCTTTTGGCGCTTATTCGTCATGGCACAATGAATGAAGGGCACACGAAATTTGATTATAGAGAAATACGATTTCATGACTATAAGTATAAGTATTCATTTATTGTTATATTGCATAGAAATTCAATATTGTTAATCTTGGGTATAGGCTTCAACAAAATTAGGTAGGAAGGGCGATTTAATACCAAATTAATTTTTATGGACAATGTTTCTTCAGAACGAATATCCAAGGATTTAATCGACTAAAATTAATCAAGACAAGATGTTTCAGTCTCGTGGAGATTTCTTTCTTACTGGCTGGAAATTTCATAGTACTAAGAACATCTAATCTTAGATGCATAGTAATTCGAAAACAACAATGTTATTTCAGAAAAGTTTAATTTTCTAGTTTAACTGTTTAACCCAGGTAGAAGCATTGGTTATTTGAGATACGAGGGTAAAGGTATTATCTAACCGTGTCTTGTTATATTTATAGGTGATGTTTCAGTCAGTGAGATAGACTAAAATATTGATATATATATGATATTTTATTTTTAATAGTACTTTATATAAAAATGCAAACTTTAGAACTATATACCTTAACAACTATAAAAAATTATTAACAAAATCATTTAATGATAATATAAAACTGTGTAAATAGTCAAACAGATAAAGATAGGTAATAGAATTTCATCTTTATTTAATGGATTAGTTAGTTCTGTTATCCGAAATAGTAATTAATTCGTATTATACTAATGGTTAGTAGAAGTGTATAATGTGAGAAGAGCCGATGTTGTTACTCATCTCCATTGGGTGCGTCCAATCAACTGCACTGACTCAGTCAACATAAGACACAACACGAGTAGGCTTGCTAACTGATTTGTACCAATATTTGTTGATCTACTAAGACCGGTGCATGTATCACGTGTGTACATACAATGTGAGTTATCGATATGATTCTTGTAATTGTTTTGAGCAATATATTTAAACATTTTAGTTTTTAATTAATACACATGTTTATTAATTATATTAATTCAAAAGAGTAGAGAGGAAAACGGTAAACCAGAATTGTCTTTAAAGACCCAGGTTTTTGCATTATATAATTCCTGGTTGTGAAGAAAACTAAATAATTTTTAATAAGTTATTTTTTCATATAAATTCTCGTTTTTATTTAAAAAGTATTACACATTTTAGTAATCACTCATGTCTTTTCACCCCATATTCAGCTTTATCTTTTTGAATATTGTAAAATAGTTTTTAAATTGTTCCCGTGGAGTCGCTTCAGTTATAACAAATAAAATATTTTCATAACTTTCATAAGAGGAAATTTGTCTAAAACACTTACTGTACAAACAACACAAGTTTCCAAAAAACATATTTAATTTAGATTATAATAATATATTACAATAAAAGTCTAATATATATTAGGTAAGTTCTTTTTCTGTAGTAATAAGTCGTTATTATATCATCTGTTTATTAATATCTGATTTATTGAACTGTATCGTATATACCTCGTGTCATGTTGGTGTGTAACTTTAGTAATCCGTCATGTCGTAAAACATCCTCTTCATAATGACTATCCTTCACACAAACTTACTTCATATTACAGAGCACATAAAAGGTAGACGAGCGAAACAAAGAACTATTCAATTTAAAATAATATACTTATATCTGTTCTAAAACATACAACATTATTAAGTTTAGCTTTTTTCAAGGTTATGTATAAGAAATATTTTTTTAATAACTTGTATTTACGACAGTTACTTATTAGACTTCAAAGATGACGTTATCGGATGATATGGATATTATGTCCATTTTTTGATTGCTAGAATGTATATAATACCAATAACTTATTTATTTTGTTATTATTTACACTAAAAAGAGTTCTGTATCAGCTTGAACAATTTAAATTAATTTAAATGCAAATTAGAACATAAAACACAACCAATGAATGTCCTGTGTACACTGAATACTGGGGCTTACGGACTTTCGTAGATGCCGTATTACCGGTCATAAAAATGTCTCCTCTGTGAGGGAGAATTTCCTTTCAAATAATTAAAGTCTAGAAAGCTATACTATTATGGCAACCTGCCAACAACAGCTTGCTAATACCTCTCAATTTCAATGGAGTAAGAGTAAAAGTATATCTGGATAAATGCAAAAACAACACAAATCTAAATATTTTATCAATTATACAGAGATATAAAGAGATACTTGTTTCATAATTTATAAATTCTTCTTCCCTTCTCTTCTTTCTTTAATATAATAAAATGAAACATGTTACGATTCAGAAACTTCTAATTAGTTCATTTTGTCTGAATATAAAACCTCGTATTACTAAGCAACTCGGCCACCGCAGATGAATATTTAATATGATAATATGGTATCAAGTATTCATGAACTATTCATGAACAAGTTCATTGACTAACTCGAATAACGGACGAAGCTCGAATAATGGGGAAGATGTTTAATAAAACCACTGTAATAACACCTATATTTAAATGATTTTAACAACCAATTATATATTATTAATACGTTTACTAAACAAGATATTACAGCTCACGTCACCGTCACAACCGGTCAACACTTCATATTAAAATCGTTTCTTGTTGTTTCATGTTTAATTTAGACTTTTATTGATATAATTTGATTGAGAATATGTTAATATGAATGCATTTTAGTTGACATTTGTTTAATAATATTTTTCAATGGCATAAATCAATCTATAAGAGATCCACAGAATGGCAGGTACTAACGAAGATGTCACGGTGAGAATGTGCTCAGAAAGAAAAGAAGAACGTGCTCAGATAGTTTGGGCACGTCGAACGAATGAGTGATGAAAGAATGGTTAAAAAGATTTATATAGGAAAAGTGTAATCAAATCAATATGTTGTTCTGAAGTATCCATTGAAAGGTTGCAGTATTCTGTTATTTGCTCACAAACATCTTGTAGACGTATCATTCCAAGGGTCCACGATGCCAGCGTACTCTCAGTAATACCACGGCCGTGCGTTAAACCGCCAGATGATTTGAACATTCTCATAAGAGTCTGTTCAATAGTTTGATCAGACATGATCCCACTTCAAAATTTATCCGTTCGTCTAATAGTAAAATAGCCTAAAGCTGTGAAAGAGTGATATTCTTCAGGAGTCATTATTTTCTCAAGATTCAGCATATCTTGCAAGTATAGATGACTCGATTTGGCATACAAGAAATGCCCACTTGAGTGGAAAATCGGGAGCATGTTTCTGATAGTCTTCAGATGCAAAGACCAATTTCCGGAGCGCTCTGCCTCTATAAAATGTTTGAGAAGAGTGACCAATCTGTAATATTGAACCCATAATGTTGCCGTTGGTCCTTTGCTTTCCAGCATACTCAAAGCTTCCTCAAATTTGGTAGTTAATTGTTGAAATAGGGGATTATGTATAGCTTCAAAAATTCTTGTTCTATCAATATCAGTACTATTATCATCCAGAAAATCTCGTTCTTCTTCTGTAAATTCTATTGAATCCATAACTATTTTTGTTACTGATAAATGCACTAGCAAATGAGCACGTACAGCCCTACCATACGCATGTCCAGACATTATGTGCTGTACACAGTTCTCAGCATACATTAATTTGAAAATATCTTCCAGTCCACTACCAGACATGATATATCCAATCGCACCTATGAACGACATGAGCAAATGGAACCCACCTAATCGAACTACGACCTTCGATAGATCGGTATTAGGATCAGCAGCAGCTGTAATGTCTCGAGCCTTCCAATATAGCGGTTGATCAAATGTCACAATGCATGTATTTTGATTGGAAGCTTTACATTTTTCAATAGAAAACAAAAGTGATGTTAGAAGTGTGTCGTAATCTGTTGGTGGAGCGTTTATAAACGGCAAACATATAATTCTACTTCTTTGAAAAGATTTTTCAGCAGTTGCTTCGATCATAAATCCGTTCCATCCGCTGATATTCACAGTACATGACCATTTACCATACAGCCACATAAAATCACAAGGTGTAGGAATAATTTGTTTGGTCGATTGTGTGGCCCTTTCAATTACTGAAACATTTATTTTACTCAGACCGACGGTTTTGCCTTTTGAGTAGGATGCAAGAGGAATTAACCCAAGCGTAGATTTAATTGAAGCTGGTATTTTTTTGGATACTCGCGGTAAACTGGCATCAGTTTCGATACTGTTGTAAGGTGTAACGCATTGAATACCACCCATCGCATGGAAAGTATTTTTACTATCAATTGTATTGCAATTAAAATCAGCATTGTCAAAAACAAACTGAAAAAAAGCATGAGGTAAGATATTACGTGCCGGACGAAAAGCACAAGAATCTTCGAATAATGAAATGGCATTATAGGATGCGGAGAATCCTAACGATGAGAGAACATCAATAAGATTACTGGAGCCATACTTTTTATACAAGAAAGATCCAACTCCAAGTAGCAGAGGAGAAATAAATGAAGCAGGTCGAGTTGCTGCAATGATAGAGTGAGCAATTGATGCGCACTTTCTTTCCGCTGCATTTAGTGACTTGCGTTTTGATTGGCAAATAATTCCTTTCAATAAAACTGATAAAGTTTCGGGAATTAGAGTATTAACATCCTTCAGAAAACTATCAGAAGGTGGATACTCCTTCGTCTCGTAATGCTGTGACCGAATATCTTCCAAAATAATAGCAGCTGCATCTCTAACTATTTGTAATCTTTCTTCACGAACATCATTTTTTTTATGAGAAGGCGGTTTGTTAGATATAATTTTATAAATGAACCCTTTAAAACAAACTATACAATCGTGACCGGATTCGTTAAAAAATACAATTTCATCTTTGTACTTTGCTTTCAATCGTTCAATGATTGTACGCTTCTGGGGAATGTACTCTCCTGTAATCGATTTCATTAAATCCGTCATGAAGAATTGACACTCTTCACTATTATCATGCAAATAAGCAAAAACATCCGCCATTGCTGCGTCAATATTATTTTTTCGTTCATCCTTTTTATTTGTGACCGACCATTTTTTGGAATACAATTGTTTGCTGCAGTTGTTATGATACTTTGCTCCAACTTCCACTAAGCTGGGAATATTAGCTATGCGATTAGCAATGTCCATTGCAACGTCATCGGAACGTCTGTTTATAAGCTCCATAATACTTGTTTTTGTACTCTCATTACGTACAACACAAACCCGCGATTGTCGGTTTGTGCGCGAATTACTTGGATCCTGAACCGCTTTGGCACAGATGAAGCAATTGTTCACAAAATCAAAGTCTGGCTCTGGAGCTTCTGAAACTGAAGATAAACTACTGGAGCTGCTGCTGCGACAACGAACAACATTATCAGTTCGATTGTCCACGTAATAACAATAACACGCAATATGTACAGTAACTTCCGAAACAGTTCGTAAAAATTGTTCATTAACCTCATCGTTTTTTGCTACAGCTCGGTCTAGTAAAGTTTTTACACCTTTTGCCTTCACAGTTCTTTTTTTATTTTCACCTAAAGGTTTTTTACAAATAAAACAATCACTCATGATGGAATAATATAAAAAGCACGCTTGAAAAGTCTAAATGCTAATAAAAAAAGAATAGTTTTCACTGCAGTTAAAATCGAGTCTAAAATCATTCGAAATCGTCTTCACAATTAAAAACAGAATAAAATACATCCGCACGTAGAGAAATATGTAGCACAATAGATATTTAACAAAGAAAATGTGTGTTTACTTTCTCCAATACTAAAACGTCAATCTAAACTTTAAAAATACCAACCGTACCAATTTTTGTCTTTGTTATTTGGGGTCGGCCCGATATGTTACTTTAATCATTTTACCATTGTTTCCATTCTCTATCTTGCTTGGTCTTGCTTTTCTGTAATACCCATGTACATTTTAAACTGGTTATTTATTATAAGATCATATAAACTATTAAAAACTCTTAAATTTATAGCAAAGAAAAACGTTATAAATTTCACTTTTAAAAAAAATTTAGTGGCCAGGTGTCCTGAGTCGAGCGAATTAAAACAAATGAAACAGTTATTTCTCGTGAGAGCAGCTCTACAATGTGAATTATCTTTTCCAGCACATTTTACTGTGAAGTTGTGAGGATTTAGTCTTAAAGAAGTATAAATTCCGCAATACCTCCTCGACCGAGTCATGTGCAAAGATCAATAATATCATATTTATAAGATCTTGAATAAATTGAAATACTTATAACATTTCAATGTGTGCTGAATATGTTCTTTCATATTTAATTTTGAACGCTAACTTTGACAGACTATAATGGTTAAATAAAATAAAAAAGTTTAGTTTCATGTGCATTAGTTTAATCTCATTGCAGTACATTCAGTCTAAATATTGTTATACAAAATACAGCAAATATTTTCTGTTATATGTTTCATAGCTTTTTTTATAATTTAATATAAATTTACTCTATTCTGAGAGGTTTTTAACTTCAAATCGTGCTTTAATTAATCTAGTCAACTTTTCTTTCATTTATATCAATCAACTTGTAAATAATTAAATCTTCACATACTATAATCTTTTTTTGCTGAAAATCAGTGCTTAGATAAAAATGTATGATTTTTATAATCCAAATAACAATGAGGTTTAGATCTAATTATTACAAGAACAAATAAGTTACAGTATTCAGTCCCCAGAAAAATTACAATAATTATACCAGATAATAAAGGCAGAATGAGGCTTAGCTAACACCTCGTATACGTCTGAAAAAAGGGTGTTCCTGAATTTTGGTAAATGTAAATTAGAACATAAAACATAAACAATGAATGTCCTGTATATACTGTAGAGTGGAGTATACCGACGTACGTAGATGCTGTATTACAGGTCATAAAAATGTCTGCTCTGTGAGGGAGGACTTCCTTTCAAATAGTTAAAGCCCAGAATCCTAAATTAAAATGGCAATCTGCCGCAATAGAGTCATATATTATTATCAGTATTGATATAAGTCACGTCTTACGAACATGTTTCATAGTAGAATGAGATATGTCGATGAGAAAGTAGAATGTGCCACAAACTGAAAATCAACTAATAATAATAATGATACAAAATAAGAAAGTAATAGCATAACAAAATAAGAAAGCATTTTATCTATTTCACAATCATAGAGCTCTGATAAGACTATGTATGTATATTCAGGGTATTTACTGCAAAACTGTACTTCTAGTGTTTAAAGAATTTAACCATAACAGCGATTTTCTTCATTTTCTTTTTTTTGGGACCACACGAAAAGAATGAAACGTTTTAATAAGATTTCGAATAAATTATTTTCACCATAGTCCATAATTTATCTTTTAAACATTTTGGCGCTTCATCCATTGTATACAATACTACCGACACTTTACAATCAAGTTTCATACAAAGAGTTTAGTTGAGTAACAATTTTAATACGAAGTTTAGCGATACCAGATAATTAACAGGAAGTCGAGAAAGGAAAAAGTGGATACAAAAGTATTCATAGCTGCCAACTTATCGTTCTTATCTGATATTTTATTCAAAATCCAATAAAACAAGTAGTAATCCATAAGTTTTTAATCTGAATATCTTCTTCATCGCTTTATCAAACTCTTTTGTTCTTCATTTTTTGCATTGTGCATAATTTTTCAGGAACTTGATTCGTAATTGAGATCAATTTTTTTGATCAAGCCATTTAAAAACCGCTTTAGTCTTCATGTGTTACTTAAAATGTGTTAGCGAGTCCCTATTTACAAGTTTATTTATTATGATGCGAATATAACATACAAATATAACACTGTTATTACTAGTAAATCTTTAATCAAAAATAACCGTTCTCAAGGGTGGTTATATCATAATGCAAAATTCAAACCAAACATTTCTTTAATCCAACTATATGAAGTGGGGATGAGATTTAGTACAGATGAATCTTGTGGAAATTATAAATAAGTTATCTTTCTTTGAATCTAATGAAACAAGACGCTCTCATCAAATTGCCATTAGTAATCAGTTGCCCATAAAGGGATTTTAAAGTAAACACATAGTATATGGCTAACGTAATATACAGCTACAGGCATGATATTTTAAATGTTTTCACAAAACCGTACTTTTGAATAACGAACCAGAGATACAAACCAATTTGAATAGAAAATAAAAAACAAAAATATTATTACTTATTCGTATCGTTATATTTCTATAAACATGTTTTATAAATTTTGTTATACTAACCATTGCCTGCAGCTGTGTCTGTGATAACAAAATAACCGGTTTTTTCAAGTGCTTATTTAATTATTTATTTGCTACTAGAACAAAAACAATCTTTGGAGTAGCTTAATCAATTTGAAAAGGACTTTCACTGAAAGGCAAATGTATTTGTAGGTTTACATATAGAATATTAGTTTTATGTATCACAAAGGTCCTTAAAATTACGTAAACTTTCAATTTACTTAGATAGTATAGCTACATGTGATCTGTATACATTTTAAGTGATAAATTATTTTAAAGGGGAAAGCAGATTCTCTGGCAGTAGCTAGTAATAAATGACATGATCGGTGGATCAATACGTCCAGATTTTGGCAAACTCCTTTATTATAAAATTCAAAATATGACTCATTTTTGTAAAATGATATACTTTACCCAATAAACCACATAAAAAAAACGTAATGTTTAAAGAATTAAAGGGAATCTAAAATACATTTTGTAACCTTTAAAATTTAATAACAGGTTATTAAAAAAATTTGAAATGAAAGAGAATACTTTCAAGAATATATTTGATCAAATATGATAGAATTTAAAATCCCAGTGCGATACTCCACTTCATTCCTCAACACGCCTTGAATTTGTAAATTATACAGACGTACTAAGTCTAGCCGCTGAAAGTGGCACTTTACTGCCAACTCGATACCTCTCACGTACCGGTGCAGTGGTGGGATGTCGCGATGGTACGAGTAATGTGTCTTTTTTATTATCGCGATATTACTGCATATCCGTATTCTATGTAAAGGTATAGAATATATATTATAATCTGTCTTTTACATTGTTTCGAAATTCTTTTTTTTTACATCGAAAGAAATTCGGTTAATAATAATTTAAGAAAATTTGTGGTGATATACGGATCATTGAAGTATAACTTAAAGTTAACAGGGTCGTTACACCTTTAAGTGATATATGCTTTAAGTGATATAAGTGTGTTACAAAAAAGTGTTGTCATAAAGTTAGCGAGATGCATACGTCTCATAGGACAATACATACGTGTGTACGTCTATAATACGTACAATTCAAAGGTTTTGATTTCATTTCATTTGTCAATGTATTTATTTAATAAGTTTATATTAAGTCATGCAATGTTTATTATAATATTATTACCCTTAGTAACTTAACTTTAGATATGGGAGCTGAGAGTATACTGGAAATTTGTTCTAGGCATTGTATTATATTCTTATGAAAGCAATAAAAAGATTTCCCAGTATTTATTTTTTGTCGAATACATAAACTTATATTTTGCTTATAAAGACTGATTTATCTCTAACACACTTGATGTCCAGGTCAAAAGATAATTAGATAAAATATTATCATATCAACAAGAATAGCGAATATACTTTTGTGATTCATTTGTACATTTTAGCAAAGAATAAACTAGTTCGTCTTATTACCTCCATATATTTCGTTCAATCTCGAGTGTCCTCTGCTCGACCTTCGTCTTTATGTACAATATTTCTCACTACGTCCATTACAAGGTATATGTCATATTGCAAATAATTATTGATTCAATAATACTCGATCGATAATAATGCCAAATTCTCATGTAACTTTTGTAAACAATGAAATGTAATCTTATGACTTCATATTTTTATTGTTCACTCCTTTATATTGCAACATTTTATTGTCTTTTTTATGCGTTGTTGTACTGGACACTCCAGTGAGATTAGTTGTACGTGATGTTAAACAAAATCTCTGTGTACACAACCCGTAAGTGCGGTCCTATCACAAAGTCCACAATCCTCCCCGAGATAAGTTTTGTTCACAATACTGACAAAATCTTAATAAGGTTATAATCCAACAAAATTACACCCACTTCTATGTTACAATGTGAAACTAACTGTATTAAACTGTTTTAGTTTAACGAACTTATCATGTATTTTTGGATTTCTATAACATATGTTTTATTTTTTTTTAATATCAAACTTTTAATGATTAATAACTTGCAACAATCCTAATTGCGGGAACATCAAATATAGGTTCATCTCGGACGGTGAATTAACAAATCAGTCTGATAAATATTATATTTATCAAGGGGTCAAATGTTAGACAAAAATAAATAAAAATATATAAAAAAATAATTCATTACTTTTGTAATACTGAAACGAATTTAATAATTTTTGCAACTCCTACAGCGATCAATGTATTATAAAAATAAATCATTAGTTTTAATTGTTTTAGAAATATGGTAAAAGACCACCTAATTACTGTTATATCAAGATAATTTACTTACCAATCTGTACCAACAGGCAGCAGCGATAACTGAACGTGAAGGTATTAAGTTACTTTGATAGAACCACTAACTTGAAATCTAACAAGGGTTACTTGATATGATGCCTTATGAAGGATATAATACCTGGGAAACCTATCATCGAATTATTATTAACATATGAACTATCTAATAGTTATCACAGAACTATCGACATTGTTATTCTTAACAATTTGAACAACTGCGGTCATATCCTCATATATATTTGTTTATTACCAAAAAAAAGTACAAAATGTGGACACTAGGTGTAGATGTTTTGTTTTCACTCAAGCAAAGCTGAATGCAAGAACTAAGTTAAGTATATGTAGAATGAAAACTCAAACTTCCATTTGTCCTGGAAACCTTTGTTTACTTAAGAGAATCCGGATGCAACAGACGGAAGCCTTCCAGCAGTTAATAGAAACAAGACAAGAATTTAGCGTAAATATATATAGTTTGTTGATTTAGGTATAAACGGAAATTAGGTATAAATTCAATGGAAGAAACTCATCCTCTTCGGTTATCATCACGTGTAATATTGCCTCTAGGAGTCAACCCAATCTATGTGTATAATCTTGCATATGTAAATAACCTTGTTCCTTTCGCAACATTCAACACCCTCCCGCCATTAAACGGTAGAAATTTAGCGGAAAATTAAATGTATTCATGAGATATTTCGTACAATTTCGACACGATATTAAAAGACCCTTCTGTAAGTTACTTTTGTGATTTATTGACATTTTTGTTAGATTTTATGTTCATATATTGTTAGACTGAAGTGTATGTAATAAAAGTTGTTACAATGTTTTTTTCTGTATTACTAGAAAATCCTTCATACTTCTTGATTATTATTATCGATGCTAAAATATAATATTACGGAAACTTCCAGAATACGGACGAACATACAAGTACATCAGATACTTCAACAGCGCAGTGCGTGCTGGAGGAACACCCGTGCTCCTTCGAACACTCCTCGGTATGTATAACTCATACTAGTTACTAAGCATTCAATAAATGTAATAGACTCAGTACTCTTTGTCTGTTTGTTCTATCACTAATCATGGCTAAAATAAACAGTTTTTCATAAATTTTTGCTATAGTTATAGTCTATTGTTCCAATCGACATATCAGTTGCACTAAGCAAGTGCAAACTCATTTTGGTTGAGAAAACACAAAAACTACTTTAGATTATATTATAGTTATTGTATAAAAAATTAACTTTCTTTAATTAAAATTTAATTTGTTGTAATTTTTTGTCTAATTTACTACAACAGATGCCTTTAACTCCGTGAAAGATGGTATTTTTAGGTTGAACTCAAAAATTGGTTTGGGTTACAATAACAATATTATGTGTATTTATTGTAAAATAAAAATGATATAAATATTTTATTTATTATATTTTTTCTAAGTATATTGTTTATACTCTACATTACAAAGTAATTTTGTGGTTTATTTTTCTAACAACAAATATTTATATAAGTCATATCTAATAGATGTAAAGTAACTTATTTACATTTTCAAGCAAATTATTTTTTAATACTTGTAGTTAAAATTAATTAATGCCAATGACAATGCTTACAATGCTTGGGTTGCACGTTTATATATTAAACAAAACATGATTGTTCCTAGCGATAATTATTAATTAGCATTTAACATAAAATGAGAATATAAATTATTTTTAGAAATATTTTTAACTTGTTTAATAAAGATACAATGACGTAAAATATAGTTAAGCCTTTATTTATTGCCTTCTCAGTTAAGTTAAACTTGAACTAATTTATTGGTAGATAAATTAAAACTGCGGTAAAGTTAGTGTTAAGTAGCGAGAGGAACCAACGCGGTATTAAAAGTACTGGAGTGAGATGTCAATTGTTTACTGGAACTTTAACACGTAAATAACTATAATATTAAATAATTGTAACATACATCCATGAGCTTTATAACAACTATGCAATATATTTTTAATTATAGTTTAATACTGATTTTCTCTTGATTATAAACAAAAAAATATGCTAAGTAAATTTCAAATTTAATACAGCTATTATTATATATATATATCTCAAGTGCATTGTGAAATAAATTTAAATACAAATGGAAATCGTAATTACAAATAATTAAGTTTTTTAGAAGGAATGACATACGCAATAGAATGTTAGATGCATTTTCCCGCTTAAAAACCAATTTAAATGAATTAATACATTTCCAATGTCTTATTTTTATTAATTATAAGTATTTTATGTTTTGAGTGCATGTTTTATTCAATAGAGAATTCCATTGAATATAACATGCACTCCAAATAAACTAACTTTATAACCTTCGTGTTTGCATATTTTCTTTTAATTATATAAAGATGCCATTAAACGTTAATCAGCTTATAAAAGCACTTTAATGTGTTTAATGTGTTCCAAAGCATTGGACCGAGACAAGGGATAATCATCTATGAAACAAGAACGCTAGAGGAAGACGGAGTTATTATTAATACGGATGTCGTGCAGCTTTTTGAATATAATACTACCTACAATAATAAATATTATGTATTGTACATAACTATCCATAAAACACGTAACTTGACACAGCGACAACCCACTTAAGGGATCATCTTGTCAATAATATTATTAGCCATGTGAATATTGTAACAGACTATAATGAGAACTGAAAGCTTCCTGCTTCATACCGCATGTGAGAGATATACATACATACATACATACATACTACTGTAATATATTGAGAGATCAATTTCTTTTAATAAGGTAACAAATTTCTTCCAACTTTATATTTATTATATTAATATATTAATATTTAGAAACTTTTGGGGTTTAGAGTTTAGTTTCATCTTTTATAATATCGAAATACACTTGAAAAGAATCTTGTAATTTTTAGGGATAATATTAGATAAAGGTAATTTTATTCTATAGCCGTTGCCTCTGAGTCTATCCGTTGTAATATAATTTATTGAATGCCGAGCATGAAATCAAAGTATGTCAGGAGAGCTTACAAAGAACTTATGAAATATGAGAAATGTAATTATCTACATTTGTAATATTTTGTCTTATTTTATTTTAGATAAGCTGAATATTTTGTTTTAACAATCTGTTACATTTGAAACTCGATTAAATTCAATTGTACACACTGTAGAATCAAATTTCGGTTTCCCTTTTAGCGCTACTAGAGTTTTTAAATCTGGTACTTAAATAATACTCTATCGTTAATTAAATTAAAATAAAAACTGATTAGTATGGCTGCGTTCAAAAATATTATCAAAAAATACACTTAGGTTAATCATTACTCATACCATTATATTCGCAATATAAAGTATTGTAAAGAAACTTACACAGTTATGACTTGAAGCAAAAGTTTTCTAACAAATTGTTAAAGTTACAACTATTAAACCACTTGGCAGAAACTAAACAACCCTGATTTATAAGTTATAAACTTTATAGGTCTCACATCTTTTATCTGACTTCAGATTTTATCTAAATTTGTCTACCTCAGGTGGATTACACTTGTGTGTGTTTTTATGTGTGTTTATTTTCACTATTTTATTAATATTATGTATAATTAATTATTTACTGTTTTTTGATAAATAAAACGATGCGTTTTATACAAACAGCAACATTAAATTTGTAACATATATTGTAACATCTACCGACGTATAACTTCAACGAATTGTTTTATTAGTAATAAATTTAAAATGTAATGAACACATAATATACGGCCACAATATATTTTAGTTTCATACAACAAGCAAATTTACCGGTAACTTAAAGTTGCGTTATAATTAAATTAAGTATCGAGAGGCTAATGACACCAGCGTAGTTCCAGGATGATAGACAAAGGTATAGATAACATAGTAACTGGAACACATGGTATTTTATGTATATTCATTACATTGTATTTATCATATTTTTTAAGTACAAAAATATTTGAAATGTAATCAAAATTAGGAATATCATGATGTCGATTAAAGTATTTCGCAAAATGCATAAACAATTAACATATTTAGCTTTTATTGAAATGATTATTCACTCACATAATGGCTAAAAATATATTGATGGATACAAAATTTCCTTTTGAAATCATTATAAGAACCTATGAAATAATTATAACAAAATAACAAGAATTTATTAAATATTCAAAAACAAAAATCGGTGAGACGGGTCGGGTCATACGCAACCTGTGACCATCTCATCAGCAATAAATAATCAGACGCGTCAAGGCAGATGTTGATAATCTCATCTATAAGAAATACAATATCCACATTTATATTATACTACAGTTATTTTTAATTTTAAATTCTACAAATGTATGCGTGCAAAATTAAATCATATAGAAAATTTTCTGTCCTTGTTACGAAAATAATAACACATACAAAGTTGGCATAAAATTTATTTTTCCAGTTAGTTTGTAGTACAATCAAAATGGTAAGTTCTTTATCTGATAGAATTTAGTACAGAGTCTTAAGTTTCTCTAACAAAATAATAGAGTGAGAAAAAGTGGTCGCCTCTTCAGTTTCAATCGAGGACAATAGATTAGAAACATCAGGTAACTAGATATTTCTAATTCAGAATTTAATTTTTATTTTTATAGTATAAAATTTAATTCTAAAGAACGTTCATTTATTTTTTTTAAATATGTTTGCTACGGACGAAATGAAAACATTCCGCAAATTATGTTTCTCTCGTTTTTCTTTTGGCTTCAATACGAGAGGACCCTCCACATGAGAGTAAAATAAAGCATGATATGTTTATACAGTCACAACTGAACTTTTATTTGAAGCTTAATTAGTCTCTTACTAATTATGCTTTAAATAAAAGTAAAATGAAAAACAAAAATATATTTTATAGTTTTGAAATACTTAAATAATATTTTTGTATAACCTGTGATATTAAATGAAGCAAATCTAATATTTAGAATCGCAATTATGAAAAGATATACTCTTTTGTGTACAGGATAAGCTAGGTTAAGATATTATTACAACATAACAAGTTCATCTTATAAATAATTTGGATATGACCGAAGAGTTTGTTATTTATTACAAAAAAAAAGTATAAAAAGTAGGAAAGTTTACGAGAAATTATGGAATATGTTTAATGCAATAAATAGTAGTTCAGATTCATCTTTACTAAGTCCACGTCAAGTAGCACGCGGTGACAATGTGTTTAGTTCTGATATAAATCATACCCTTTGTGTTCTTGACCTCCATTGACTTGTCATATTGATATATTATATAAACTTTTGTCCGTATTTTCCTTTGTTACAAATAAGTCTAAAGATAAAATAGAGAGAGATAAAATATGTCTATGAAAATATTATATTGAAATCATTACACAGCGTTATAATAAAACTGACATATACAATTGTAGTTAAACGCCGTAATAGGCATTTTCACAATAAAGTCTGTTCAGTTACCCGTAAATACAACATATTGTAACGAGACAGGACATTCAGAATTGTAACGGGACAGGACATTCACGACGACACGACGTGATGGCTGCAGCTTACGTTATATTACTGACATTTGGTGGATATGAGACACTGCTTCTAATATAATGTAACGAAATGTGTATAAGCTGATATTCATTCATAATTAATTTTATTAAGCTTATACGGATCTTATATTATAAGGATCTATATCTGTAGAATCACGTATTTAACACAAAAAAAATTACTTACTTAAAATATTCAGCTTTCAGATCTAGCCAATATATATAGCCTTTCTAGAACGATCATCAGTTCATTTCTGGAACGTATTTCAAAGGCGGCTTTAGTAGGTTCTTACGATATTTGGTTAGGTAAGGAGAGGAGCGTAAACAGTGAAGGTGAGCGTGTATGCGCATAGTAAAGGGGCCCCTTAAACCTACATCTGGGTCGCAAGTCCCAGGCATTGTTTGCGCTCCTCTTCTTGCAACGCGATGGGCCCGGCACCCGCACGGTGAATCCATGGAATGCTAAGAAGCTTCGTCTCATTTTAATTGACAGCCCGGAGAGACGGGATGACGCTGGAAAGACAGCTGACGCTGGAAAGACAGATGGCAGCTGGGAAGACAGATGACTGCTGGAAAGACAGCCGAGGGTGACGGCCTAGCAAGCCAAGCCCGGGAATTTCGTTTAAAGCTAAAAGTCCGAAAAAGAAAAATACCCCTGGGACAGTCCGAGAGGGGGGGCGGAAGAACTGTCCATCGGTTGATAATAACGGCGAAAACGGCGCGAAAACGGAATTGAAATGCCTTACGTGCGGGAAAATTTACAAAAGACGAGCCTGGTTTATTAAACATCTCAAAACACATGATGGTGCTGAAGCGCGGCAATCGCCGGTAATATCTTCAGTTTTCACTTCGGATAGAGTTTACCCTCATACATCCCATGGTGAACCATTGAATGCGAATCACCAGGAGTCCATAACCATCCGGACGCGTCTTAGCATTCCCACTATTAAACAATCGACATGGAAAATACACGATCAAAATATAGCGGACCTGTTAGAGCACCCGGGCTCAAACCAGGTACTCGACGCGCAAGTAGAGACTCTACAAAATACTATTTTTGACTACTTCAATGAGCACTATCCACCTTCGAATCGTTATGCTCACAAGTATAAAGAAAACGGTTTTAAATTGAAAATGAGAAGGAAAAAAAGGGACCACATAAAGAAACTTCGTAGGGCCAAAGCCATGGGCGACAACCAACTTAGTCACCAACTGTCTAGGGCATTAAGGTCAATTCTTAAATTAATACAAGGCATATCACAACAAATAACAAAAAACCGTGATAGCTTTGACCGGGCAAAACACGAAGTAGACTTTGATAAAAATCCTTTTAAGTACTCTAAAAACATTTTCAAAGACGAAAAAGGTAAACTCCTCTTGACCAACGAGCAAATTTTTGATTATTATAAAAGCACATACGAAGTGCCTAAATATCAAAGGCTGTATGGGGATCCCAACGATCGAAAACCTGAGAGTCCATCTATAGATTTTCATGCCAACCCACCAACTTTGGGGGAAATCAATAAAATAATTAAAAAGAAACCATCTAAGTCAGCACCAGGTCCGGATGGTATCCCTTATATAGTTTATAAAAAATGTCCGTCGATTCATAAACATCTATTGAATATATTCGATAAAATCTGGTCAAGAGGACAAACACCGGTAACATTCGGAAATGCTCTTTTTGTCCTCATTCCCAAAAGCGACAATGTCTCGGATCCTAGGGACACTAGACCGATAGCTCTAACAAATACAATATCAAAAATATTTTTTTCTTTTTTACAAACAAAAATGACGCAATTCATGATAAATAATAAATATTTCGGGCCTTATCACCAGAAAGGGTTTTTGCCTGGCATTTCTGGATGCCTCGAACATAACACGTTACTATCGGAAAGCCTTAAAGATGCCAGAAATAGTGAAAGACAAATAACGGTATGTTGGATAGACTTAGAGAACGCATTCGGGTCGGTACAACATGAACTGATGATGTTCGCGCTAAGGTGGTATAACTTTCCTACGTTAGTAAGTGACATGATTGCATCATATTATTCAAAATTAAAATTTTCCATAATCACAAATGAAAATCATTCCAAACCATTAAATTACAACATAGGTTTATTTCAAGGTTGTTGTATTTCTCCAATTATATTTAACATAGTGATCAATATTTTAATAGATAAATTAATTAAACACGAAAAGAAATGGGGTTATCGGTTTAAGTTTAACAATAAATACACAGAATCCATACTAGCATTCGCAGACGATCTCGCGATACTAACACGTAATCCAAAACAATGTCAGCTACTTTTAAATGTTGTGGAGGATTTCTGTGCTTGGACGGACGGATTGAGGACAAAACCCAATAAATGCTACAGTCTGTGTCTGGGTAGGCGGAACACCAGATATACCTCTTACGATCCGGGCCTTATAATGGGCGGTAAGTGCGTTACTACTATTACCGACGCAGCTCCGTTCAAATTCTTAGGCAAAAAAAATCGATTACCAAGGGCGTACTCCATCTTTAGATATAATAGTCGATAGCTTTTTGAATGATCTTAAAAAGGTAGACAATCAGCCAATAAGTAACATCAAAAAGGCTTGGATATACGATAATTATTTAACATCACGTTTAAATTGGCCTTTCCTCGTTTACGATATTAATAAGACCCTTTTGTTAAAGTTAGATGCAAGCGTCATAAGGACATTGAAGTCATGGCTCGGGTTAGCGCATCCAGCGGACTCTTCTACCTTATTTAGAGACCGACATAATTTTGGGTTAAAATTAAAGAAACCATCGGAACTCTATAAACACCTAAGAGTGACCAAGAGACATATCATCTCAAAGTCGAATGATGATACTGTAACATCTCTCCCAAAAGATAAAATTGCCGCAGAGCTGGAGTCACGACTTCAATTCCATAAACAATTTATGATAGGTGCTCAAACAAATAAAGCAGGGCTAGGATCAAGTAGGAAAGAACCAGACATAGAAATAATAAAATCCTTTATTCGGCACGATGAAAATGATAATTACCGGTTGCACGCGATGAGCCTAGAATTGCAAAACGAATGGGTGACCATAGGAGATTTTTGTATTCCATTAGCTTTACGATGGCGCACCCTGCTTCATGATTGGTCCCCAGCATTATTAAAATTTTATCTTAATGCATTCCAAATGACTCTCCCAGATCAAAGTAATTTAGTAAGATGGGGCAAAGCCACCGAAAAATCTTGCAACATCTGCGGGGAGGCAGTAGGAACCGCGAAACACTTGCTAGTAGGGTGTAGGGTACTATTAAATAGAGGTAAATACTCGCGTCGCCACGATAAAGTATTAGAAATCATACGAGAAGCGGTTAGTCTTTCTGTAGCAAGAGCGCAGAGGGGTATAACAACCACCAAAAAATCAGTAGAGTTCGTAAAGGCAGGTTCGTCCAAAAAATCTAAATTAAAACCTTATTCCATCTTGGACGCGTCTCCTGATTGGACTCTCATGATGGAAACGTATGAAAGGCAATACAAAATCCCCGGGGATGTTTGTGTTTCGTCATCTAGGCCGGACTTATTCCTGTATTCAAAACAACTAAGGCGCGTTATACTTGTGGAGCTTACTGTACCCTGGGAAACAAACATACCCAAAGATCATACATTTAAGCTTAACAAGTATTACGAACTGTGTAACGAACTGATCAGGAATAAATTTATAGTTAATTTGTACGCTGTAGAAGTAGGAGCGAGAGGTATAACAGCAAAATCTCTCTACAACTTATTTAAGGATCTCGGCCTTTCTAGAACGATCATCAGTTCATTTCTGGAACGTATTTCAAAGGCGGCTTTAGTAGGTTCTTACGATATTTGGTTAGGTAGGGAGAGGAGCATTAACAGTGAAGGTGAGCGTGTATGCGCATAGTAAAGGGGCCCCTTAAACCTACATCTGGGTCGCAAGTCCCAGGCATTGTTTGCGCTCCTCTTCTTGCAACGCGATGGGCCCGGCACCCGCACGGTGAATCCATGGAATGCTAAGAAGCTTCGTCTCTATGTATAAATAGACAGAATCTGTAATCATCTCATTTAGTAATATATACACAAGCGATATAAATATGTTTCCTTCTTTGGTATTTCAAATGCATTATGTTAGAAATATACATTCAATTTAAATAATAAGTAGTTTGCAAAATAAAATGAAATACATCAGTAAATCAAAGCGCATTAATGCTTATAAAGCCGCTTTGATTTACTGATGGTAAAAAGAAAAAGTATTAAAACATGAAAGGTATTACGTTTTAAACTTATTCAGACCAATTTTAAAAAATCCGTGCCCGCAGGGGGACACGCGTGGGTAGACCTCGTGTGTAACTCGTTTAAAATATAACTCACTACCTAAGAATAATACATGATGCCGTTGTTTACATCAAACATTTTCAAGAAAAAATTTTTTTTTATTTTTTTTCTCGGAAACGGTACCTTTTACGGAAAAACTTCTGATACTTAAATTTAAAGTAAAAAATAAACTTTCTATTAAAAATACTTGTGATGTTAGAATGTTTACCAGAAAAAAGTAATGAATTTTTTTCAAAAATTTTTTGGTTTTTTTACCCCCACCCCTAAGTTATTGAAGTTAGGTTTTCAATTTATCTACATTAGTTATAGGTATTCATCAAAGACATCATATGATATGAACGCGATTGATCTACTTTGTATAGGAAAAAAGTTATGGTCGAAAAATTGAAATCAGAAAAAGCGAAGCCCTAGCGCCCCTTGTGGCCGGATTTCTCTGGTTTTTTTTTTTTTTTTTTTTTTTTTTTATTAAAGACCATAGACATTTGTCCATGCCTTTCATTGTGATTTTAAACAATTTTATTACGATTTTAATTGCGATGGTAACTTCGCAGGAAATTGTACACAAGTTTTCGAAAGTTTTAGAAATTGATAATAATAATAAATAAAGTAAATAGTAGTAGTAGTAAGCTAGGTTATTAAGTTCACTAGCTTTTTCATAGCCTCGGAGTCACGGTGAGAAATTGCCATCTTGAGGTTGTACTCTACAAGAGTTCTATCGGAGGTATCGCCGGCCCGCCTAATGAATCTCACAATGGCGTCTTCGTCGATATCCGTGTAGTACGTAGAACTTCTTGTGTGTCTAGATAAAGCCACCACTGCGTGTGGGACACTTGTCAGGTACGATTTTGGTTTGGATGATTATTACCGACTCGTATGTTAATCCCTGAGCTTCATTGATGGTGAGGATGCGCGAGTTTTCCCCTTTTCCGTACCCTAGGTTTGTAAGGTCCGCTTTTTCAGTCTGTGTGTGGACCAGGTACAGGGTATTAGGAAAGTCAGCTTCGATGGTAGCACCCGTAAACCTGACTGTTCTCAGAGAGCGAGTCAATGAATGGGCTGAGTATATGCCGTTGTATACCTCGTTTAGAGCATAGCTTACGTCCAGGGGACATCGGTAGGTTCTTAAGAGCTCTTGACTGATAGACGTCACGAGGTATGGGCTATTATATTTCATATGGAACAGATTTAGCCGGTCTATATAAGGAATCTGGTTTGTGTCTCCGATTAGTGTGACTGCTTTGGCCTCTGTTAGTCGGGCCCCCATAACGATCGCTCCGAAATGGTTCATCAAGGCCTCGTCAACGATAAGTCGTTCAGGCTTTTCTTTGACGCCATTTATTAATATTGAAGCGATTGTTCGGACTTTGGTCTTCCCGTCCTTTGGACAACTGAGGGCGAGTTTATTCCTGAGCTCTAGTGCTGCCTCAGTCGTCGTTGTTGCTATCAAGTCACTTTCAAATACGAAGTTGTTTACTACCCAAGTCGATTTTCCACATCCAGGAACGCCGTTGACCCAGTGGAAAATTGGTGCTTCCCAGTCTTTCCAGGGTCTTGCTGAACTCTACGGCTGTAGCCATTTGGAGGATGTTATCTTCCAGCGAGACCTCTGTGCAGCGGGCTACTACAAGTATTGAGTCTTCAGCGGGTGTTAAATACTTGGGCGGTCCAGTTACTCCTTTGGGGGTTTCAGCTATTTTAACGAATCCATTTTTAACGCTGTAAGCCGCCATGTGGGGAATTTTAGGTGTTTTACCCCGTACATATTCAGATGTAGTGTTGTTGAAAATGGCGGCTTTTTCTTCCTTGAGTAATCCTTTAAGAAGACCTTCGTTTTCAAGTTCGAAGGTCCGCCTGATCTTTTCACAGATCGCTTCGATCGATCGATCGTTTTGATTGTTTCCCTTATAGATGCTGTGTACTCAAGAAACGCGTATCGCATATGTTCGTTGGCACCACTGGCGGATGGTAAATCGGGTGCACTTGTTTTTCCCAGGTCGGCTCTAGTTCTGTTCTTTTTATGATATTTTTGCTTCGGTTTAAGCATTGTAATCATCTTATTAAATCCTTTCTTAGTTTTTGATTTGTCCTGTGTTATTTTGTTGGATTGAATTTCGATGGCAATTTTCTCTTGAAGGCGTGCGGCGCTGCTTTGTAGGATCTGGTTGCTTGGTTCGCCCCAGGTGTTTTCGGGGGTCGTAGTCCTATTTGGTGTTTTTCTTATTTTAAGGAACGTTAGGTCTTCTCCGCGGTCCTCATATACAACCACGTCGTGGTACCTTGAAGCATTTATAGATCCTATGAGATTTGCTACAGTTCCTTTGTCATAGCCAACTCGCATAGCGTCAACGCTTATTGTTTTTGGACTAGTGTTAATATTTTCAGCTCCTAGTGTGCTCAGGTGGTCGAGCATCTTACATGCATTTGTGTAAGGGGACTCTGGGTAATTAGCGTCCAGTAGTGCGATGGTTTTGTTCTTCCTCCGCACTATTCGGCAATCCCAGTCCCCCAATGTGACTATTGGCATGCTGTCGTACATCGACCTCTTCATTGTTGCCCTATCGGTACTTCCTTTAGTGAGGGCAGCTAGTCCGGGTGAGATGTATACCCAGTTTTTTGGTCCTACGATGCAAAAACTGAAACCTATTTTTTCTTGGTCGTCGTTCATGTATAGAGCTACTGGTTTAGTCCGAAGCCCTGGTGTACTAGGTTGTCCATTATCCAAAAAGCGTTGTAGGTTCGACTTTTGTATCCCTGTAAGTTTGATAGGTGTTTTTGATGTGAGTTTGATAAGACTCTTGTTTTCCAGAGGTCCTTAAAGCGATTTTACTGCCATTTCTTCTCATGGCAACCAGGAAAATTTCTTCTAGAAAATCTAAGAGAACTGGGCGTCTTTGATCATCGGCCATGAGGGTTTTTATGCCGATTTTCTCCAGTTTGGTGTGGAGTTGAATTTCCAGGTCCGATCGAGCTGACGAAAAACGCGGACAGTCTAGTATTATGTGCCATACTGTCTCTTCGGTGGACGAGTCACACTCACAGCCCGGAGAGTCTTTTAATTTAAATAGGTGTAGGTATTTTGCTATGCCTCCGTGGCCCGTCAGGATTTGCACGTGTATAGGATTCCACTTGGTTTTCCTTGTAATACGAAAAGCTGTGGCGACATCTGGTAGGAACTCCTTTGTGATTTTTCCTGTGCTGGATGTTGTATATCTGTCCTGCCACTTTTGTACAGATTCTTCACGGATAGTCTTCTTAACGTAAGCTACTGGTATCTCAGCATAATCATATTTACTGTTAATTAGCGTAGCGCTTTTGGCGAGTTCATCAGCTCTTTCGTTGCCAACCGTACCTATGTGTGCTCGAAGCCATGTCAGTTTAACCTCTCGTCCTTGGGTCCTAATGTCCTTGATGTTCTGCTGTATCGCCCTTGCTAAGGGATTTGTTGTTTTAGGGTTCCTTAACAAATCGAGTGACGATCTTGAGTCACTCAATACAGTGGCTTGAGGATCATTGTTGTTTTTGATCTCTTGGGTAGCCCTGTATAGGGCGTACAGCTCAGACTGAAACACCGTACAGGAGGGATGCAGACTAAAGACTGAACATTTCTTCTCTTTTCCTTTCTCCCACCAGGTGAAGGCTGCTCCTACTTTCCCTTCTGTCTTGCTGCCGTCCGTGTAGATTTGAGGGCCGGAAATGTGGCGGGAGTCTTGGAGCTCCAAGCTACTGTCTTCTAGAAGGTCGTAGTCTATGGCTTCCGACAGGGATGGGTGTCGGAACACTTTAAAGCTCGTGTCTGTTTCGAGACGCATGTTGTGAGGGAGATAGGCTGTTAATTTACCCCTTTTGGTTCTATGAAGGTTAGCCTGCTCTTGGATCCTGATATCCGATGGTAGCAGTCCGGATAAGATGAGTGCTGAGGTACATGAGACCGTGCGGTAAGATATACATATTTTTTGCGCGAATCCCTTTTGGAGCATGGATAATTGATGCTGCACCATGTTCAGGTCTGTAGCGTGGGACCATGCGCTGGAGCGGTATGTTATTATGGGCTCAATAACCGCAATGTAGATGGTTCTTATTATCTCCGAGTTAAGCCCCCAAGTGACCTTTGCCGCACGCGCTAGTTGTTTATAAATGCCCATAGCTTTCCGACATTGTGCCGCAACGTGTGATTTGAAAGTCAGTTGCCTATCTATTATTACCCCTAGGAGTTTTAACTCGGTGACTAGTTTCAATTTTGTTCCTGCCATATGTAGGATCGGGGGAGTGTACTTAAGTTTCTTAGTGAGGAGCATCGCGTTGGTCTTGTGCGGTGCGAAACTGAGCTTATTTTGGTTCCCCCATAGCATTACGTGTTCCAGAGTCTTATTACCTTCAAGTTCTAATATGTCGATTTGCTTATTCGAAAAGACGAGTATCACGTCGTCAGCAAAAGCTTGGCAGTACACTCCTTCTTCTGTTAGTTGGTGTAATAGCGAGTCAATTATCATGTTCCAGAAGGTTGGTCCACCGATTGATCCCTGAACGCATCCCTTGGTAGTTTTCTTTTCGCTCGTTTGTCTCGCGTAGTTGACCATTATCTTGCGGTCGTTTAAATAGTTACCAACTAATTTGAAGAGGTTCTTTGGGCACTTCTTTTTGACAAGTTGTTGTTTAAGTGCCGGCCACCAGGCGTTGTCAAACGCACCCTCGATATCTAAGGAGACCACCAACACTGATTTTCTCTCACTCATTTGTACTTTAAGGTGGTCGACAAGGTCGGTGAGAGCGTCTTCCGTACTGCGCTGAGGTATAAAGCCATATTGCTTGTCGCTTAGTTTTGGAAGTATGTGCCATTGGAGGCGACCTACCAGGAGTTTCTCTATGATCTTACCTAGCACGGAGAGAAGGCCGATCGGTCTGTAAGACTTGGGATGTGTATAATCTTCCTTTCCTGGTTTTCTTATAATGACCACGTGAGCTACCTTCCATGATTTAGGAAAGTAATTGAGGGACAAACACTTGTTAGCTATTGCTAGGAAAGTATCCTTTCCACTGCGGATAGCTGCTGTGCAGATGTCTGCGGTCAGTTCGTCCGGGCCAGGTGCCTTCTTTGGATTCAGTGTTTGAAGCACCGTTTCCAGTTCCGTGAGGGTGAAAGGAGGGTCATCCTCCGGGAGATCTTCTGGATCAAAGCTTGAAGCCCAACTCCGAGTATGCCGATGACACGGGTGATCAGTGGTCTCGGAGTCTTCTGGATAGAAAGTCTGAGCCAAAAGGTCTGCTGAGCCCTGTGGGGTAAGAGTGTGGCCTGTATTGAGCTCCCTTAAGAGTGTGTCTTCTTGACGGCCATTTGTCTTCCTGATAACCCTGTAGATCTTATCCCATATGCTTTCCCTCTCCTGATTGGTACAAAATTCTCTCCAGCTCTCTATTTGGGCTTTATCTGCTTCGTTCTTGTACTCCTCTTTAACTTTCAGGTACTCATCTATAACGTACTCTTTCCTGGAGGGAGCTGCGTTCCTTATCCTTCTTTTGTGTCGGAGCACTTTCTTCCATAGTTCGTCGAGGGTCTTGGACCACCAAGGTGGCAATGACTCTTTTATTTTCACACCGAGCTTTGGAATGCTGCTTTCACAAGCCTCGTGGATGGTTTCCATGTAGGTGTTGACGGTCTTTTCTAGCGCGGTCGGATTTTCCAGCCTTTCGATATTGTCAGGGTTGATGTTTTTATCTGTAAGTAGCGTTTCAAAAAGCGAACAGAAGTCTTTCCATTTAGCCTTCCTGGAGTTGTATTTCCGTGTCGTGATGGGCCTTTTTGATTTAAGTGACCGCCTCAACCGTATCTCAAAGGTAATGGCGTTATGGTCTGATGTGATAAGATCTCTATTCACTGTCCAATCATCTAAGCGTCCCAGGAGCGACTGACTACATGCAGTGGCGTCAATGATACTGGTGCATAAAACGCCTCCCCTGATTGTCTCGAAGGTAGGTGTGTTTCCTGTGTTTTGAATGTGAAGATCTAATTCATTTAGGAACGCATTGTACATCTCGCCTCTCTTGTCTTCGGTGATACTACCCCACCACGGACTCCAGGCATTGATATCCCCAGCGATGATTATATCTCTTGTATTGTCTGTGAGCTTTTTATATGTTGTCTTGACCCTGTCGAGGTATGACATGATGTCTTTATCTCCTTCCAGATATATTGAGATTAAACCCAACTGTATGCCGTCACCTCTTAACAAAACAGCTGCTTCCGTTTCGGTTACAAGCTGAGGGTCATGTATGACTTCCCAACGGTCGCCGAAGACTATAATTGCTGCTTTCACTGGTTTGATACGGCCAAGGGTGCACTGGATAACTTGAGTGCCTGGATATTGCATGAGTACCTCGGTGCTTCCCACGTAAGGCTCTTGCACTAAGGCTATTGAGGGATTTCTCATGATCTTGTGATTGGATTTCTCTGGTTAACGAACTTGACCTTCATTTATGGATGGTTTTTGGATGGTTTTGCACGCACGCATATAAGTCAAAAAGTTTATATATATATATATATATATATATATGTATATATGGTCAAAAAGTTTATATATATATATATATATAAACTTTTTGACCAATGGTCATTTCGGACTCAGGGGGTCATAAGAAGACCTCCTGTGAAGAAATTTTTCCAAAATTCGAAAGTAAGGGACAAATGAATGGGCAGACCGAATTTTTCGAGGTCTACCCAATTTAAATGGAAGTTCATCAAAGTATGGTTGTTGGCAATACTTATAGTATAGTAGTCAATAAAAATCAAATTTATATACCGTTTTCATGATCTACTTGTGAACTCTTTATGTGACAATTATGTTGAATTAAAATTATATTTTACGTATTAAAGTCTGGTTTAATTGGATTTATATTTTTAACTTTAATTATTTGAAAGCTTAATTGATTTGAAGAAATATTGTTGCCAGGAAGAAGTGATATCGGTGTCTGTTAGTGAGTCAGTTAATTAGTGATCTCCCTCCAATGGTTTCTTTGACTACGGGCACAGTTCAGGAGTCTCACGGTGCGGTCACAGACGTGATATTTGACTATTTATTCTTTCCAAAATACAATACTAATTATAATTAAACATTTTTTTTATTTAACTTACAAAAGTAATTGTACAAGTAACAACCTAACCCTCGATTTTATTTTTAAGAGAATTATATACTGAGGTAATGATAAAAATGTTTATTTTAATATTATTGATCATTAAAGTGACAACTGTGTTTGTTTTGGGATTTCAAAAAAAGGTAACTTTAACTTTTTAAATATTTAATGTTTATTTTTTAATATTAATATTTATAAGTTAATAAGTCATGAAAGCATTATATTATCTTAACTTAATAAAAATAACAATTACAATATAAAATATTTTTTTCAAACTGTATGTTAACATTTTTGTACCTCTAAGAGGATTTACAGCGCTTTAAGAAATACATAATAAAATCTGGTCTAGTCTGTTTTCTATAAATTAAAGTACACTTTTGAAATTATGCGGAGCGATGTTGATAAGCCACTTGCTACTGTGACAACATTGGCATATTGGCTTGAAAACTTGAAGATGCTGTGTAAGAGAACATTCACTTTACTTCAACGTCATGGTGTACTTACACAATACATTTAGCATAAAAGTACAAGTATTTTATATTATGATATTATATTCAGAGAAGACAATAGATTACTCATTATTAAAATCAGTTTCAATACGAGTACCAAATATATGATTTATTTACTGTAATAGAATATTTGAAATATTCATTTACTTTACATGAAATGACAATGTTTTGATTTCCCATTAGACATATATAGAGACAAACACACAGACAAGAGTTTTGGACATTTGACTTCAAAGGAAATTAAATATATATTAAAAGTTTGTTTGAACTCTGTTATTTGTCAAGTTATATTAATTAACATTTGTAAGTCTTGGTTAAGATTAAAGATAAATAATGAATACTGGTATTTATTAAAATACGTAATTATGAATATTGTAAATTATATTTAATTACGATTGTAATCGCGTCAGCAGATAATATAATATCACAACTATATCCAATAAGAGTATATCAATTCAAATTTTGTGAAATACTCGTTGATATATTAAAATTAAATATTAGTTTAATAATCTCTTGATTTAATTGTGAATGGCTGTGATTGTATGAAGTCCGTTTATCAAAAGTACACACGCTCTTACAATCTTTAATGAAATATTGTTTTTAATGTTGTATTCGAATACACTGAAATCATCTTTTCTTAAATAAAGCTATTACCTACTTGTTTGCAATGACTAAAAATACATAAAGAATGGTTATATATGGTTTAGTATTACAGAAATTGAATGCATTGGTCTTATTAAAATCAAAAATCATTCTTTGAGTTGTTTTCGTTACTAATGACCTCCTGTAATGATTTCTCATAAATATGTCATATGTACAGACAGTAATTAGTTACAGATTTATTATGTGTATTAATGACAAAAAGGCCATACAAAGTAAGCAAATCCAAGAAGTAAGGTAGTGTAGAATACCATATCTGTCAAATACCATACAATCTTAAAATATAAATACTAAATAAAAATACATTATATCTTATATTATTATATATAAATCAGATCAAAATATGTTTAAAATGGTAAACCAGAAAAGCTCTTCTGGTGTCTCTTTAACTTTCCACTTTATAGAGATGATGGTAGATCTGCAACTACACTTACGTATCTTATGTTAAAATGTTTAGATACTACGAGTATATACACTTGCTCTCACGAGACCACGTCAGACTTAAAACAAAAGGAAGTATAAAAAACGTAATGTTTTCTTGTAGCGGCCCTAAACTAACTTCACTGACGGAAACAAGATGGAACCTTTCCAAATACTATTATATACTATATATATTTAGTCTTAGTATAGTATATTAGAGTCAGAAACTCTTTATGTCATCTCAAAGAAGGTTTACATTATCAGAGTTAGTATCGAATAATTAAATCCTCGCCTTAAAATAGGTAATATATGAAAATACATATTTCTTAAACAAAACATCCTGAAAATAATAACAACCAAGACAGGCAATATCAATGATAATAAGCCCGTTTATTAAATTCTTTCAACACTTCCTATAAAACTTGTGTTCTTAATATTTTGATTTGAAAAATTCTCTGAAGAAACCTAAATATTTTATCAGAAATTCTATGACATGTCACCTGTATAAATTATACTATAATAAAACATCCTATGTGGGCTAACCTCGATACTACTAAGTAATTAGAACGATGGTATTTACCCAGTCATGAGATATATGACGTGATATATCAAATTACTAGAACTTGATTAAATATTTTAATTCTAGATTACCCTTAACGACCAAATACGATATTGGACGTTCATATTCTGTGTATTTTTAATAAATAACGGTTACCTCTATTCAAACCCGAATATTATACATTCTGAATAAAAGTCCCAAAAGAAATAACATCTGCATTTGCAGTTTTTGCAGAAGACACTTAATTATTCAAAACGTTTAAAATATCTTTATTTGCAAAGTACTCTTTAACAATTAGCCTAGCTGTGTGATGTTAATTATTGCAGCTATATTTCATTAGTATATTTAAGAAGTTTGCTATCTAAACATATGGCATTATTATCCCGCAATGATACTATTAGTATAGAATTTACCCCAGCCTGCCTACCGTTTACTATTTTTACATCATCTTCAACATTTAAATATTAAACTGCAAGGATGCCTTTTCTTCTCTTTTTTAAATATTCTTTAAAGTGTATGAATTTTTTAAATGCTGTAAACTGCAGTTTATCAATATTAAATCTTTAAAGAGAGATTTAGAAAACATTTCACATTTATAAAGCGTTCATAATAAAATTTAATTTGACGATTTCCTTTTAAACAATGTTTATCTAATATAAACAACGGATACATTTCCAATATGTTGATTAAATCTAAATCAATATGAAGCTTCTATTACATAATTTGATTTTGATATCAGACTTAAATATAATTTTTAAATGACTATTTTATAGAAATACAGATTTGAATTCCAAAGTCGATTGATAAGGACATAAAAGAAAGTTAAAACCGAAAATTGAGTTTTGAAAAACGTAATTAAATTCAACTACAACCAATGTTTTTTGGGATCGTGAACTGATATATATTCCAGAAGATATCAAAATAGTAACATTTAATTATAAATAGTATATTACATTTATTGAATATATGAATGTAATGGGGGTAGTGCAAATGATTATGAACAGTTGCAAATATAGATAAATATATATCCTTGACAAAATAGAGGACAAAGCTAGGAGAAGAAATGTATAGGTAGGTGTTATGGGATTTCAGCTCTCTTCCTCACACTTTTATATTAAAAAAGTAGAAAAGTTTAATAGTAATCATAAATTGTGTTAAATGCAATAAACAGTAGTTCAGATTCACCTCTACAAAGTCCTCGTCAAGTAACACGTGGTGACAATGTAATTAGTTCTGATATAAAACCTGCCCTTTGTATTCTTGACTTCCATTGACTTGTCACATTCAAATATTGTACAAACTTTTATCTGTATTTTTGTTCTTTTCCTCTGTTATAAATAAGTCTAAAAAGTTTTGATGGAATTTATTGTAACTACTCTCTCTTTCTATTGGACCTGCTACTGAGTTCTGAAGTTTATAACTGAAATGTATACCCACTTGAAATAAGAACTTTGACCTAAAATGTACAATGTTCATCTAACTTGTATTATCCTGATTATCTCACTATATCTGCTTCTTTATAACAAAAAATATACGTTTTAGTACTTCCAAGCGATTTGTAGCTTTCATAATCTCATTATCAAAGCTACCAATCGCTTGGATGAATTATTAGACATGACAGACTTTTAGCAGTCTATATACGTATATTCATATTTTATTTAAACTTGAAACGTATTACAATTCAGCTAAGCAATAAAACTTGAAGTTCCCTGGCAGGGATTATTTACATTCGAGCTATATTTTCCGTTTATAAAGTTGTGAGGGTAATAAAAATAAATTCACCAAACAAAACCCGTATAATGTCATATATGTACCAAGAATCAGTTCAAAAATAATCAAAGAGGTAAATCGAAGATTTCCATAAGCACAAATAAGAGATATAATATTTCTAGACAAAATAAATATCACGTCTCCCTGAAACTTGATATAAAAGTGACAATTAATTGAAATCGTCACACAGCGTTATTATAAAAGTGAAATTAACAATTTGTGTTTAAACGCCGTAATGAAGCCATTTTCGCAATAAAGCCTGTTCAGTTGATCGCAACGTAACATATTGCGTTCATAATTGTAACGTGACAGGACATTTACGGCGACACGACGTGATGGCGGCAGCTTACGTTATATTGATGACATTTTGTGAATATGAGACACTGCTTTTGCGCTACCATAGCAAAATGTTATATAAAATTATAATATTATGTTGTAAGCTGATATTATTTCATTAGAAAAGTTTTAATGGCGAGTGCAGTGAGTATGAATCACTCAATATTAATTAGTCTTTCAAGATTCAGACTCACAACTAATCGATGTTTTAACGAATAAAAAATAAAGATCTAACTTATAAATCAAATAATTTATTGTGATTAAATCTTGCTATGATTATATGTAAGTCCTAAAATTTTATCTATATAAACTGTAAGGCTAATTATCAATATAATATTTGTCCAAGTAATTTAAAAAAGTTTTACTAATAAATAATTACTTAATAATTAAAAAATTATATTTTAGCAGATATAAGAAATTATTATATCTATGTGAATACTTGAAATGTGTAAATCCTTTTTATCAGAAGTAATTTAATAATAGCATAAAATACAAAAGTGACTACTGTCATATTCAAATTTTATTTATAACATATTTTTACCTGTCCGTATTTTATTTCAACGCTGTCTTAATACCACCATAACTGACTTCCTTTATTTTACATTTGAGGAATCTTAAGAAAAAGCAAATTCGATCTAAAATTAGAGATAAAAGGATAAAAATAGAGGAAGCTTCTCATTCAGAGTTTGTAAAGTAAAGCATCATTCTGATTTTCTTTGACTCTGAAAAAAGCAGACATTTCAAAAGCTCGCTTTTGATAAGTAAAGGTATTATTCCTCTGGAAGAAAAAATTAATAACAGCTTTTACTAAGTTGTATAATCTTTGAAATTATTTTTTTATTTTAATTTACAATTTTTAGTTTAAGATTGTAGGTGTTACCTACTTACATTTATATAACAATACTAAAAATGAGAAAGTCTGCAATTCTTTTGCCTTTTTAGGCGTAAATGCTAAACATATTACAATAGATTTTGTCAATGTAATAGATTTCGGTTTAAAAAGAATGAGCTATCTTATATCAATAAAAAAACAAGTTCCATTAGCCAACTTTTAAAGGTATTTTACGAAATACATGAAATGAAGAATGGAATAATTAGTTTAATCAACTTTTACACAAAGAAAGTCTTGCGCGGTATACGAGTATTACTGAACCATCTTCACGAGTCTGTGGGGAGGAATATTTAGTATTAATTTTAGTTATACTTCACGTAAGATTTCACGAAAATCTTTTGAGTCTAAGTAACTAGAACGGATAAAATTAGAAACGGGTATATTAAGTTTGTAAAATTATCCAGTGATAGGCTACCTTGGTAGGGACAAATAATAAAATGAAAGAATGGCCATGTCATTTAAAGCAAATAATTTAAAATGATAGGAAAAGGAATTCCATGAAATGGATGATGGGCAGATCAAAACTTTTATTTATCGCTTAATAAAACCATTACAATAATACATTACAGGAATATATAACATAAATTAAATCAAAAAAAGAATAAGTATACTCAAACTTTCCTATTATAAAATTCTGTTGTTGTTGTCATACAATGAATAAAGTAATAATAGTTTGGTCACTCAAAGGTTGCTCTTGCAGCAGTTTTTGATACCCAAAAAGTAATTTTCCTGTATCGCTTAAAGATAGTTACCTCAGTTGGAAAGAAACAAGTCTAGGGTATTAGTTTAGTTTTGAAGTTAGGATATTGTAGGTAGGGAAGTATTATAAAATTGAATTATAAGTAACATGTTATGAAAGTTTAATTATACCTTAATATGAAGATTTTAAAAAGTAGTTTAAATGTTAATCGCGTCTACAAAATATAAAACAGAATATTTATAAACGAACGAGAAATTTACCGCCATGGACGGTAAATTTTAACGCAAAACAGTATTCGTTGGAAACATCTGTTGGCATAAATATAAAATTTAATATACCAACTCCGATTATTAAAAGGTTGCGAGGATAATGAAGACAAGACTCTTTATTACAGGAGCTATTGTTAAGTTTAATAAGTAAAAGTTATTATATTATCAATTAATTAATTAGTGAAACAAATATTATTAATTGATTTATGTATATAAGAATATTGTTTCGTTATTTTTTATTATATAAATGACGTTAATAAAATTAACTTCATCAAATCATATTAATATTATAAATTATATATATTGATGTTATCATACTGTCCCAACAAAGCTTTTCCATTTTTGATTTGATGAGGCTGTGTTTTATATCGTCTCAGATATACAATCTTCAAAACATTATTTTCTTACAATAATGAGGCCTTCTTCGTGATTATGGAAAAGTTACATCAGAATCAGTTTAAGAATACTGAATAAGTATGGGTTTCAATGTAAGATCAAACCGCTAATCCATTAGTATCTATGGGAGATGAGTTTGTAAGAAATATGATACTAGAACGTGCGACTTACACGTGGCCTGTGATTTATTAGAGTAAATGGATACTTATTGAGCTGAGCGAAGCGAAGCTCTTACTGGTCAAAAGTGTGTTTCGATGTTCGCCTACTCCTCCTAAGCCATTTGAGCTAGAGCTTTAAAATTTTGCATATGCATTCAAGAAAGTATCCCGCTCGTTTAGCAGTTCTTTGGTGACATTCGTGATTGTAGATTTTGATTAAATGGTCAAAAAGTGTGCCATAGATTAATATAATTTTTTTTACTTAGCAATTCTTTATAACATAACTTTGCTATATTAATTGTGACAGGCGTCAAAATATAATAAATAGATATTGCACAGAACCACTCACAAGGGCATTCTTTTGTACGTTTTGACGTGACGTGACGTGTTTGACTGCTACTCGTAATTCTAATAACTTCAACGGTTATTTTTAATTATTATACAAGTTCCACTTTCACTTATAACAGATAATCTGATTCAGAATTCCCCCAATTGCGTGTTTAATCGACAAATTAAGGAAAACTTTTACGTCATTATTTTTATCTTTCAGTAAAATTATCTTTCCATTCTAACATTCATAAATGAGTCGGTGCGGTTTCGTAACTGTTCAGTTTTGCAGTAGTTAAATTTGATGTACTATAAAATTATACAAATTACGGCTTGCAATAAAACAAAAGGTGGTTTAAAGGATTAATACATTAATATATTAATTATACCATTTATGTATAAATTATAAAATAAAAGGTTTTAATTAGTTTCCTGCCCAGTTACAGTACTTTCAGATTATTACATTAGATACGGGACAGACCTTCTACGCCATTACTAGAACTTTGAATTTGATAGAATAGAAAATATTTTATGCAAAAAAGCCTACATTTAATATACATAACATATTATTAAATATCTAAATATATTTATATTAAAATTATCTCAGTTAATTTTATTGGACATAAGTATTGGTAAAATTATGAACTTAATTATAAAAATAATTATAGTGGAAGAATTTTATCTACTTATGTAAAAAATCTCGATCGATTTCTCGACGTTTCATATTTCTTTGTGTTCCATATTTTTACAATTTGAAAACAAAGCAGAATAGCTATATACAAATTGGAGCGGTCAATCCTTTTCAAGACTTCAAAAGTCGTAAGATTCACCCAGATACATCAACAATACCTCTCCTTTTAACATTCTTCAAAGTTTGACATCAGTCGTAAGTTCCACCACCAGATACAACAGCAGCGCTTCCTCTATCAGAGATATTAAAGCTGATTTAATGTGAGAAATAAAGATCAAGGATTCTGTCGCAACTCGCGTACAATAAAACAGGAATTGAACCTCTGTGCTCATCAAAGGATATGCGGTTGAAAGGCAGAGAAAGATTCTCTTTACTGATGAAAAATTAAGGTCTAAAGGAATACATTTTCATTTGTAATAGAACTTATTCGGGCCCTGGTGCTGGAGATACAATATGGAGCACGGAGCGGACTTTTCAAGCACCAAATTTTAGAGAGACATTTGAATTAAAATTTGGTTAAGAAGTTAATTGTGCTGAGCGTAAGCAAAGCTCTTAACCGTTTGGGAGACCTTTTTTTGACGACGACGACGCGATAATTCGCTAAAAATTTTCTCATGCATGTTGGAGCCGAACGCGGATGTTATAGCGAAAGCAGGTTGAAAAAACGTTCAGCCATTCAAAAGTTCCAAAAAAAAAAATCACCCCTGCCATAGACAATACATTAGAGCTGCCCTGCGCGTGCGAGCAATGTTCTTAGCTAGAAGGTGACAATTAGTCCTAATAAATCAATATTTGCTGTAGCTATTCACATGAAAGGAGAGGGGCTCAGCTCAACACCCGCCGCGCAAGGTTGGCGGATCCTAGAATGAAATGGAGGATTTAATACCAAATTTTAATAAAAGTTTCCTTAAAGTCTAATACGGTGTGTATCAAAAACACTCACATTTACATACATATTCTTAAAATATCTAACTGTCACTTATATTAGTTACAACATAGAAGCCATACTAAAGCCACTAAAGGTTTTGTATACAAAATAAGTAACAAAAGTTGGTGGATTGAAGTTAGTTACTAATGAAATGAATGAAATATTAATAATTGAGATTTATGAATATATGTGTTCGCTACACATATTACTCATCTATTTTTGTTTATTTACGTCATGCATTTATCTTACATATATAAGTGTATATTTTTCGATGTAAACATCAGAACAGAATAATTAAACTATGGATAACATCATATTAAAGTAAAACAATAAAGATAAACAAAACAACGAACGAAAATTAAAAAAAACCTGTAAAATATGATGTATGTTAGACGTAAAAAGTTAGCTTAGCATTTAAAATCAATTTACTTTAAATAGAATAGCGAGATTTTATTGATTTCATTGGTTGGAGTTGTAGAAGTAATAGGATAAGAACTAAGACCAAATACACAATATATATATAAAATATCACTTATCATTTATCTAATGAAATGAGTATTATTATTTACGTGGTTGATTGAATTGAAACTGAAAAAGTTCCAAATCTTAATTTAATTTATTCAATAAAATATTAATTCTCGTATGTAATAGTGTTGAAAATTAGATAATCAGTATACATTAAAGTTTGATTGGTAAAGTACTTGGTTAGTTTACATACTAATTAAATTCAACAACAGCGCCAAATGAAATCCAACCTTTCCAGGAACAACTTTCTAATTCCATTAATAAATAGTATATCATTTGAAATTGAAAGAAACTTTCGTAATTTCTGTAAACTACAAGTTTCTAATGCAGATCATAGAAAAAAAATAGAAAGTGCTTTGTCGCAATACTTTTAAAACAATTAAAAATTTACAAATGCAAAAAATAAATGTAACGTAAAATAAAATAAATTAATATAATATATATAAAATAAATATTTATATAAAATATGCAAGACTATTAAAAAAAATCAACAAAATTATAGTCTTCCTAAAATCAATCTTACTACATACACGGCATAGCATAAAAAAAATCTGGTAAAGTCTCGATAGTAAACTAATAATTAGGTAAAAGTAAAAATAATAAAAAGAAAAAAAAATAGTTGTACATGATTAACATTAAAATAATAACAAAAAGAGAAAAGAAAAACATAACAACTATACATTTTATGATTAAAACAACAAACAAACAAAAATAAAATAGTAATATTTTAAAACCCGGTAAGACGTCACAATTAAAACTTTCCGAACGCTTCCAAAGATCGCTAGTGTCAACTAACTGACAAATGTCAAAACAATTGAAATAAAAAGAAAATATTAATTTATTTAAACTCAACATTGTATTAGTTTTTAAAGTAATGTAGCAAATGAAAGAGAATGCAGTGTAACACTAAATATGTTTACAAATTATAAAGACACTATGCCGATCGCAAAGTGAACACAGCTCTTTAAGCAACTAATTTACTTTACTACTTAGTTACCTTAAGAGCCCGGCGAGTTCTGGAAGATTGTTTATATTCCTGATTTGGGACAGAGGAATCAGTGGAAGTAGGAAATCTGTCGAGGAGCGGTTGTAACTCACTTAAAGAAATATTTTTTTTCATACTTTTATCCGGCAAGACTATGACTATATTTCCTTCTGAAGTCCAACAGTTCTTGATCCCAAAATGCCTGCGTGCAGTCATGAAAACCTCCTGCCGGGGCTTGGTGAGGAACTCAGATAATGTGCAGCCACTTCCTTTGAGTGCAGTTTTCGAATTCCAAACAAGATTTCTATATTTTGAACCAAGAAACTTGACTAATATGGGACGTGGTCGGTCCCTTTTAGCGCCAAGTCGATGACAGATATCAATACTCTCTATTACTGAACCTGGCAGCTTCATGCAATCAAACATTACAGACTTCATTATGGATTCTGTCTTCTCATCGGTAGTCTCTTGTAAACCATGAAATAGGAGAATTTTACATCTTGATTTTGCTTCGTGTTTATGAAATCCTTCTGACAACAATTGCAACTGCTGCCGCAACATGGATAGGGTTTTCCAAACAAGATTCTTGAAGGCGGAGTATTCAACAGCAAGTCCTGGGAGTTCCTTACAAGTGTCAGAAGTTTTTGAAGCTTGTGAAAGTGCTAGTTCCTTGTCAAAGTGATCCATACGGGACTCAAACATATTGACAATGTCATCCATGTTCTTACGTAGTTGTGTGTGTAGATCCATTTGTGATATTTTCCAAAACTTGTTTGTTGTGTAAGTTTATTTATGCCAGGTATATAGAATTGCTTCTTGTAAATTAAGTAAGGTTTTTTAATGTACATATGTGAAGTTTCACTATATAATGAAAATAAAAATCAGAGGACAAAAAAATATGTGTTGCTTAATATACCAATCCCCTCAAAAAAAAGTATTTACTACACGCTAATTACCATTCGGATCCGTGAAGCCTTTTTTGAGTTATGAAATAGTTAAATGTTACGAATATTTATCATTAGATTTGAACATACATATTAATATAACAATACAAATGAACATTAAAGTGTTGTGAATTTCCTGTTAACAGATATTTAATGAACCTAATCACAGACAAACATCATAAAAAATTGGAGTTATAGAGTTCATCTTCTGCATTATCTTAACGACCACTCGCTGATGGAGTATTCTATTGGCAGACTAGGTACATTTAACTTAAGAACGTAAGACTAAGGAGATAGCAGTTTTTATGTTAACAATGCATTGTTTTACCAATATAACATTTTTTTATTAATAAATCAATCATAGTTTTTTTTAAGAGAACCTCAATGTGGGTAGCACATTAAGAATTTATTACAGTGTTATATCGCTTTATGAAATTCATTTCTTGTTTTAAGTTAAAGTTAATTTGCTCTCATTACTTAAACCACTACATCAATAAAACCGAATAACAGCATCCCATTTATTATTATCATTTTCGTATCAATATGTTAACTTCCGAGAAAAGATTGTAATTTACATAATAAAGTTTCTTAATAAATTCATTAAACAACTAAATAAAAGAAATACGAACCAATTTTATTATACATATTTAAAATCACTACAATTTGATTTATTTTGATATTTATAGTCACAAAGATCTCAAAACGGTATAAATATATTTTTAAGTTAATCATAAACATCATTCATATATCTCAATACTACTAATTTTTTTAAATATATTTTTAATATTAGTAATGAAATATGTACATTACATTTATTATAATCTCTTCTAATCAATAACAGAATCAAAATAAATAAAACAATTGTCAAAGCTCCTTTTTAAGGTAAAGTGAACTGTCTGTTAAACATCTGATCCAATATAGGACTTTGTTACTATAATTATAATAAGTGAGTTAGAGAATTAATCATCAAATATCCTATGGTATACCCTATAATGAATTAGGGAGAACTGTATTATGTGTGTATCAAGATTAATTTGATAACTTTTTAAAACAATAATATAGATGTCGCCGCTGAGCCTTAAAGGTCTCATTATTAAATTATCTATTTGTTACATATTTACAAATTGTTTGTAAAATATTAAAATAATAAAATAGGTAATAAAATATTAAAATAGATTTAAGACTACCCCGCTATCCTTTTATAAATGGATAGTGTTTTGATATATATTGTGGGTAAGAATTAATTTTTTGTCACGTCATGTCACGAGATCGTGCGATATACCTAGTAGTTTTCCGGAATCGAGTCAAACGATCAACTTTTTTGAGTACTTGTATAAATGACGGACAACCCGCTTCGACGCTTTACTTTGTACCTAGTGCTTGAGTTGGACAGTGATAGTGGTACGTGATAAGAACATATTGCTGTTGTACTGTGAGTAATTATAAATGTTTCTTTATTCTTTTAGAAACTTTTAGTAATGAATTATTTCTGTTATTTCATAATCAAATATTGAATACGTTTCAACGCTGGAAAGTGTTCCTTGCTTTCTTACAATCACGCGCACTACCCTCAGAATTTTGTTTATATTGAATTTTATTTTTTGTCCTAGTATTATTAGTATATTAGTATTAGTGTATTAGATATATTTTGGTGTCCTTTATGTCCTATTTCCCGTTTAATGTAGGTAGGGCTGGTAGGTAGGTAGGGCTGATAGGTAGGTAGGGCTGGTAGGTAGGTAGGGCTAGTAGGTAGGTAGGGCTGTTAGGTAGATATTATTATGAGAAGCACTTTCGATTAAATTAGTTTTAGTTACTTAGTTTTTTATAGTTATTTTCTATTTCTTTCATATTATTGCCATTTTTAATGTCTCCTTTCACTTTAGTTTACCATGTGATAATGTTTTATTTGTTCCGAGAATAAGTCCGCCTTTGTGCAATTTTTTTTTCTTGTTATACTTTGAGCTTTGTACGATAGGTAGGTAGGTAGGTAGGTAGGGCTGGTAGGTAGGTAGGGATGGTAGGTAGGTAGGGCTGGTAGGTAGGTAGGGATGGTAGGTAGGTAGGGCTGTTAGGTAGGTAGGGATGGTAGGTAGGTAGGGCTGTTAGGTAGGTAGGGATGGTAGGTAGGTAGGGATGGTAGGTAGGTAGGGCTGTTAGATAGATATTATTATGAGAAGCACTTTCGATTAAATTAGTTTTAGTTACTTAGTTTTTTATATATATTTTCTATTTCTTTCATATTATTGCCATTTTTAATGTCTCCTTTCACTTTAGTTTACCATGTGATATGTTTTATTTGTTCCGAGGATAAGTCCGCCTTTGTGCACTTTTTTTTTCTTGTTATACTTTGAGCTTTGTACGGTAGGTAGGTAGGTAGGTAGGGCTGGTAGGTAGGTAGGGCTGGTAGGTAGGTAGGGCTGGTAGGTAGGTAGGGATGGTAGGTAGGTAGGGCTGTTAGGTAGGTAGGGCTGGTAGGTAGGTAGGGCTGTTAGGTAGGTAGGGATGGTAGGTAGGTAGGGCTGTTAGGTAGGTAGGGATGGTAGGTAGGTAGGGCTGTTAGGTAGATATTATTATGAGAAGCACTTACGATTAAATTAGTTTTAGTTACTTAGTTTTTTATAGTTATTTTCTTTTTCTTTCATATTATTGCCATTTTTAATGTCTCCTTTCACTTTAGTTTACCATGTGATAAGTTTTATTTGTTCCGGGAATAAGTCAGCCTTTGTGCAATTTTTTTTTCTTGTTATACTTTGAGCTTTGTACGGTAGGTAGGTAGGTAGGTAGGTAGGTAGGGCTGGTAGGTAGGTAGGGCTGGTAGGTAGGTAGGGCTGGTAGGTAGGTAGGGCTGGTAGGTAGGTAGGGCTGATAGGTAGGTAGGGATGGTAGGTAGGTAGGGATGGTAGGTAGGTAGGGCTGATAGGTAGGTAGGGATGGTAGGTAGGTAGGGATGGTAGGTAGGTAGGGCTGTTAGGTAGGTAGGCATGGTAGGTAGGTAGGTAGGGCTGTTAGGTAGATATTATTATTAGAAGCACTTTCGATTAAATTAGTTTTAGTTACTTAGTTTTTTATAGTTATTTTCTTTTTCTTTCATATTATTGCCATTTTTAATGTCTCCTTTCACTTTAGTTTACCATGTGATATGTTTTATTTGTTCTGAGGATAAGTCCGCCTTTGTGCAATTTTTTTTTCTTGTTATACTTTGAGCTTTGTACGGTAGGTAGGTAGGTAGGTAGGGCTGGTAGGTAGGTAGGGCTGGTAGGTAGGTAGGGATGGTAGGTAGGTAGGGCTGGTAGGTAGGTAGGGCTGGTAGGTAGGTAGGGCTGGTAGGTAGGTAGGGCTGGTAGGTAGGTAGGGCTGGTAGGTAGGTAGGGATGGTAGGTAGGTAGGGATGGTAGGTAGGTAGGGCTGTTAGATAGGTAGGGATGGTAGGTAGGTAGGGCTGTTAGGTAGGTAGGGATGGTAGGTAGGTAGGGCTGTTAGGTAGATATTATTATGAGAAGCACTTTCGATTAAATTAGTTTTAGTTACTTAGTTTTTTATAGTTATTTTCTATTTCTTTCATATTATTGCCATTTTTAATGTGTCCTTTCACTTTAGTTTACCATGTGATATGTTTTATTTGTTCCGAGGATAAGTCCGCCTTTGTGCAATTTTTTTTTCTTGTTATACTTTGAGCTTTGTACGGTAGGTAGGTAGGTAGGGCTGGTAGGTGGGTAGGGCTGGTAGGTAGGTAGGGCTGGTAGGTAGGTAGGGCTGGTAGGTAGGTAGGGCTGGTAGTTAGGTAGGGCTGTTAGGTAGGTAGGGATGGTAGGTAGGTAGGGCTGTTAGGTAGGTAGGGATGGTAGGTAGGTAGGGCTGTTAGGTAGGTAGGGATGGTAGGTAGGTAGGGCTGTTAGGTAGATATTATTATGAGAAGCACTTTCGATTAAATTAGTTTTAGTTACTTAGTTTTTTATAGTTATTTTCTATTTCTTTCATATTATTGCCATTTTTAATGTGTCCTTTCACTTTAGTTTACCATGTGATATGTTTTATTTGTTCCGAGGATAAGTCCGCCTTTGTGCAATTTTTTTTTTCTTGTTATACTTTGAGCTTTGTACGGTAGGTAGGTAGGTAGGTAGGAAGGTAGGGCTGGTAGGTAGGTAGGGCTGGTAGGTAGATAGGGCTGGTAGGTAGGTAGGGCTGGTAGGTAGGTAGGGCTGGTAGGTAGGTAGGGATGGTAGGTAGGTAGGGCTGTTAGGTAGGTAGGGATGGTAGGTAGGTAGGGCTGTTAGGTAGGTAGGGATGGTAGGTAGGTAGGGCTGTTAGGTAGATATTATTATGAGAAGCACTTTCGATTAAATTAGTTTTAGTTACTTAGTTTTTTATAGTTATTTTCTATTTCTTTCATATTATTGCCATTTTTAATGTGTCCTTTCACTTTAGTTTACCATGTGATATGTTTTATTTGTTCCGAGGATAAGTCCGCCTTTGTGCAATTTTTTTTTCTTGTTATACTTTGAGCTTTGTACGGTAGGTAGGTAGGTAGGTAGGTAGGAAGGGCTGGTAGGTAGGTAGGGCTGGTAGGTAGGTAGGGCTGTTAGGTAGGTAGGGATGTTAGGTAGGAAGGGATGGTAGGTAGGTAGGGCTGTTAGGTAGGTAGGGATGGTAGGTAGGTAGGGCTGATAGGTAGGTAGGGATGGTAGGTAGGTAGGGATGGTAGGTAGGTAGGGCTGTTAGGAAGATATTATTATGAGAAGCACTTTCGATTAAATTAGTTTTAGTTACTTAGTTTTTTATAGTTATTTTCTTTTTCTTTCATATTATTGCCATTTTTAATGTCTCTTTTCACTTTAGTTTACCATGTGATATGTTTTATTTGTTCCGGGAATAAGTCCGCCTTTGTGCAATTTTTTTTTCTTGTTATACTTTGAGTTTTGTACGGTAGGTAGGTTGGTAGGTAGGTAGGTAGGGCTGGTAGGTAGGTAGGGCTGGTAGGTAGGTAGGGCTGGTAGGTAGGTAGGGCTGTTAGGTAGGTAGGGATGTTAGGTAGGTAGGGATGGTAGGTAAGTAGGGCTGTTAGGTAGGTAGGGATGGTAGGTAGGTAGGGCTGATAGGTAGGTAGGGCTGATAGGTAGGTAGGGCTGTTAGGTAGGTAGGGATTGTAGGTAGGTAGGGCTGTTAGGTAGATATTATTATGAGAAGCACTTTCGATTAAATTAGTTTTAGTTACTTAGTTTTTTATAGTTATTTTCTTTTTCTTTCATATTATTGCCATTTTTAATGTGTCCTTTCACTTTAGTTTACCATGTGATATGTTTTATTTGTTCCGAGGATAAGTCCGCTTTTGTGCAATTTTTTTTTCTTGTTATACTTTGAGCTTTGTACGGTAGGTAGGTAGGTAGGGCTGGTAGGTGGGTAGGGCTGGTAGGTAGGTAGGGCTGGTAGGTAGGTAGGGCTGGTAGGTAGGTAGGGCTGGTAGGTAGGTAGGGCTGGTAGGTAGGTAGGGCTGTTAGGTAGGTAGGGATGGTAGGTAGGTAGGGCTGTTAGGTAGGTAGGGATGGTAGGTAGGTAGGGCTGTTAGGTAGGTAGGGATGGTAGGTAGGTAGGGCTGTTAGGTAGATATTATTATGAGAAGCACTTTCGATTAAATTAGTTTTAGTTACTTAGTTTTTTATAGTTATTTTCTATTTCTTTCATATTATTGCCATTTTTAATGTCTCCTTTCACTTAAGTTTACCATGTGATATGTTTTATTTGTTCCGGGAATAAGTCCGCCTTTCTGCAATTTTTTTTTCTTGTTATACTTTGAGCTTTGTACGGTAGGTAGGTAGGTAGGTAGGTAGGTAGGTAGGGCTGGTAGGTAGGTAGGGCTGGTAGGTAGGTAGGGCTGTTAGGTAGGTAGGGATGGTAGGTAGGTAGGGCTGATAGGTAGGTAGGGCTGAAAGGTAGGTAGGGCTGTTAGGTAGGTAGGGATGGTAGGTAGGTAGGGCTGTTAGGTAGATATTATTATGAGAAGCACTTTCGATTAAATTAGTTTTAGTTACTTAGTTTTTTATAGTTATTTTCTTTTTCTTTCATATTATTGCCATTTTTTATGTCTCCTTTCACTTTAGTTTACCATGTGATATGTTTTATTTGTTCTGAGGATAAGTCCGCATTTGTGCAATTTTTTTTTCTTGTTATACTTTGAGCTTTGTACGGTAGGTAGGTAGGTAGGGCTGGTAGGTAGGTAGGGCTGGTAGGTAGGTAGGGCTGGTAGGTAGGTAGGGCTGTTAAGTAGGTAGGGATGGTAGGTAGGTAGGGCTGTTAGGTAGGTAGGGATGGTAGGTAGGTAGGGCTGATAGGTATGTAGGGCTGTTAGGTAGGTAGGGATGGTAGGTAGGTAGGGCTGTTAGGTAGATATTATTATGAGAAGCACTTTCGATTAAATTAGTTTTAGTTACTTAGTTTTTTATAGTTATTTTCTTTTTCTTTCATATTATTGCCATTTTTTATGTCTCCTTTTACTTTAGTTTACCATGTGATATGTTTTATTTGTTCTGAGGATAAGTCCGCCTTTGTGCAATTTTTTTTTTCTTGTTATACTTTGAGCTTTGTACGGTAGGTAGGTAGGTAGGGCTGGTAGGTAGGTAGGGCTGGTAGGTAGGTAGGACTGGTAGGTAGGTAGGGCTGGTAGGTAGGTAGGGCTGGTAGGTAGGTAGGGCTGGTAGGTAGGTAGGGCTGTTAGGTAGGTAGGGATGGTAGGTAGGTAGGGCTGTTAGGTAGGTAGGGATATTAGTTAGGTAGGGCTGATAGGTAGGTAGGGCTGTTAGGTAGGTAGGGCTGTTAGGTAGATATTATTATGAGAAGCACTTTCGATTAAATTAGTTTTAGTTACTTAGTTTTTTATAGTTATTTTCTTTTTCTTTCATATTATTGCCATTTTTAATGTGTCTTTTCACTTTAGTTTACCATCTGATATGTTTTATTTGTTCCGGGAATAAGTCCGCCTTTGTGCAATTTTTTTTTCTTATTATACTTTGAGCTTTGTACGGTAGGTAGGTAGGTAGGTAGGTAGGTAGGGCTGGTCGGTAGGTAGGGCTGGTAGGTAGGTAGGGCTGGTAGGTAGGGCTGTTACGTAGGTAGGGATGTTAGGTAGGTAGGGATGGTAGGTAGGTAGGGCTGTTAGGTAGGTAGGGATGGTAGGTAGGTAGGGCTGATAGGTAGGTAGTGCTGATATGTAGGTAGGGATGGTAGGTAGGTAGGGCTGTTAGGTGGGTAGGGATGGTAGGTAGGTAGGGCTGTTAGGTAGATATTATTATGAGAAGCACTTTCGATTAAATTAGTTTTAGTTACTTAGTTTTTTATAGTTATTTTCTTTTTCTTTCATATTATTGCCATTTTTAATGTCTCCTTTCACTTTAGTTTACCATGTGATATGTTTTATTTGTTCTGAGGATAAGTCCGCCTTTGTGCAATTTTTTTTTCTTGTTATACTTTGAGCTTTGTACGGTAGGTAGGTAGGTCGGGCTGGTAGGTAGGTAGGGCTGTTAGGTAGGTACGGTAGGTAGGTAGGTAGGGCTGGTAGGTAGGTAGGACTGGTAGGTAGGTAGGGCTGGTAGGTAGGTAGGGCTGGTAGGTAGGTAGGACTGGTAGGTAGGTAGGGCTGGTAGGTAGGTAGGGCTGGTAGGTAGGTAGGGCTGGTAGGTAGGTAGGGCTGTTAGGTAGGTAGGGATGGTAGGTAGGTAGGGCTGTTAGGTAGGTAGGGATATTAGGTAGGTAGGGCTGATAGGTAGGTAGGGCTGTTAGGTAGAAAGGGATGGTAGGTAGGTAGGGCTGTTAGGTAGATATTATTATGAGAAGCACTTTCGATTAAATTAGTTTTAGTTACTTAGTTTTTTATAGTTATTTTCTTTTTCTTTCATATTATTGCCATTTTTAATGTGTCTTTTCACTTTAGTTTACCATCTGATATGTTTTATTTGTTCCGGGAATAAGTCCGCCTTTGTGCAATTTTTTTTTCTTGTTATACTTTGAGCTTTGTACGGTAGGTAGGTAGGTAGGTAGGTAGGTAGGGCTGGTCGGTAGGTAGGGCTGGTAGGTAGGGCTGTTAGGTAGGTAGGGATGTTAGGTAGGTAGGGATGGTAGGTAGGTAGGGCTGTTAGGTAGGTAGGGATGGTAGGTAGGTAGGGCTGATAGGTAGGTAGTGCTGATATGTAGGTAGGGATGGTAGGTAGGTAGGGCTGTTAGGTAGGTAGGGATGGTAGGTAGGTAGGGCTGTTAGGTAGATATTATTATGAGAAGCACTTTCGATTAAATTAGTTTTAGTTACTTAGTTTTTTATAGTTATTTTCTTTTTCTTTCATATTATTGCCATTTTTAATGTCTCCTTTCACTTTAGTTTACCATGTGATATGTTTTATTTGTTCTGAGGATAAGTCCGCCTTTGTGCAATTTTTTTTTCTTGTTATACTTTGAGCTTTGTACGGTAGGTAGGTAGGTAGGTAGGAAGGTAGGGCTGGTAGGTAGGTAGGGCTGGTAGGTAGATAGGGCTGGTAGGTAGGTAGGGCTGGTAGGTAGGTAGGGCTGGTAGGTAGGTAGGGCTGGTAGGTAGGTAGGGCTGGTAGGTAGGTAGGGCTGTTAGGTAGGTAGGGATGGTAGGTAGGTAGGGCTGTTAGGTAGGTAGGGATGGTAGGTAGGTAGGGCTGTTAGGTAGATATTATTATGAGAAGCACTTTCGATTAAATTAGTTTTAGTTACTTAGTTTTTTATAGTTATTTTCTATTTCTTTCATATTATTGCCATTTTTAATGTGTCCTTTCACTTTAGTTTACCATGTGATATGTTTTATTTGTTCCGAGGATAAGTCCGCCTTTGTGCAATTTTTTTTTCTTGTTATACTTTGAGCTTTGTACGGTAGGTAGGTAGGTAGGTAGGTAGGAAGGGCTGGTAGGTAGGTAGGGCTGGTAGGTAGGTAGGGCTGTTAGGTAGGTAGGGATGTTAGGTAGGAAGGGATGGTAGGTAGGTAGGGCTGTTAGGTAGGTAGGGATGGTAGGTAGGTAGGGCTGATAGATAGGTAGGGATGGTAGGTAGGTAGGGCTGATAGGTAGGTAGGGATGGTAGGTAGGTAGGGATGGTAGGTAGGTAGGGCTGTTAGGAAGATATTATTATGAGAAGCACTTTCGATTAAATTAGTTTTAGTTACTTAGTTTTTTATAGTTATTTTCTTTTTCTTTCATATTATTGCCATTTTTAATGTCTCTTTTCACTTTAGTTTACCATGTGATATGTTTTATTTGTTCCGGGAATAAGTCCGCCTTTGTGCAATTTTTTTTTCTTGTTATACTTTGAGGTTTGTACGGTAGGTAGGTTGGTAGGTAGGTAGGTAGGGCTGGTAGGTAGGTAGGGCTGGTAGGGGTAGGTAGGGCTGGTAGGTAGGTAGGGCTGTTAGGTAGGTAGGGATGTTAGGTAGGTAGGGATGGTAGGTAAGTAGGGCTGTTAGGTAGGTAGGGATGGTAGGTAGGTAGGGCTGATAGGTAGGTAGGGCTGATAGGTAGGTAGGGCTGTTAGGTAGGGATGGTAGGTAGGTAGGGCTGTTAGGTAGATATTATTATGAGAAGCACTTTCGATTAAATTAGTTTTAGTTACTTAGTTTTTTATAGTTATTGTCTTTTTCTTTCATATTATTGCCATTTTTTATGTCTCCTTTCACTTTAGTTTACCATGTGATATGTTTTATTTGTTCTGAGGATAAGTCCGCCTTTGTGCAATTTTTTTTTCTTGTTATACTTTGAGCTTTGTACGGTAGGTAGGTAGGGCTGGTAGGTAGGTAGGGCTGGTAGGTAGGTAGGGCTGGTAGGTAGGTAGGGATGGTAGGTAGGTAGGGCTGTTAGGTAGGTAGGGATGGTAGGTAGGTAGGGCTGTTAGGTAGGTAGGGATGGTAGGTAGGTAGGGCTGATAGGTATGTAGGGCTGTTAGGTAGGTAGGGATGGTAGGTAGGTAGGGCTGTTAGGTAGATATTATTATGAGAAGCACTTTCGATTAAATTAGTTTTAGTTACTTAGTTTTTTATAGTTATTTTCTTTTTCTTTCATATTATTGCCATTTTTAATGTGTCTTTTCACTTTAGTTTACCATCTGATATGTTTTATTTGTTCCGGGAATAAGTCCGCCTTTGTGCAATTTTTTTTTCTAGTTATACTTTGAGCTTTGTACGGTAGGTAGGTAGGTAGGTAGGTAGGTAGGGCTGGTCGGTAGGTAGGGCTGGTAGGTAGGTAGGGCTGTTAGGTAGGGCTGTTAGGTAGGTAGGGATGTTAGGTAGGTAGGGATGGTAGGTAGGTAGGGCTGTTAGGTAGGTAGGGATGGTAGGTAGGTAGGGCTGATAGGTAGGTAGTGCTGATATGTAGGTAGGGATGGTAGGTAGGTAGGGCTGTAAGGTAGGTAGGGATGGTAGGTAGGTAGGGCTGTTAGGTAGATATTATTATGAGAAGCACTTTCGATTAAATTAGTTTTAGTTACTTAGTTTTTTATAGTTATTTTCTTTTTCTTTCATATTATTGCCATTTTTAATGTCTCCTTTCACTTTAGTTTACCATGTGATATGTTTTATTTGTTCTGAGGATAAGTCCGCCTTTGTGCAATTTTTTTTTCTTGTTATACTTTGAGCTTTGTACGGTAGGTAGGTAGGTCGGGCTGGTAGGTAGGTAGGGCTGGTAGGTAGGTAGGGCTGGTAGGTAGGTAGGGCTGATAGGTAGGTAGGGCTGGTAGGTAGGTAGGGCTGGTAGGTAGGTAGGGCTGTTAGGTAGGTAGGGATGGTTGGTAGGTAGGGATGGTAGGTAGGTAGGGCTGTTAGGTAGGTAGGGCTGTTAGGTAGATATTATTATGAGAAGCACTTTCGATTAAATTAGTTTTAGTTACTTAGTTTTTTATAGTTTTTTTCTATTTCTTTCATATTATTGCCATTTTTAATGTCTCCTTTCACTTTAGTTTACCATGTGATATGTTTTATTTGTTCCGAGGATAAGTCCGCCTTTGTGCAATTTTTTTTTCTTGTTATACTTTGAGCTTTGTACGATTGGTAGGTAGGTAGGTAGGTAGGGCTGGTAGGTAGGTAGGGATGGTAGGTAGGTAGGGCTGGTAGGTAGGTAGGGCTGGTAGGTAGGTAGGGCTGATAGGTAGGTAGGGCTGGTAGGTAGGTAGGGCTGGTAGGTAGGTAGGGCTGTTAGGTAGGTAGGGATGGTAGGTAGGTAGGGATGGTAGGTAGGTAGAGCTGTTAGGTAACTAGGGCTGTTAGGTAGATATTATTATGAGAAGCACTTTCGATTAAATTAGTTTTAGTTACTTAGTTTTTTATAGTTATTTTCTATTTCTTTCATATTATTGCCATTTTTAATGTCTCCTTTCACTTTAGTTTACCATGTGATATGTTTTATTTGTTCCGAGGATAAGTCCGCCTTTGTGCAATTTTTTTTTCTTGTTATACTTTGAGCTTTGTACGATAGGTAGGTAGGTAGGTAGGTAGGGCTGGTAGGTAGGTAGGTATGGTAGGTAGGTAGGGCTGGTAGGTAGGTAGGGATGGTAGGTAGTTAGGGCTGTTAGGTAGGTAGGGATGGTAGGTAGGTAGGGCTGTTAGGTAGGTAGGGATGGTAGGTAGGTAGGGCTGTTAGGTAGGTAGGGATGGTAGGTAGGTAGGGCTGTTAGATAGATATTATTATGAGAAGCACTTTCGATTAAATTAGTTTTAGTTACTTAGTTTTTTATATATATTTTCTATTTCTTTCATATTATTGCCATTTTTAATGTCTCCTTTCACTTTAGTTTACCATGTGATATGTTTTATTTGTTCCGAGGATAAGTCCGCCTTTGTGCACTTTTTTTTTCTTGTTATACTTTGAGCTTTGTACGGTAGGTAGGTAGGTAGGTAGGGCTGGTAGGTAGGTAGGGCTGGTAGGTAGGTAGGGCTGGTAGGTAGGTAGGGCTGGTAGGTAGGTAGGGATGGTAGGTAGGTAGGGCTGTTAGGTAGGTAGGGCTGGTAGGTAGGTAGGGCTGTTAGGTAGGTAGGGATGGTAGGTAGGTAGGGCTGTTAGGTAGGTAGGGATGGTAGGTAGGTAGGGCTGTTAGGTAGATATTATTATGAGAAGCACTTACGATTAAATTAGTTTTAGTTACTTAGTTTTTTATAGTTATTTTCTTTTTCTTTCATATTATTGCCATTTTTAATGTCTCCTTTCACTTTAGTTTACCATGTGATAAGTTTTATTTGTTCCGGGAATAAGTCAGCCTTTGTGCAATTTTTTTTTCTTGTTATACTTTGAGCTTTGTACGGTAGGTAGGTAGGTAGGTAGGTAGGTAGGGCTGGTAGGTAGGTAGGGCTGGTAGGTAGGTAGGGCTGGTAGGTAGGTAGGGCTGATAGGTAGGTAGGGATGGTAGGTAGGTAGGGATGGTAGGTAGGTAGGGCTGTTAGGTAGGTAGGGATGGTAGGTAGGTAGGGCTGATAGGTAGGTAGGGCTGTTAGGTAGGTAGGGATGGTAGGTAGGTAGGTAGGGCTGTTAGGTAGATGTTATTATTAGAAGCACTTTCGATTAAATTAGTTTTAGTTACTTAGTTTTTTATAGTTATTTTCTTTTTCTTTCATATTATTGCCATTTTTAATGTCTCCTTTCACTTTAGTTTACCATGTGATATGTTTTATTTGTTCTGAGGATAAGTCCGCCTTTGTGCAATTTTTTTTTCTTGTTATACTTTGAGCTTTGTACGGTAGGTAGGTAGGTAGGGCTGGTAGGTAGGTAGGGCTGGTAGGTAGGTAGGGCTGGTAGGTAGGTAGGGCTGGTAGGTAGGTAGGGCTGGTAGGTAGGTAGGGCTGGTAGGTAGGTAGGGCTGGTAGGTAGGTAGGGCTGGTAGGTAGGTAGGGATGGTAGGTAGGTAGGGATGGTAGGTAGGTAGGGCTGTTAGGTAGGTAGGGATGGTAGGTAGGTAGGGCTGTTAGGTAGGTAGGGATTGTAGGTAGGTAGGGCTGTTAGGTAGATATTATTATGAGAAGCACTTTCGATTAAATTAGTTTTAGTTACTTAGTTTTTTATAGTTATTTTCTTTTTCTTTCATATTATTGCCATTTTTAATGTGTCCTTTCACTTTAGTTTACCATGTGATATGTTTTATTTGTTCCGAGGATAAGTCCGCTTTTGTGCAATTTTTTTTTCTTGTTATACTTTGAGCTTTGTACGGTAGGTAGGTAGGTAGGGCTGGTAGGTGGGTAGGGCTGGTAGGTAGGTAGGGCTGGTAGGTAGGTAGGGCTGATAGGTAGGTAGGGCTGGTAGGTAGGTAGGGCTGGTAGGTAGGTAGGGCTGTTAGGTAGGTAGGGATGGTAGGTAGGTAGGGCTGTTAGGTAGGTAGGGATGGTAGGTAGGTAGGGCTGTTAGGTAGGTAGGGATGGTAGGTAGGTAGGGCTGTTAGGTAGATATTATTATGAGAAGCACTTTCGATTAAATTAGTTTTAGTTACTTAGTTTTTTATAGTTATTTTCTATTTCTTTCATATTATTGCCATTTTTAATGTGTCCTTTCACTTTAGTTTACCATGTGATATGTTTTATTTGTTCCGAGGATAAGTCCGCCTTTGTGCAATTTTTTTTTCTTGTTATACTTTGAGCTTTGTACGGTAGGTAGGTAGGTAGGGCTGGTAGGTAGGTAGGGCTGGTAGGTAGGTAGGGCTGGTAGGTAGGTAGGACTGGTAGGTAGGTAGGGCTGGTAGGTAGGTAGGGCTGGTAGGTAGGTAGGGCTGGTAGGTAGGTAGGGCTGTTAGGTAGGTAGGGATGGTAGGTAGGTAGGGCTGTTAGGTAGGTAGGGATGGTAGGTAGGTAGGGCTGATAGGCAGGTAGGGCTGTTAGGTAGGTAGGGATGGTAGGTAGGTAGGGCTGTTAGGTAGATATTATTATGAGAAGCACTTTCGATTAAATTAGTTTTAGTTACTTAGTTTTTTATAGTTATTTTCTTTTTCTTTCATATTATTGCCATTTTTAATGTGTCTTTTCACTTTAGTTTACCATCTGATATGTTTTATTTGTTCCGGGAATAAGTCCGCCTTTGTGCAATTTTTTTTTCTTGTTATACTTTGAGCTTTGTACGGTAGGTAGGTAGGTAGGTAGGTAGGTAGGGCTGGTCGGTAGGTAGGGCTGGTAGGTAGGTAGGGCTGGTCGGTAGGTAGGGCTGGTAGGTAGGTAGGGCTGGTGGGTAGGGCTGTTAGGTAGGTAGGGATGTTAGGTAGGTAGGTAGGTAGGTAGGTAGGGCTGTTAGGTAGGTAGGGATGGTAGGTAGGTAGGGCTGATAGGTAGGTAGGGCTGATATGTAGGTAGGGATGGTAGGTAGGTAGGGCTGTTAGGTAGGTAGGGATGGTAGGTAGGTAGGGCTGTTAGGTAGATATTATTATGAGAAGCACTTTCGATTAAATTAGTTTTAGTTACTTAGTTTTTTATAGTTATTTTCTTTTTCTTTCATATTATTGCCATTTTTAATGTCTCCTTTCACTTTAGTTTACCATGTGATATGTTTTATTTGTTCTGAGCATAAGTCCGCCTTTGTGCAATTTTTTTTTCTTGTTATACTTTGACCTTTGTACGGTAGGTAGGTAGGTAGGGCTGGTAGGTAGGTAGGGCTGGTAGGTAGGTAGGGCTGGTAGGTAGGTAGGGCTGGTAGGTAGGTAGGGCTGGTAGGTAGGGCTGGTAGGTAGGTAGGGCTGGTAGGTAGGTAGGGCTGGTAGGTAGGTAGGGATGGTAGGTAGGTAGGGCTGTTAGGTAGGTAGGGATGGTAGGTAGGTAGGGCTGTTAGGTAGGTAGGGATGGTAGGTAGGTAGGGCTGTTAGGTAGGTAGGGATGGTAGGTAGGTAGGGCTGTTAGGTAGGTAGGGATGGTAGGTAGGTAGCGCTGTTAGGTAGATATTATTATGAGAAGCACTTACGATTAAATTAGTTTTAGTTACTTAGTTTTTTATAGTTATTTTCTTTTTCTTTCATATTATTGCCATTTTTAATGTCTCCTTTCACTTTAGTTTACCATGTGATAAGTTTTATTTGTTCCGGGAATAAGTCAGCCTTTGTGCAATTTTTTTTTCTTGTTATACTTTGAGCTTTGTACGGTAGGTAGGTAGGTAGGTAGGTAGGGCTGGTAGGTAGGTAGGGCTGGTAGGTAGGTAGGGCTGGTAGGTAGGTAGGGCTGATAGGTAGGTAGGGATGGTAGGTAGGTAGGGATGGTAGGTAGGTAGGGCTGTTAGGTAGGTAGGGATGGTAGGTAGGTAGGGCTGATAGGTAGGTAGGGCTGTTAGGTAGGTAGGGATGGTAGGTAGATATTATTATTAGAAGCACTTTCGATTAAATTAGTTTTAGTTAGTTAGTTTTTTATAGTTATTTTCTTTTTCTTTCATATTATTGCCATTTTTAATGTCTCCTTTCACTTTAGTTTACCATGTGATATGTTTTATTTGTTCTGAGGATAAGTCCGCCTTTGTGAAATTTTTTTTTCTTGTTATACTTTGAGCTTTGTACGGTAGGTAGGTAGGTAGGGCTGGTAGGTAGGTAGGGCTGGTAGGTAGGTAGGGCTGGTAGGTAGGTAGGGATGGTAGGTAGGTAGGGATGGTAGGTAGGTAGGGCTGTTAGGTAGGTAGGGATGGTAGGTAGGTAGGGCTGTTAGGTAGGTAGGGATTGTAGGTAGGTAGGGCTGTTAGGTAGATATTATTATAAGAAGCACTTTCGATTAAATTAGTTTTAGTTACTTAGTTTTTTATAGTTATTTTCTATTTCTTTCATATTATTGCCATTTTTAATGTGTCCTTTCACTTTAGTTTACCATGTGATATGTTTTATTTGTTCCGAGGATAAGTCCGCCTTTGTGCAATTTTTTTTTCTTGTTATACTTTGAGCTTTGTACGGTAGGTAGGTAGGTAGGGCTGGTAGGTGGGTAGGGCTGGTAGGTAGGTAGGGCTGGTAGGTAGGTAGGGCTGGTAGGTAGGTAGGGCTGGTAGGTAGGTAGGGCTGGTAGGTAGGTAGGGCTGTTAGGTAGGTATGGATGGTAGGTAGGTAGGGCTGTTAGGTAGGTAGGGATGGTAGGTAGGTAGGGCTGTTAGGTAGGTAGGGATGGTAGGTAGGTAGGGCTGTTAGGTAGATATTATTATGAGAAGCACTTTCGATTAAATTAGTTTTAGTTACTTAGTTTTTTATAGTTATTTTCTTTTTCTTTCATATTATTGCCATTTTTAATGTGTCCTTTCACTTTAGTTTACCATGTGATATGTTTTATTTGTTCCGAGGATAAGTCCGCTTTTGTGCAATTTTTTTTTCTTGTTATACTTTGAGCTTTGTACGGTAGGTAGGTAGGTAGGGCTGGTAGGTGGGTAGGGCTGGTAGGTAGGTAGGGCTGGTAGGTAGGTAGGGCTGATAGGTAGGTAGGGCTGGTAGGTAGGTAGGGCTGGTAGGTAGGTAGGGCTGTTAGGTAGGTAGGGATGGTAGGTAGGTAGGGCTGTTAGGTAGGTAGGGATGGTAGGTAGGTAGGGCTGTTAGGTAGGTAGGGATGGTAGGTAGGTAGGGCTGTTAGGTAGATATTATTATGAGAAGCACTTTCGATTAAATTAGTTTTAGTTACTTAGTTTTTTATAGTTATTTTCTATTTCTTTCATATTATTGCCATTTTTAATGTGTCCTTTCACTTTAGTTTACCATGTGATATGTTTTATTTGTTCCGAGGATAAGTCCGCCTTTGTGCAATTTTTTTTTCTTGTTATACTTTGAGCTTTGTACGGTAGGTAGGTAGGTAGGGCTGGTAGGTAGGTAGGGCTGGTAGGTAGGTAGGGCTGGTAGGTAGGTAGGACTGGTAGGTAGGTAGGGCTGGTAGGTAGGTAGGGCTGGTAGGTAGGTAGGGCTGGTAGGTAGGTAGGGCTGTTAGGTAGGTAGGGATGGTAGGTAGGTAGGGCTGTTAGGTAGGTAGGGATGGTAGGTAGGTAGGGCTGATAGGTAGGTAGGGCTGTTAGGTAGGTAGGGATGGTAGGTAGGTAGGGCTGTTAGGTAGATATTATTATGAGAAGCACTTTCGATTAAATTAGTTTTAGTTACTTAGTTTTTTATAGTTATTTTCTTTTTCTTTCATATTATTGCCATTTTTAATGTGTCTTTTCACTTTAGTTTACCATCTGATATGTTTTATTTGTTCCGGGAATAAGTCCGCCTTTGTGCAATTTTTTTTTCTTGTTATACTTTGAGCTTTGTACGGTAGGTAGGTAGGTAGGTAGGTAGGTAGGGCTGGTCGGTAGGTAGGGCTGGTAGGTAGGTAGGGCTGGTAGGTAGGGCTGTTAGGTAGGTAGGGATGTTAGGTAGGTAGGTAGGTAGGTAGGTAGGGCTGTTAGGTAGGTAGGGATGGTAGGTAGGTAGGGCTGATAGGTAGGTAGGGCTGATATGTAGGTAGGGATGGTAGGTAGGTAGGGCTGTTAGGTAGGTAGGGATGGTAGGTAGGTAGGGCTGTTAGGTAGATATTATTATGAGAAGCACTTTCGATTAAATTAGTTTTAGTTACTTAGTTTTTTATAGTTATTTTCTTTTTCTTTCATATTATTGCCATTTTTAATGTCTCCTTTCACTTTAGTTTACCATGTGATATGTTTTATTTGTTCTGAGCATAAGTCCGCCTTTGTGCAATTTTTTTTTCTTGTTATACTTTGAGCTTTGTACGGTAGGTAGGTAGGTAGGGCTGGTAGGTAGGTAGGGCTGGTAGGTAGGTAGGGCTGGTAGGTAGGTAGGGCTGGTAGGTAGGTAGGGCTGGTAGGTAGGGCTGGTAGGTAGGTAGGGCTGGTAGGTAGGTAGGGCTGGTAGGTAGGTAGGGATGGTAGGTAGGTAGGGCTGTTAGGTAGGTAGGGATGGTAGGTAGGTAGGGCTGTTAGGTAGGTAGGGATGGTAGGTAGGTAGGGCTGTTAGGTAGGTAGGGATGGTAGGTAGGTAGGGCTGTTAGGTAGGTAGGGATGGTAGGTAGGTAGGGCTGTTAGGTAGATATTATTATGAGAAGCACTTACGATTAAATTAGTTTTAGTTACTTAGTTTTTTATAGTTATTTTCTTTTTCTTTCATATTATTGCCATTTTTAATGTCTCCTTTCACTTTAGTTTACCATGTGATAAGTTTTATTTGTTCCGGGAATAAGTCAGCCTTTGTGCAATTTTTTTTTCTTGTTATACTTTGAGCTTTGTACGGTAGGTAGGTAGGTAGGTAGGTAGGTAGGGCTGGTAGGTAGGTAGGGCTGGTAGGTAGGTAGGGCTGGTAGGTAGGTAGGGCTGATAGGTAGGTAGGGATGGTAGGTAGGTAGGGATGGTAGGTAGGTAGGGCTGTTAGGTAGGTAGGGATGGTAGGTAGGTAGGGCTGATAGGTAGGTAGGGCTGTTAGGTAGGTAGGGATGGTAGGTAGATATTATTATTAGAAGCACTTTCGATTAAATTAGTTTTAGTTAGTTAGTTTTTTATAGTTATTTTCTTTTTCTTTCATATTATTGCCATTTTTAATGTCTCCTTTCACTTTAGTTTACCATGTGATATGTTTTATTTGTTCTGAGGATAAGTCCGCCTTTGTGAAATTTTTTTTTCTTGTTATACTTTGAGCTTTGTACGGTAGGTAGGTAGGTAGGGCTGGTAGGTAGGTAGGGCTGGTAGGTAGGTAGGGCTGGTAGGTAGGTAGGGATGGTAGGTAGGTAGGGATGGTAGGTAGGTAGGGCTGTTAGGTAGGTAGGGATGGTAGGTAGGTAGGGCTGTTAGGTAGGTAGGGATTGTAGGTAGGTAGGGCTGTTAGGTAGATATTATTATAAGAAGCACTTTCGATTAAATTAGTTTTAGTTACTTAGTTTTTTATAGTTATTTTCTATTTCTTTCATATTATTGCCATTTTTAATGTGTCCTTTCACTTTAGTTTACCATGTGATATGTTTTATTTGTTCCGAGGATAAGTCCGCCTTTGTGCAATTTTTTTTTCTTGTTATACTTTGAGCTTTGTACGGTAGGTAGGTAGGTAGGGCTGGTAGGTGGGTAGGGCTGGTAGGTAGGTAGGGCTGGTAGGTAGGTAGGGCTGGTAGGTAGGTAGGGCTGGTAGGTAGGTAGGGCTGGTAGGTAGGTAGGGCTGTTGGGTAGGTATGGATGGTAGGTAGGTAGGGCTGTTAGGTAGGTAGGGATGGTAGGTAGGTAGGGCTGTTAGGTAGGTAGGGATGGTAGGTAGGTAGGGCTGTTAGGTAGATATTATTATGAGAAGCACTTTCGATTAAATTAGTTTTAGTTACTTAGTTTTTTATAGTTATTTTCTATTTCTTTCATATTATTGCCATTTTTAATGTGTCCTTTCACTTTAGTTTACCATGTGATATGTTTTATTTGTTCCGAGGATAAGTCCGCCTTTGTGCAATTTTTTTTTTCTTGTTATACTTTGAGCTTTGTACGGTAGGTAGGTAGGGCTGGTAGGTAGGTAGGGCTGGTAGGTAGGTAGGGCTGGTAGGTAGATGGGGCTGGTAGGTAGGTAGGGCTGGTAGGTAGGTAGGGCTGGTAGGTAGGTAGGGCTGGTAGGTACGTAGGGCTGATAGGTAGGTAGGGCTGATAGGTAGGTAGGGCTGTTAGGTAGGTAGGGATGGTAGGTAGGTAGGGCTGTTAGGTAGATATTATTATGAGAAGCACTTTCGATTAAATTAGTTTTAGTTACTTAGTTTTTTATAGTTATTTTCTTTTTCTTTCATATTATAGCCATTTTTAATGTCTCTTTTCACTTTAGTTTACCATGTGATATTTTTTATTTGTTCCGGGAATAAGTCCGCCTTTGTGCAATTTTTTTTTCTTGTTATACTTTGAGGTAGGTAGGTAGGTAGGTAGGTAGGTAGGTAGGTAGGGCTGGTAGGTAGGTAGGGCTGGTAGGTAGGTAGGGCTGTTAGGTAGGTAGGGATGTTAGGTAGGTAGGGATGGTAGGTAGGTAGGGCTGTTAGCTAGGTAGGGATGGTAGGTAGGTAGGGCTGATAGGTAGGTAGGGCTGATAGGTAGGTAGGGCTGTTAGGTAGGTAGGGATGTTAGGTAGGTAGGGATGGTAGGTAGGTAGGGCTGTTAGGTAAGTAGGGATGGTAGGTAGGTAGGGCTGATAGGTAGGTAGGGCTGATATGTAGGTAGGGATGGTAGGTAGGTAGGGCTGTTAGGTAGGTAGGGATGGTAGGTAGGTAGGGCTGTTAGGTAGATATTATTATGAGAAGCACTTTCGATTAAATTAGTTTTAGTTACTTAGTTTTTTATAGTTATTTTCTTTTTCTTTCATATTATTGCCATTTTTTATGTCTCCTTTCACTTTAGTTTACCATGTGATATGTTTTATTTGTTCTGAGGATAAGTCCACCTTTGTGCAATTTTTTTTTCTTGTTATACTTTGAGCTTTGTACGGTAGGTAGGTAGGTAGGGCTGGTAGGTAGGTAGGGCTGGTAGGTAGGTAGGGCTGGTAGGTAGGTAGGGCTGGTAGGTAGGTAGGGCTGTTAGCTAGGTAGGGATGGTAGGTAGGTAGGACTGATAGGTAGGTAGGGCTGATAGGTAGGTAGGGCTGTTAGGTAGGTAGGGATGGTAGGTAGGTAGGGCTGTTAGGTAGGTTGGGATGGTAGGTAGGTAGGGCTGTTAGGTAGGTAGGGATTGTAGGTAGGTAGGGCTGTTAGGTAGATATTATTATAAGAAGCACTTTCGATTAAATTAGTTTTAGTTACTTAGTTTTTTATAGTTATTTTCTATTTCTTTCATATTATTGCCATTTTTAATGTGTCCTTTCACTTTAGTTTACCATGTGATATGTTTTATTTGTTCCGAGGATAAGTCCGCCTTTGTGCAATTTTTTTTTCTTGTTATACTTTGAGCTTTGTACGGTAGGTAGGTAGGTAGGGCTGGTAGGTGGGTAGGGCTGGTAGGTAGGTAGGGCTGGTAGGTAGGTAGGGCTGGTAGGTAGGTAGGGCTGGTAGGTAGGTAGGGCTGGTAGGTAGGTAGGGCTGTTAGGTAGGTATGGATGGTAGGTAGGTAGGGCTGTTAGGTAGGTAGGGATGGTAGGTAGGTAGGGCTGTTAGGTAGGTAGGGATGGTAGGTAGGTAGGGCTGTTAGGTAGATATTATTATGAGAAGCACTTTCGATTAAATTAGTTTTAGTTACTTAGTTTTTTATAGTTATTTTCTTTTTCTTTCATATTATTGCCATTTTTAATGTGTCCTTTCACTTTAGTTTACCATGTGATATGTTTTATTTGTTCCGAGGATAAGTCCGCTTTTGTGCAATTTTTTTTTCTTGTTATACTTTGAGCTTTGTACGGTAGGTAGGTAGGTAGGGCTGGTAGGTAGGTAGGGCTGGTAGGTAGGTAGGGCTGGTAGGTAGGTAGGGCTGATAGGTAGGTAGGGCTGGTAGGTAGGTAGGGCTGGTAGGTAGGTAGGGCTGTTAGGTAGGTAGGGATGGTAGGTAGGTAGGGCTGTTAGGTAGGTAGGGATGGTAGGTAGGTAGGGCTGTTAGGTAGGTAGGGATGGTAGGTAGGTAGGGCTGTTAGGTAGATATTATTATGAGAAGCACTTTCGATTAAATTAGTTTTAGTTACTTAGTTTTTTATAGTTATTTTCTATTTCTTTCATATTATTGCCATTTTTAATGTGTCCTTTCACTTTAGTTTACCATGTGATATGTTTTATTTGTTCCGAGGATAAGTCCGCCTTTGTGCAATTTTTTTTTCTTGTTATACTTTGAGCTTTGTACGGTAGGTAGGTAGGTAGGGCTGGTAGGTAGGTAGGGCTGGTAGGTAGGTAGGGCTGGTAGGTAGGTAGGACTGGTAGGTAGGTAGGGCTGGTAGGTAGGTAGGGCTGGTAGGTAGGTAGGGCTGGTAGGTAGGTAGGGCTGTTAGGTAGGTAGGGATGGTAGGTAGGTAGGGCTGTTAGGTAGGTAGGGATGGTAGGTAGGTAGGGCTGATAGGTAGGTAGGGCTGTTAGGTAGGTAGGGATGGTAGGTAGGTAGGGCTGTTAGGTAGATATTATTATGAGAAGCACTTTCGATTAAATTAGTTTTAGTTACTTAGTTTTTTATAGTTATTTTCTTTTTCTTTCATATTATTGCCATTTTTAATGTGTCTTTTCACTTTAGTTTACCATCTGATATGTTTTATTTGTTCCGGGAATAAGTCCGCCTTTGTGCAATTTTTTTTTCTTGTTATACTTTGAGCTTTGTACGGTAGGTAGGTAGGTAGGTAGGTAGGTAGGGCTGGTCGGTAGGTAGGGCTGGTAGGTAGGTAGGGCTGGTGGGTAGGGCTGTTAGGTAGGTAGGGATGTTAGGTAGGTAGGTAGGTAGGTAGGTAGGGCTGTTAGGTAGGTAGGGATGGTAGGTAGGTAGGGCTGATAGGTAGGTAGGGCTGATATGTAGGTAGGGATGGTAGGTAGGTAGGGCTGTTAGGTAGGTAGGGATGGTAGGTAGGTAGGGCTGTTAGGTAGATATTATTATGAGAAGCACTTTCGATTAAATTAGTTTTAGTTACTTAGTTTTTTATAGTTATTTTCTTTTTCTTTCATATTATTGCCATTTTTAATGTCTCCTTTCACTTTAGTTTACCATGTGATATGTTTTATTTGTTCTGAGCATAAGTCCGCCTTTGTGCAATTTTTTTTTCTTGTTATACTTTGACCTTTGTACGGTAGGTAGGTAGGTAGGGCTGGTAGGTAGGTAGGGCTGGTAGGTAGGTAGGGCTGGTAGGTAGGTAGGGCTGGTAGGTAGGTAGGGCTGGTAGGTAGGGCTGGTAGGTAGGTAGGGCTGGTAGGTAGGTAGGGCTGGTAGGTAGGTAGGGATGGTAGGTAGGTAGGGCTGTTAGGTAGGTAGGGATGGTAGGTAGGTAGGGCTGTTAGGTAGGTAGGGATGGTAGGTAGGTAGGGCTGTTAGGTAGGTAGGGATGGTAGGTAGGTAGGGCTGTTAGGTGGGTAGGGATGGTAGGTAGGTAGCGCTGTTAGGTAGATATTATTATGAGAAGCACTTACGATTAAATTAGTTTTAGTTACTTAGTTTTTTATAGTTATTTTCTTTTTCTTTCATATTATTGCCATTTTTAATGTCTCCTTTCACTTTAGTTTACCATGTGATAAGTTTTATTTGTTCCGGGAATAAGTCAGCCTTTGTGCAATTTTTTTTTCTTGTTATACTTTGAGCTTTGTACGGTAGGTAGGTAGGTAGGTAGGTAGGTAGGGCTGGTAGGTAGGTAGGGCTGGTAGGTAGGTAGGGCTGGTAGGTAGGTAGGGCTGATAGGTAGGTAGGGATGGTAGGTAGGTAGGGATGGTAGGTAGGTAGGGCTGTTAGGTAGGTAGGGATGGTAGGTAGGTAGGGCTGATAGGTAGGTAGGGCTGTTAGGTAGGTAGGGATGGTAGGTAGATATTATTATTAGAAGCACTTTCGATTAAATTAGTTTTAGTTAGTTAGTTTTTTATAGTTATTTTCTTTTTCTTTCATATTATTGCCATTTTTAATGTCTCCTTTCACTTTAGTTTACCATGTGATATGTTTTATTTGTTCTGAGGATAAGTCCGCCTTTGTGAAATTTTTTTTTCTTGTTATACTTTGAGCTTTGTACGGTAGGTAGGTAGGTAGGGCTGGTAGGTAGGTAGGGCTGGTAGGTAGGTAGGGCTGGTAGGTAGGTAGGGATGGTAGGTAGGTAGGGATGGTAGGTAGGTAGGGCTGTTAGGTAGGTAGGGATGGTAGGTAGGTAGGGCTGTTAGGTAGGTAGGGATTGTAGGTAGGTAGGGCTGTTAGGTAGATATTATTATAAGAAGCACTTTCGATTAAATTAGTTTTAGTTACTTAGTTTTTTATAGTTATTTTCTATTTCTTTCATATTATTGCCATTTTTAATGTGTCCTTTCAATTTAGTTTACCATGTGATATGTTTTATTTGTTCCGAGGATAAGTCCGCCTTTGTGCAATTTTTTTTTCTTGTTATACTTTGAGCTTTGTACGGTAGGTAGGTAGGTAGGGCTGGTAGGTGGGTAGGGCTGGTAGGTAGGTAGGGCTGGTAGGTAGGTAGGGCTGGTAGGTAGGTAGGGCTGGTAGGTAGGTAGGGCTGGTAGGTAGGTAGGGCTGTTGGGTAGGTATGGATGGTAGGTAGGTAGGGCTGTTAGGTAGGTAGGGATGGTAGGTAGGTAGGGCTGTTAGGTAGGTAGGGATGGTAGGTAGGTAGGGCTGTTAGGTAGATATTATTATGAGAAGCACTTTCGATTAAATTAGTTTTAGTTACTTAGTTTTTTATAGTTATTTTCTATTTCTTTCATATTATTGCCATTTTTAATGTGTCCTTTCACTTTAGTTTACCATGTGATATGTTTTATTTGTTCCGAGGATAAGTCCGCCTTTGTGCAATTTTTTTTTTCTTGTTATACTTTGAGCTTTGTACGGTAGGTAGGTAGGGCTGGTAGGTAGGTAGGGCTGGTAGGTAGGTAGGGCTGGTAGGTAGATGGGGCTGGTAGGTAGGTAGGGCTGGTAGGTAGGTAGGGCTGGTAGGTAGGTAGGGCTGGTAGGTACGTAGGGCTGATAGGTAGGTAGGGCTGATAGGTAGGTAGGGCTGTTAGGTAGGTAGGGATGGTAGGTAGGTAGGGCTGTTAGGTAGATATTATTATGAGAAGCACTTTCGATTAAATTAGTTTTAGTTACTTAGTTTTTTATAGTTATTTTCTTTTTCTTTCATATTATAGCCATTTTTAATGTCTCTTTTCACTTTAGTTTACCATGTGATATTTTTTATTTGTTCCGGGAATAAGTCCGCCTTTGTGCAATTTTTTTTTCTTGTTATACTTTGAGGTAGGTAGGTAGGTAGGTAGGTAGGTAGGTAGGTAGGGCTGGTAGGTAGGTAGGGCTGGTAGGTAGGTAGGGCTGTTAGGTAGGTAGGGATGTTAGGTAGGTAGGGATGGTAGGTAGGTAGGGCTGTTAGGTAGGTAGGGATGGTAGGTAGGTAGGGCTGATAGGTAGGTAGGGCTGATAGGTAGGTAGGGCTGTTAGGTAGGTAGGGATGTTAGGTAGGTAGGGATGGTAGGTAGGTAGGGCTGTTAGGTAAGTAGGGATGGTAGGTAGGTAGGGCTGATAGGTAGGTAGGGCTGATATGTAGGTAGGGATGGTAGGTAGGTAGGGCTGTTAGGTAGGTAGGGATGGTAGGTAGGTAGGGCTGTTAGGTAGATATTATTATGAGAAGCACTTTCGATTAAATTAGTTTTAGTTACTTAGTTTTTTATAGTTATTTTCTTTTTCTTTCATATTATTGCCATTTTTTATGTCTCCTTTCACTTTAGTTTACCATGTGATATGTTTTATTTGTTCTGAGGATAAGTCCACCTTTGTGCAATTTTTTTTTCTTGTTATACTTTGAGCTTTGTACGGTAGGTAGGTAGGTAGGGCTGGTAGGTAGGTAGGGCTGGTAGGTAGGTAGGGCTGGTAGGTAGGTAGGGCTGGTAGGTAGGTAGGGCTGGTAGGTAGGTAGGGCTGTTAGCTAGGTAGGGATGGTAGGTAGGTAGGACTGATAGGTAGGTAGGGCTGATAGGTAGGTAGGGCTGTTAGGTAGGTAGGGATGGTAGGTAGGTAGGGCTGTTAGGTAGGTTGGGATGGTAGGTAGGTAGGGCTGTTAGGTAGATATTATTATGAGAAGCACTTTTGATTAAATTAGTTTTACTTAGTTTTTTACAGTTATTTTCTATTTCTTTCATATTATTGCCATTTTTAATGTCTCCTTTCACTTTAGTTTACCATGTGATATGTTTTATTTGTTCCGAGGATAAGTCCGCCTTTGTGCAATTTTTTTTCTTGTTATACTTTGAGATTTGTACGGTAGGTAGGTAGGGCTGGTAGGTAGGTAGGGATGTTAGGTAGGTAGGGATGGTAGGTAGGTAGGGCTGTTAGGTAGGTAGGGATGGTAGGTAGGTAGGGCTGATAGGTAGGTAGGGATGGTAGGTAGGTAGGGCTGTTAGGTAGGTAGGGCTGGTAGGTAGGTAGGGCTGGTAGGTAGGTAGGGCTGGTAGGTAGGTAGGGCTGGTAGGTAGGTAGGGCTGGTAGGTAGGTAGGGCTGGTAGGTAGGTAGGGCTGGTAGGTAGGTAGGGCTGGTAGGTAGGTAGGGCTGTTAGGTAGGTAGGGATGTTAGGTAGGTAGGGCTGTTAGGTAGATATTATTATGAGAAGCACTTTCGATTAAATTAGTTTTAGTTACTTAGTTTTTTATAGTTATTTTCTTTTTCTTTCATATTATTGCCATTTTTTATGTCTCCTTTCACTTTAGTTTACCATGTGATATGTTTTATTTGTTCTGAGGATAAGTCCGCCTTTGTGCAATTTTTTTACTTGTTATACTTTGAGCTTTGTACGGTAGGTAGGTAGGTAGGGCTGGTAGGTAGGTAGGGCTGGTAGGTAGGTAGGGCTGGTAGGTAGGTAGGGCTGGTAGGTAGGTAGGGCTGGTAGGTAGGTAGGGTTGGTAGGTAGGTAGGGCTGTTAGGTAGGTAGGGATGGTAGGTAGGTAGGGCTGTTAGGTAGGTAGGGATGGTAGGTAGGTAGGGCTGTTAGGTAGATATTATTATGAGAAGCACTTTCGATTAAATTAGTTTTAGTTACTTAGTTTTTTATAGTTATTTTCTTTTTCTTTCATATTATTGCCATTTTTTATGTCTCCTTTCACTTTAGTTTACCATGTGATATGTTTTATTTGTTCTGAGGATAAGTCCGCCTTTGTGCAATTTTTTTACTTGTTATACTTTGAGCTTTGTACGGTAGGTAGGTAGGTAGGGCTGGTAGGTAGGTAGGGCTGGTAGGTAGGTAGGGCTGGTAGGTAGGTAGGGCTGGTAGGTAGGTGGGGATGGTAGGTAGGTAGGGCTGGTAGGTAGGTAGGGCTGGTAGGTAGGTAGGGCTGGTAGGTAGGTAGGGCTGGTAGGTAGGTAGGGCTGGTAGGTAGGTAGGGCTGTTAGGTAGGTAGGGATGGTAGGTAGGGCTGTTAGGTAGGTAGGGATGGTAGGTACGTAGGGCTGATAGGTAGGTAGGGCTGATAGGTAGGTAGGGCTGTTAGGTAGGTAGGGATGGTAGGTAGGTAGAGCTGTTAGGTAGATATTATTATGAGAAGCACTTTCGATTAAATTAGTTTTAGTTACTTAGTTTTTTATAGTTATTTTCTTTTTCTTTCATATTATAGCCATTTTTAATGTCTCTTTTCACTTTAGTTTACCATGTAATATGTTTTATTTGTTCCGGGAATAAGTCCGCCTTTGTGCAATTTTTTTTTCTTGTTATACTTTGAGGTAGGTAGGTAGGTAGGTAGGTAGGTAGGTGGGTAGGGCTGGTAGGTAGGTAGGGCTGGTAGGTAGGTAGGGCTGTTAGGTAGGTAGGGATGTTAGGTAGGTAGGGATGGTAGGTAGGTAGGGCTGTTAGCTAGGTAGGGATGGTAGGTAGGTAGGGCTGATAGGTAGGTAGGGCTGATAGGTAGGTAGGGCTGTTAGGTAGGTAGGGATGTTAGGTAGGTAGGGATGGTAGGTAGGTAGGGCTGTTAGGTAAGTAGGGATGGTAGATAGGTAGGGCTGATAGGTAGGTAGGGCTGATATGTAGGTAGGGATGGTAGGTAGGTAGGGCTGTTAGGTAGGTAGGGATGGTAGGTAGGTAGGGCTGTTAGGTAGATATTATTATGAGAAGCACTTTCGATTAAATTAGTTTTAGTTACTTAGTTTTTTATAGTTATTTTCTTTTTCTTTCATATTATTGCCATTTTTTATGTCTCCTTTCACTTTAGTTTACCATGTGATATGTTTTATTTGTTCTGAGGATAAGTCCGCCTTTGTGCAATTTTTTTACTTGTTATACTTTGAGCTTTGTACGGTAGGTAGGTAGGTAGGGCTGGTAGGTAGGTAGGGCTGGTAGGTAGGTAGGGCTGGTAGGTAGGTAGGGCTGGTAGGTAGGTAGGGCTGGTAGGTAGGTAGGGTTGGTAGGTAGGTAGGGCTGTTAGGTAGGTAGGGATGGTAGGTAGGTAGGGCTGTTAGGTAGATATTATTATGAGAAGCACTTTCGATTAAATTAGTTTTAGTTACTTAGTTTTTTATAGTTATTTTCTTTTTCTTTCATATTATTGCCATTTTTTATGTCTCCTTTCACTTTAGTTTACCATGTGATATGTTTTATTTGTTCTGAGGATAAGTCCGCCTTTGTGCAATTTTTTTACTTGTTATACTTTGAGCTTTGTACGGTAGGTAGGTAGGTAGGGCTGGTAGGTAGGTAGGGCTGGTAGGTAGGTAGGGCTGGTAGGTAGGTAGGGCTGGTAGGTAGGTAGGGCTGGTAGGTAGGTAGGGCTGGTAGGTAGGTGGGGATGGTAGGTAGGTAGGGCTGGTAGGTAGGTAGGGCTGGTAGGTAGGTAGGGCTGGTAGGTAGGTAGGGCTGGTAGGTAGGTAGGGCTGGTAGGTAGGTAGGGCTGTTAGGTAGGTAGGGATGGTAGGTAGGTAGGGCTGTTAGGCAGGTAGGGATGGCAGGTACGTAGGGCTGATAGGTAGGTAGGGCTGATAGGTAGGTAGGGCTGTTAGGTAGGTAGGGATGGTAGGTAGGTAGGGCTGTTAGGTAGATATTATTATGAGAAGCACTTTCGATTAAATTAGTTTTAGTTACTTAGTTTTTTATAGTTATTTTCTTTTTCTTTCATATTACAGCCATTTTTAATGTCTCTTTTCACTTTAGTTTACCATGTGATATGTTTTATTTGTTCCGGGAATAAGTCCGCCTTTGTGCAATTTTTTTTTCTTGTTATACTTTGAGGTAGGTAGGTAGGTAGGTAGGTAGGTAGGTAGGTAGGGCTGGTAGGTAGGTAGGGCTGGTAGGTAGGAAGGGCTGTTAGGTAGGTAGGGATGTTAGGTAGGTAGGGATGGTAGGTAGGTAGGGCTGTTAGCTAGGTAGGGATGGTAGGTAGGTAGGGCTGATAGGTAGGTAGGGCTGATAGGTAGGTAGGGCTGTTAGGTAGGTAGGGATGTTAGGTAGGTAGGGATGGTAGGTAGGTAGGGCTGTTAGGTAAGTAGGGATGGTAGGTAGGTAGGGCTGATAGGTAGGTAGGGCTGATATGTAGGTAGGGATGGTAGGTAGGTAGGGCTGTTAGGTAGGTAGGGATGGTAGGTAGGTAGGGCTGTTAGGTAGATATTATTATGAGAAGCACTTTCGATTAAATTAGTTTTAGTTACTTAGTTTTTTATAGTTATTTTCTTTTTCTTTCATATTATTGCCATTTTTTATGTCTCCTTTCACTTTAGTTTACCATGTGATATGTTTTATTTGTTCTGAGGATAAGTCCGCCTTTGTGCAATTTTTTTACTTGTTATACTTTGAGCTTTGTACGGTAGGTAGGTGGGTAGGGCTGGTAGGTAGGTAGGGCTGGTAGGTAGGTAGGGCTGGTAGGTAGGTAGGGCTGGTAGGTAGGTAGGGCTGGTAGGTAGGTAGGGTTGGTAGGTAGGTAGGGCTGCTAGGTAGGTAGGGATGGTAGGTAGGTAGGGCTGTTAGGTAGGTAGGGATGGTAGGTAGGTAGGGCTGTTAGGTAGATATTATTATGAGGAGCACTTTCGATTAAATTAGTTTTAGTTACTTAGTTTTTTATAGTTATTTTCTTTTTCTTTCATATTATTGCCATTTTTTATGTCTCCTTTCACTTTAGTTTACCATGTGATATGTTTTATTTGTTCTGAGGATAAGTCCGCCTTTGTGCAATTTTTTTACTTGTTATACTTTGAGCTTTGTACGGTAGGTAGGTAGGTAGGGCTGGTAGGTAGGTAGGGCTGGTAGGTAGGTAGGGCTGGTAGGTAGGTAGGGCTGGTAGGTAGGTGGGGATGGTAGGTAGGTAGGGCTGGTAGGTAGGTAGGGCTGGTAGGTAGGTAGGGCTGGTAGGTAGGTAGGGCTGGTAGGTAGGTAGGGCTGGTAGGTAGGTAGGGCTGTTAGGTTTGTAGGGATGGTAGGTAGGTAGGGCTGTTAGGTAGGTAGGGATGGTAGGTACGTAGGGCTGATAGGTAGGTAGGGCTGATAGGTAGGTAGGGCTGTTAGGTAGGTGGGGATGGTAGGTAGGTAGGGCTGTTAGGTAGATATTATTATGAGAAGCACTTTCGATTAAATTAGTTTTAGTTACTTAGTTTTTTATAGTTATTTTCTTTTTCTTTCATATTATAGCCATTTTTAATGTCTCTTTTCACTTTAGTTTACCATGTGATATGTTTTATTTGTTCCGGGAATAAGTCCGCCTTTGTGCAATTTTTTTTTCTTGTTATACTTTGAGGTAGGTAGGTAGGTAGGTAGGTAGGTAGGTAGGTAGGGCTGGTAGGTAGGTAGGGCTGGTAGGTAGGTAGGGCTGTTAGGTAGGTAGGGATGTTAGGTAGGTAGGGATGGTAGGTAGGTAGGGCTGTTAGCTAGGTAGGGATGGTAGGTAGGTAGGGCTGATAGGTAGGTAGGGCTGATAGGTAGGTAGGGCTGTTAGGTAGGTAGGGATGTTAGGTAGGTAGGGATGGTAGGTAGGTAGGGCTGTTAGGTAAGTAGGGATGGTAGATAGGTAGGGCTGATAGGTAGGTAGGGCTGATATGTAGGTAGGGATGGTAGGTAGGTAGGGCTGTTAGGTAGGTAGGGATGGTAGGTAGGTAGGGCTGTTAGGTAGATATTATTATGAGAAGCACTTTCGATTAAATTAGTTTTAGTTACTTAGTTTTTTATAGTTATTTTCTTTTTCTTTCATATTATTGCCATTTTTTATGTCTCCTTTCACTTTAGTTTACCATGTGATATGTTTTATTTGTTCTGAGGATAAGTCCGCCTTTGTGCAATTTTTTTTTCTTGTTATACTTTGAGCTTTGTACGGTAGGTAGGTAGGTAGGGCTGGTAGGTAGGTAGGGCTGGTAGGTAGGTAGGGCTGGTAGGTAGGTAGGGCTGGTAGGTAGGTAGGGCTGGTAGGTAGGTAGGGCTGGTAGGTAGGTAGGGCTGGTAGGTAGGGATGGTAGGTAGGTAGGGCTGTTAGGTAGATATTATTATGAGAAGCACTTTCGATTAAATTAGTTTTAGTTACTTAGTTTTTTATAGTTATTGTCTTTTTCTTTCATATTTTGCCATTTTTTATGTATCTTTCACTTTAGTTTACCATGTGATATGTTTTATTTGTTCCGGGAATAAGTCCACCTTTGTGCAATTTTTTTTTCTTGTTATACTTTGAGCTTTGTACGGTAGGTAGGTAGGTAGGTAGGTAGTAGAACTTTCGATTTAATTAGTTTTAGTTACTTAGTTTTTTATAGTTATTATCTTTTTCTTTCATATTATAGCCATTTTTAATGTCTCTTTTCACTTTAGTTTACCATGTGATATGTTTTATTTGTTCCGGGAATAAGTCCGCCTTTGTGCAATTTTTTTTTCTTGTTATACTTTGAGGTAGGTAGGTAGGTAGGTAGGTAGGTAGGTAGGTAGGGCTGGTAGGTAGGTAGGGCTGGTAGGTAGGTAGGGCTGTTAGGTAGGTAGGGATGTTAGGTAGGTAGGGATGGTAGGTAGGTAGGGCTGTTAGCTAGGTAGGGATGGTAGGTAGGTAGGGCTGATAGGTAGGTAGGGCTGATAGGTAGGTAGGGCTGTTAGGTAGGTAGGGATGTTAGGTAGGTAGGGATGGTAGGTAGGTAGGGCTGTTAGGTAAGTAGGGATGGTAGATAGGTAGGGCTGATAGGTAGGTAGGGCTGATATGTAGGTAGGGATGGTAGGTAGGTAGGGCTGTTAGGTAGGTAGGGCTGGTAGGTAGGTAGGGCTGTTAGGTAGATATTATTATGAGAAGCACTTTCGATTAAATTAGTTTTAGTTACTTAGTTTTTTATAGTTATTTTCTTTTTCTTTCATATTATTGCCATTTTTTATGTCTCCTTTCACTTTAGTTTACCATGTGATATGTTTTATTTGTTCTGAGGATAAGTCCGCCTTTGTGCAATTTTTTTTTCTTGTTATACTTTGAGCTTTGTACGGTAGGTAGGTAGGTAGGGCTGGTAGGTAGGTAGGGCTGGTAGGTAGGTAGGGCTGGTAGGTAGGTAGGGCTGGTAGGTAGGTAGGGCTGGTAGGTAGGTAGGGCTGTTAGCTAGGTAGGGATGGTAGGTAGGTAGGACTGATAGGTCGGTAGGGCTGATAGGTAGGTAGGGCTGTTAGGTAGGTAGGGATGGTAGGTAGGTAGGGCTGTTAGGTAGGTAGGGATGGTAGGTAGGTAGGGCTGTTAGGTAGATATTATTATGAGAAGCACTTTCGATTAAATTAGTTTTAGTTACTTAGTTTTTTATAGTTATTTTCTTTTTCTTTCATATTATTGCCATTTTTTATGTCTCCTTTCACTTTAATTTACCATGTGATATGTTTTATTTGTTCTGAGGATAAGTCCGCCTTTGTGCAATTTTTTTTTCTTGTTATACTTTGAGCTTTGTACGGTAGGTAGGTAGGTAGGGCTGGTAGGTAGGTAGGGCTGGTAGGTAGGTAGGGCTGGTAGGTAGGTAGGGCTGGTAGGTAGGTAGGGCTGGTAGGTAGGTAGGGCTGGTAGGTAGGTAGGGCTGGTAGGTAGGGATGGTAGGTAGGTAGGGCTGTTAGGTAGATATTATTATGAGAAGCACTTTCGATTAAATTAGTTTTAGTTACTTAGTTTTTTATAGTTATTGTCTTTTTCTTTCATATTTTGCCATTTTTTATGTATCTTTCACTTTAGTTTACCATGTGATATGTTTTATTTGTTCCGGGAATAAGTCCACCTTTGTGCAATTTTTTTTTCTTGTTATACTTTGAGCTTTGTACGGTAGGTAGGTAGGTAGGTAGGTAGTAGAACTTTCGATTTAATTAGTTTTAGTTACTTAGTTTTTTATAGTTATTATCTTTTTCTTTCATATTATTCATATTATATTTTTCTTTCATATTATTAGGGCTGGTAGGAAGGTAGGGCTGGTAGTTAGGTAGGGCTGGTAGGTAGGTAGGGCTGGTAGGTAGGTAGGGCTGGTAGGTAGGTAGGGCTGGTAGGTAGGTAGGGCTGGTAGGTAGGTAGGGCTGGTAGGTAGGTAGGGCTGGTAGGTAGGTTGGGCTTGTAGGTAGGTAGGTAGGTAGGTAGGTAGGTAGGTAGGTGTTGAATGTCGGCATTAGGCATTAGGCAAAGTCGCATTTTATGGTTTTAGTAGGCCTGGTGTTGCTTCTTATTGGCTGGTTACTGTTTCTTTCAGTAGACAACAAATATCAAATAGTAAGAAGTAACATTGGGGATGGAATCACCATTAAGTATTCCAACGAGGCGCAAGGTATTACCTCCTGGGTGCGCCTTGGAAAATACCTATCATTGGATTTCACGAGGTCCAGCGTCATACTTGGTTCACGGGTGAAACCACTGCACCTCGTATAATCGTACGTGATAAACAGATATTCAATGAAAAGGTATACTTTAAAATACGTTTGGTAAGGAAGCGATTCAATTCTGGTAGATAAAAGAAATGTTATTCCAAAAAGGTTCGTTGTTGGTTGTTTGCCTTTAACTGCTCTGCCCATTCATTGCTAAATATGCAAAATAGCTAAATGCAGTAGCGAAAAAAAAGCAAATGCTCTACACTTTTATTTAAACATACTAAATATATATTCATATATATAATTATAGCTAGCTCAACCAAGAGCTAAGCTAAGCTAAAAAAAATATTTGTGTTTTCTGTGAGACTCTAGAATATTGTCAGAGTTCGGACTCTGATCTGAGTGCATCTCGAAGTATGTGAACGGAAACTGAGAAACCGTTTTTGATACATGAATAATTATAAGAAGTCAATGATTAGGGCATACTGTCTGTTAGGTTTTAATATCAAAGTAATTTGTATTACCTTCATTTTAGGATAAACTGTTATAGATTAGGTCTTGACGCCGCAGATTACCACAAGATATCAATGATTAGGGCTTACTGCCTACATTTAAGTGCGACATTAAACATGTGTTTTTAGATGTTAAGCAAGGATTAGGGCTTACTGCCTACATTTAAGTGCGACATTATAGGTGTGTTTTTAGAGGCTAAGATTATATCTTGCAGTTACATGGTTAGGTTTCAATGTCAAAGTAAGTTCTATTACTAACATTTTAGAATAAATTGTTATAGATTAGGTCTTGACGCCGCAGATTACCACAAGAAATTAATGATTAGGGCTTACTGTCTTTATTTAAGTGCGACATTAAACGTGTGTTTTTAGAGGCTAAGACTATATCTTGCAGTTACATGGTTAGGTTTTAATATCAAAGTAAGTTCTATTACCTTCATTTTAGAATAAATTGTTATAGATTAGGTCTTGACGCCGCAGATTACCACAAGAAATCAACGATTAGGGCTTACGGTCTAAATTTAAGTGCGACATTAAACGTGTGTTTTTAGAGGCTAAGACTATATCTTGCAGTTACATGGGTAGGTTTTAATATCAAAGTAAGTTCTATTACCTTCATTTTAGAATAAATTGTTATAGATTAGGTCTTGACGCCGCAGATTACCACAAGAAATTAATGATTAGGGCTTACTGTCTTTATTTAAGTGAGACATTAAACGTGTGTTTTTAGAGGCTAAGACTATATCTTGCAGTTACATGGTTAGGTTTTAATATCAAAGTAAGTTCTATTACCTTCATTTTAGAATAAATTGTTATAGATTAGGTCTTGACGCCGCAGATTACCACAAGAAATCAATGATTAGGGCTTACTGTCTTTATTTAAGTGCGACATTAAACGTGTGTTTTTAGAGGCTAAGACTATAACTTGCAGTTACTTGGTTGGGTTTTAATCTCAAAGTAAGTTCTATTACATACATTTTAGAATAAATTGTTATAAACTAGGTCTTGACGCCGCACATTACCATAAGAAATCAATGATTAAGGCTTTTTGTCTAAATTTAAGTGCGACATTAAACGTGACTTTTTAGAGGCTAAGACTATATCTTGCAGTTACATGGTTAGGTTTTAATATCAAAGTAAGTTCTATTACCTTCATTTTAGAATAAATTGTTATAGATTAGGTCTTGACGCCGCAGATTACCACAAGAAATTAATGATTAGGGCTTACTGTCTTTATTTAAGTGCGACATTAAACGTGTGTTTTTAGAGGCTAAGACTATAACTTGCAGTTACTTGGTTGGGTTTTAATCTCAAAGTAAGTTCTATTACATACATTTTAGAATAAATTGTTATAAACTAGGTCTTGACGCCGCACATTACCATAAGAAATCAATGATTAAGGCTTTTTGTCTAAATTTAAGTGCGACATTAAACGTGACTTTTTAGAGGCTAAGACTATATCTTGCAGTTACATGGTAAGGTTTTAATCTCAAAGTAAGTTCTATTACTTACATTTTAGAATAAATTGTTATAAACTAGGTCTTGACGCCACAGATTACCATAAGAAATCAATGAGTAAGGCTTATTGTCTAAATTTAAGTGCGACATTAAACGTGTGTTTTTAGAGGCTAAGATTATATCTTGCAGTTACATGGTTAGGTTTTAATATCAAAGTAAGTTCTATTACTTTTATTTTAGAATAAATTGTTATAGATTAGGTCTTGACGCCACAGATTACCATAAGAAATCAATGAGTAAGGCTTATTGTCTAAATTTAAGTGCGATATTAGCCGTGTGTGTTTTAGAGGCTAAGACTATATTTCGCAGTTACATTGTTAGGTTTTAATCTCAAAGTAAGTTCTATTACTTACATTTTAGAATAAATTGTTATAGATTAGGTCTTGACGCCGCAGATTACCACAAGAAATTAATGATTAGGGCTTACTGTCTTTATTTAAGTGCGACATTAAACGTGTGTTTTTAGAGGCTAAGACTATATCTTGCAGTTCAATGGTTAGGTTTTAATATCAAAGTAAGTTCTATTACCTTCATTTTAGAATAAATTGTTATAGATTAGGTCTTGACGCCGCAGATTACCACAAGAAATTAATGATTAGGGCTTACTGTCTTTATTTAAGTGCGACATTAAACGTGTGTTTTTAGAGGCTAAGACTATAACTTGCAGTTACTTGGTTGGGTTTTAATCTCAAAGTAAGTTCTATTACATACATTTTAGAATAAATTGTTATAAACTAGGTCTTGACGCCGCACATTACCATAAGAAATCAATGATTAAGGCTTTTTGTCTGAATTTAAGTGCGACATTAAACGTGACTTTTTAGAGGCTAAGACTATATCTTGCAGTTACATGGTAAGGTTTTAATCTCAAAGTAAGTTCTATTACTTACATTTTAGAATAAATTGTTATAAACTAGGTCTTGACGCCACAGATTACCATAAGAAATCAATGAGTAAGGCTTATTGTCTAAATTTAAGTGCGACATTAAACGTGTGTTTTTAGAGGCTAAGACTATATCTTGCAGTTACATGGTTAGGTTTAAATGTCAAAAAGTAAGTTCTATTACCTTCATTTTAGAATAAATTGTTATTGATAAGGTCTTGACGCCGCAGATTACCACAAGATATCAATGATTAGGGCTTACGGTCTAAATTTAAGTGCGACATTATACGTGTGTTTTTAGAGGCTAAGACTATATCTTGCAGTTACATGGTTAGGTTTTATTATCAAATTAAGTTCTATTACCTTTATTTTAAAATAAATTGTTATAGATTAGGTCTTGACGCCACAGATTACCATAAGAAATCAATGAGTAAGGCTTATTGTCTAAATTTAAGTGCGACATTAAACGTGTGTTTTTAGAGGCTAAGACTATATCTTGCAGTTGTTACATGGGTGGGTTTTAATCTCAAAGTAAGTTCTATTACTTACATTTTAGAATAAATTGTTATAAACTAGGTCTTGACGCCGCAGATTACCATAAGAAATCAATGATTAAGGCTTATTGTCTAAATTTAAGTGTGACATTAAACGTGTATTTTTAGAGGCTAAGACTATATCTTGCAGTTACATGGTTAGGTTTTAATATCAAAGTAAGTTCTATTACCTTCATTTTAGAATAAATTGTTATAAACTAGGTCTTGACGCCGCACATTACCATAAGAAATCAATGATTAAGGCTTATTGTCTAAATTTAAGTGCGACATTAAACGTGTGTTTTTAGAGGCTAAGACTATATCTTGCAGTTACATGGTTAGGTTTTAATGTCAAAAAGTAAGTTCTATTACCTTCATTTTAGAATAAATTGTTATTGATTAGGTCTTGAGCCCCAGATTACCAAAAAAAATTAATGATTAGGGCTTACTGTCTTTATTTAAGTGCGACATTAAACGTGTGTTTTTAGAGGCTAAGACTATAACTTGCAGTTACTTGGTTGGGTTTTAATCTCAAAGTAATTTCTATTACATACATTTTAGAATAAATTTTTATAAACTTGGTCTTGACGCCGCACATTACCATAAGAAATCAATGATTAAGGCTTTTTGTCTAAATTTAAGTGCGACATTAAACGTGACTTTTTAGAGGCTAAGACTATATCTTGCAGTTACATGGTAAGGTTTTAATCTCAAAGTAAGTTCTATTACTTACATTTTAGAATAAATTGTTATAAACTAGGTCTTGACGCCGCAGATTACCATAAGAAATCAATGAGTAAGGCTTATTGTCTAAATTTAAGTGCGACATTAAACGTGTGTTTTTGAGGCTAAGACTATATCTTGCAGTTGTTACATGGGTGGGTTTTAATCTCAAAGTAAGTTCTATTACTTACATTTTAGAATAAATTGTTATAAACTAGGTCTTGACGCCGCAGATTACCATAAGAAATCAATGATTAAGGCTTATTGTCTAAATTTAAGTGTGACATTAAACGTGTATTTTTAGAGGCTAAGACTATATCTTGCAGTTACATGGTTAGGTTTTAATATCAAAGTAACTTCTATTGCCTTCATTTTAGAATAAATTATTATAGACTAGGTCTTGACGCCGCAGATTACCACAAGAAATTAATGATTAGGGCTTACGGTCTAAATTTAAGTGCGACATTAAACGTGTGTTTTTAATGGCTAAGACTATATCTTGCAGTTACATGGTTAGGTTTTAATATCAAAGTAAGTTCTATTACCTTCATTTTAGAATAAATTGTTATAGATTAGGTCTTGACGCCGCAGATTACCACAAGAAATTAATGATTAGGGCTTACTGTCTTTATTTAAGTGCGACATTAAACGTGTGTTTTTAGAGGCTAAGACTATAACTTGCAGTTACTTGGTTGGGTTTTAATCTCAAAGTAAGTTCTATTACATACATTTTAGAATAAATTGTTATAAACTAGGTCTTGACGCCGCACATTACCATAAGAAATCAATGATTAAGGCTTTTTGTCTAAATTTAAGTGCGACATTAAACGTGACTTTTTAGAGGCTAAGACTATATCTTGCAGTTACATGGTTAGGTTTTAATATCAAAGTAAGTTCTATTACCTTCATTTTAGAATAAATTGTTATAGATTAGGTCTTGACGCCGCAGATTACCACAAGAAATTAATGATTAGGGCTTACTGTCTTTATTTAAGTGCGACATTAAACGTGTGTTTTTAGAGGCTAAGACTATAACTTGCAGTTACTTGGTTGGGTTTTAATCTCAAAGTAAGTTCTATTACATACATTTTAGAATAAATTGTTATAAACTAGGTCTTGACGCCGCACATTACCATAAGAAATCAATGATTAAGGCTTTTTGTCTAAATTTAAGTGCGACATTAAACGTGACTTTTTAGAGGCTAAGACTATATCTTGCAGTTACATGGTAAGGTTTTAATCTCAAAGTAAGTTCTATTACTTACATTTTAGAATAAATTGTTATAAACTAGGTCTTGACGCCACAGATTACCATAAGAAATCAATGAGTAAGGCTTATTGTCTAAATTTAAGTGCGACATTAAACGTGTGTTTTTAGAGGCTAAGATTATATCTTGCAGTTACATGGTTAGGTTTTAATATCAAAGTAAGTTCTATTACTTTTATTTTAGAATAAATTGTTATAGATTAGGTCTTGACGCCACAGATTACCATAAGAAATCAATGAGTAAGGCTTATTGTCTAAATTTAAGTGCGATATTAGCCGTGTGTGTTTTAGAGGCTAAGACTATATTTCGCAGTTACATTGTTAGGTTTTAATCTCAAAGTAAGTTCTATTACTTACATTTTAGAATAAATTGTTATAGATTAGGTCTTGACGCCGCAGATTACCACAAGAAATTAATGATTAGGGCTTACTGTCTTTATTTAAGTGCGACATTAAACGTGTGTTTTTAGAGGCTAAGACTATATCTTGCAGTTCAATGGTTAGGTTTTAATATCAAAGTAAGTTCTATTACCTTCATTTTAGAATAAATTGTTATAGATTAGGTCTTGACGCCGCAGATTACCACAAGAAATTAATGATTAGGGCTTACTGTCTTTATTTAAGTGCGACATTAAACGTGTGTTTTTAGAGGCTAAGACTATAACTTGCAGTTACTTGGTTGGGTTTTAATCTCAAAGTAAGTTCTATTACATACATTTTAGAATAAATTGTTATAAACTAGGTCTTGACGCCGCACATTACCATAAGAAATCAATGATTAAGGCTTTTTGTCTGAATTTAAGTGCGACATTAAACGTGACTTTTTAGAGGCTAAGACTATATCTTGCAGTTACATGGTAAGGTTTTAATCTCAAAGTAAGTTCTATTACTTACATTTTAGAATAAATTGTTATAAACTAGGTCTTGACGCCACAGATTACCATAAGAAATCAATGAGTAAGGCTTATTGTCTAAATTTAAGTGCGACATTAAACGTGTGTTTTTAGAGGCTAAGACTATATCTTGCAGTTACATGGTTAGGTTTAAATGTCAAAAAGTAAGTTCTATTACCTTCATTTTAGAATAAATTGTTATTGATAAGGTCTTGACGCCGCAGATTACCACAAGATATCAATGATTAGGGCTTACGGTCTAAATTTAAGTGCGACATTATACGTGTGTTTTTAGAGGCTAAGACTATATCTTGCAGTTACATGGTTAGGTTTTATTATCAAATTAAGTTCTATTACCTTTATTTTAAAATAAATTGTTATAGATTAGGTCTTGACGCCACAGATTACCATAAGAAATCAATGAGTAAGGCTTATTGTCTAAATTTAAGTGCGACATTAAACGTGTGTTTTTAGAGGCTAAGACTATATCTTGCAGTTGTTACATGGGTGGGTTTTAATCTCAAAGTAAGTTCTATTACTTACATTTTAGAATAAATTGTTATAAACTAGGTCTTGACGCCGCAGATTACCATAAGAAATCAATGATTAAGGCTTATTGTCTAAATTTAAGTGCGACATTAAACGTGTGTTTTTAGAGGCTAAGACTATATCTTGCAGTTACATGGTTAGGTTTTAATATCAAAGTAAGTTCTATTACCTTCATTTTAGAATAAATTGTTATAAACTAGGTCTTGACGCCGCACATTACCATAAGAAATCAATGATTAAGGCTTATTGTCTAAATTTAAGTGCGACATTAAACGTGTGTTTTTAGAGGCTAAGACTATATCTTGCAGTTACATGGTTAGGTTTTAATGTCAAAAAGTAAGTTCTATTACCTTCATTTTAGAATAAATTGTTATTGATTAGGTCTTGAGCCCCAGATTACCAAAAAAAATTAATGATTAGGGCTTACTGTCTTTATTTAAGTGCGACATTAAACGTGTGTTTTTAGAGGCTAAGACTATAACTTGCAGTTACTTGGTTGGGTTTTAATCTCAAAGTAATTTCTATTACATACATTTTAGAATAAATTTTTATAAACTTGGTCTTGACGCCGCACATTACCATAAGAAATCAATGATTAAGGCTTTTTGTCTAAATTTAAGTGCGACATTAAACGTGACTTTTTAGAGGCTAAGACTATATCTTGCAGTTACATGGTAAGGTTTTAATCTCAAAGTAAGTTCTATTACTTACATTTTAGAATAAATTGTTATAAACTAGGTCTTGACGCCACAGATTACCATAAGAAATCAATGAGTAAGGCTTATTGTCTAAATTTAAGTGCGACATTAAACGTGTGTTTTTAGAGGCTAAGACTATATCTTGCAGTTGTTACATGGGTGGGTTTTAATCTCAAAGTAAGTTCTATTACTTACATTTTAGAATAAATTGTTATAAACTAGGTCTTGACGCCGCAGATTACCATAAGAAATCAATGATTAAGGCTTATTGTCTAAATTTAAGTGTGACATTAAACGTGTGTTTTTAGAGGCTAAGACTATATCTTGCAGTTACATGGTTAGGTTTTAATATCAAAGTAACTTCTATTGCCTTCATTTTAGAATAAATTATTATAGACTAGGTCTTGACGCCGCAGATTACCACAAGAAATTAATGATTAGGGCTTACGGTCTAAATTTAAGTGCGACATTAAACGTGTGTTTTTAATGGCTAAGACTATATCTTGCAGTTACATGGTTAGGTTTTAATATCAAAGTAAGTTCTATTACCTTCATTTTAGAATAAATTGTTATAAACTAGGTCTTGACGCCGCACATTACCATAAGAAATCAATGATTAAGGCTTATTGTCCTAAATTTAAGTGCGACATTAAACGTGTGTTTTTAGAGGCTAAGACTATATCTTGCAGTTACATGGTTAGGTTTTAATATCAAAGTAAGTTTATTACCTTCATTTTAGAATAATTGTTATAGATTAGGTCTTGACGCCGCAGATTACCACAAGAAATTAATGATTAGGGCTTACTGTCTTTATTTAAGTGCGACATTAAACGTGTGTTTTTAGAGGCTAAGACTATATCTTGCAGTTACATGGTTAGGTTTTAATATCAAAGTAAGTTCTATTACCTTTATTTTAGAATAAATTGTTATAGATTAGGTCTTGACCGCGCAGATTACCACAAGAAATTAATGATTAGGGCTTACTGTCTTTATTTAAGTGCGACATTAAACGTGTGTTTTTAGAGGCTAAGACTATAACTTGCAGTTACTTGGTTGGGTTTTAATCTCAAAGTAAGTTCTATTACATACATTTTAGAATAAATTGTTATAAACTAGGTCTTGACGCCGCACATTACCATAAGAAATCAATGATTAAGGCTTTTTGTCTAAATTTAAGTGCGACATTAAACGTGACTTTTTAGAGGCTAAGACTATATCTTGCAGTTACATGGTAAGGTTTTAATCTCAAAGTAAGTTCTATTACTTACATTTTAGAATAAATTGTTATAAACTAGGTCTTGACGCCACAGATTACCATAAGAAATCAATGAGTAAGGCTTATTGTCTAAATTTAAGTGCGACATTAAACGTGTGTTTTTAGAGGCTAAGATTATATCTTGCAGTTACATGGTTAGGTTTTAATCTCAAAGTAAGTTCTATTACATACATTTTAGAATAAATTGTTATAAACTAGGTCTTGACGCCGCACATTACCATAAGAAATCAATGATTAAGGCTTTTTGTCTAAATTTAAGTGCGACATTAAACGTGACTTTTTAGAGGCTAAGACTATATCTTGCAGTTACATGGTTAGGTTTAAATGTCAAAAAGTAAGTTCTATTACCTTCATTTTAGAATAAATTGTTATTGATTAGGTCTTGAGCCCCAGATTACCAAAAAAAATTAATGATTAGGGCTTACTGTCTAAATTTAAGTGCGATATTAGCCGTGTGTGTTTTAGAGGCTAAGACTATATTTCGCAGTTACATTGTTAGGTTTTAATCTCAAAGTAAGTTCTATTACTTTCATTTTAGAATAGATTGTTATAGATTAGGTCTTGGCGCCGCAGATTACCACAAGAAATCAATGATTAGAGCTTACTTTCTAAATTTAAGTGCGACATTATACGTGTGTTTTTAGAGGCTAAGACTATATCTTGCAGTTACATGGTTAGGTTTTATTATCAAAGTAAGTTCTATTACCTTTATTTTAAAATAAATTGTTATAGATTAGGTCTTGACGCCACAGATTACCATAAGAAATCAATGAGTAAGGCTTATTGTCTAAATTTAAGTGCGACATTAAACGTGTGTTTTTAGAGGCTAAGACTATATCTTGCAGTTGTTACATGGGTGGGTTTTAATCTCAAAGTAAGTTCTATTACTTACATTTTAGAATAAATTGTTATAAACTAGGTCTTGACGCCGCAGATTACCATAAGAAATCAATGAGTAAGGCTTATTGTCTAAATTTAAGTGTGACATTAAACGTGTGTTTTTAGAGGCTAAGACTATATCTTGCAGTTACATTGTTAGGTTTTAATCTCAAAGTAAGTTCTATTACCTTCATTTTAGAATAAATTGTTATAGATTAGGTCTTGACGCCGCAGATTACCAGAAGATATCAATGATTAGGGCTTACGGTCTAAATTTAAGTGCGACAGTAAACGTGTGTTTTTAGAGGCTAAGACTATATCTTGCAGTTACATCGTTAGGTTTTAATATCAAAGTAAGTTCTATTACCTTCATTTTAGAATAAATTGTTATAGATTAGGTCTTGACGCCGCAGATTACCACAAGAAATTAATGATTAGGGCTTACTGTCTTTATTTAAGTGCGACATTAAACGTGTGTTTTTAGAGGCTAAGACTATAACTTGCAGTTACTTGGTTGGGTTTTAATCTCAAAGTAAGTTCTATTACATACATTTTAGAATAAATTGTTATAAACTAGGTCTTGACGCCGCACATTACCATAAGAAATCAATGATTAAGGCTTATTGTCTAAATTTAAGTGCGACATTAAACGTGTGTTTTTAGAGGCTAAGACTATATCTTGCAGTTACATGGTTAGGTTTTAATGTCAAAAAGTAAGTTCTATTACCTTCATTTTAGAATAAATTGTTATTGATTAGGTCTTGAGCCCCAGATTACCAAAAAAAATTAATGATTAGGGCTTACTGTCTTTATTTAAGTGCGACATTAAACGTGTGTTTTTAGAGGCTAAGACTATAACTTGCAGTTACTTGGTTGGGTTTTAATCTCAAAGTAATTTCTATTACATACATTTTAGAATAAATTGTTATAAACTTGGTCTTGACGCCGCACATTACCATAAGAAATCAATGATTAAGGCTTTTTGTCTAAATTTAAGTGCGACATTAAACGTGACTTTTTAGAGGCTAAGACTATATCTTGCAGTTACATGGTAAGGTTTTAATCTCAAAGTAAGTTCTATTACTTACATTTTAGAATAAATTGTTATAAACTAGGTCTTGACGCCACAGATTACCATAAGAAATCAATGAGTAAGGCTTATTGTCTAAATTTAAGTGCGACATTAAACGTGTGTTTTTAGAGGCTAAGACTATATCTTGCAGTTGTTACATGGGTGGGTTTTAATCTCAAAGTAAGTTCTATTACTTACATTTTAGAATAAATTGTTATAAACTAGGTCTTGACGCCGCAGATTACCATAAGAAATCAATGATTAAGGCTTATTGTCTAAATTTAAGTGTGACATTAAACGTGTGTTTTTAGAGGCTAAGACTATATCTTGCAGTTACATGGTTAGGTTTTAATATCAAAGTAACTTCTATTGCCTTCATTTTAGAATAAATTATTATAGACTAGGTCTTGACGCCGCAGATTACCACAAGAAATTAATGATTAGGGCTTACGGTCTAAATTTAAGTGCGACATTAAACGTGTGTTTTTAATGGCTAAGACTATATCTTGCAGTTACATGGTTAGGTTTTAATATCAAAGTAAGTTCTATTACCTTCATTTTAGAATAAATTGTTATAAACTAGGTCTTGACGCCGCACATTACCATAAGAAATCAATGATTAAGGCTTATTGTCTAAATTTAAGTGCGACATTAAACGTGTGTTTTTAGAGGCTAAGACTATATCTTGCAGTTACATGGTTAGGTTTTAATATCAAAGTAAGTTCTATTACCTTCATTTTAGAATAAATTGTTATAGATTAGGTCTTGACGCCGCAGATTACCACAAGAAATTAATGATTAGGGCTTACTGTCTTTATTTAAGTGCGACATTAAACGTGTGTTTTTAGAGGCTAAGACTATATCTTGCAGTTACATGGTTAGGTTTTAATATCAAAGTAAGTTCTATTACCTTTATTTTAGAATAAATTGTTATAGATTAGGTCTTGACGCCGCAGATTACCACAAGAAATTAATGATTAGGGCTTACTGTCTTTATTTAAGTGCGACATTAAACGTGTGTTTTTAGAGGCTAAGACTATAACTTGCAGTTACTTGGTTGGGTTTTAATCTCAAAGTAAGTTCTATTACATACATTTTAGAATAAATTGTTATAAACTAGGTCTTGACGCCGCACATTACCATAAGAAATCAATGATTAAGGCTTTTTGTCTAAATTTAAGTGCGACATTAAACGTGTGTTTTTAGAGGCTAAGACTATATCTTGCAGTTACATGGTAAGGTTTTAATCTCAAAGTAAGTTCTATTACTTACATTTTAGAATAAATTGTTATAAACTAGGTCTTGACGCCACAGATTACCATAAGAAATCAATGAGTAAGGCTTATTGTCTAAATTTAAGTGTGACATTAAACGTGTGTTTTTAGAGGCTAAGACTATATCTTGCAGTTACATGGTTAGGTTTTAATATCAAAGTAAGTTCTATTACCTTCATTTTAGAATAAATTGTTATAAACTAGGTCTTGACGCCGCACATTACCATAAGAAATCAATGATTAAGGCTTATTGTCTAAATTTAAGTGCGACATTAAACGTGTGTTTTTAGAGGCTAAGACTATATCTTGCAGTTACATGGTTAGGTTTTAATGTCAAAAAGTAAGTTCTATTACCTTCATTTTAGAATAAATTGTTATTGATTAGGTCTTGAGCCCCAGATTACCAAAAAAAATTAATGATTAGGGCTTACTGTCTTTATTTAAGTGCGACATTAAACGTGTGTTTTTAGAGGCTAAGACTATAACTTGCAGTTACTTGGTTGGGTTTTAATCTCAAAGTAATTTCTATTACATACATTTTAGAATAAATTTTTATAAACTTGGTCTTGACGCCGCACATTACCATAAGAAATCAATGATAAAGGCTTTTTGTCTAAATTTAAGTGCGACATTAAACGTGACTTTTTAGAGGCTAAGACTATATCTTGCAGTTACATGGTAAGGTTTTAATCTCAAAGTAAGTTCTATTACTTACATTTTAGAATAAATTGTTATAAACTAGGTCTTGACGCCACAGATTACCATAAGAAATCAATGAGTAAGGCTTATTGTCTAAATTTAAGTGCGACATTAAACGTGTGTTTTTAGAGGCTAAGACTATATCTTGCAGTTGTTACATGGGTGGGTTTTAATCTCAAAGTAAGTTCTATTACTTACATTTTAGAATAAATTGTTATAAACTAGGTCTTGACGCCGCAGATTACCATAAGAAATCAATGATTAAGGCTTATTGTCTAAATTTAAGTGTGACATTAAACGTGTGTTTTTAGAGGCTAAGACTATATCTTGCAGTTACATGGTTAGGTTTTAATATCAAAGTAACTTCTATTGCCTTCATTTTAGAATAAATTATTATAGACTAGGTCTTGACGCCGCAGATTACCACAAGAAATTAATGATTAGGGCTTACGGTCTAAATTTAAGTGCGACATTAAACGTGTGTTTTTAATGGCTAAGACTATATCTTGCAGTTACATGGTTAGGTTTTAATATCAAAGTAAGTTCTATTACCTTCATTTTAGAATAAATTGTTATAAACTAGGTCTTGACGCCGCACATTACCATAAGAAATCAATGATTAAGGCTTATTGTCTAAATTTAAGTGCGACATTAAACGTGTGTTTTTAGAGGCTAAGACTATATCTTGCAGTTACATGGTTAGGTTTTAATATCAAAGTAAGTTCTATTACCTTCATTTTAGAATAAATTGTTATAGATTAGGTCTTGACGCCGCAGATTACCACAAGAAATTAATGATTAGGGCTTACTGTCTTTATTTAAGTGCGACATTAAACGTGTGTTTTTAGAGGCTAAGACTATATCTTGCAGTTACATGGTTAGGTTTTAATATCAAAGTAAGTTCTATTACCTTTATTTTAGAATAAATTGTTATAGATTAGGTCTTGACGCCGCAGATTACCACAAGAAATTAATGATTAGGGCTTACTGTCTTTATTTAAGTGCGACATTAAACGTGTGTTTTTAGAGGCTAAGACTATAACTTGCAGTTACTTGGTTGGGTTTTAATCTCAAAGTAAGTTCTATTACATACATTTTAGAATAAATTGTTATAAACTAGGTCTTGACGCCGCACATTACCATAAGAAATCAATGATTAAGGCATTTTGTCTAAATTTAAGTGCGACATTAAACGTGACTTTTTAGAGGCTAAGACTATATCTTGCAGTTACATGGTAAGGTTTTAATCTCAAAGTAAGTTCTATTACTTACATTTTAGAATAAATTGTTATAAACTAGGTCTTGACGCCACAGATTACCATAAGAAATCAATGAGTAAGGCTTATTGTCTAAATTTAAGTGCGACATTAAACGTGTGTTTTTAGAGGCTAAGATTATATCTTGCAGTTACATGGTTAGGTTTTAATCTCAAAGTAAGTTCTATTACATACATTTTAGAATAAATTGTTATAAACTAGGTCTTGACGCCGCACATTACCATAAGAAATCAATGATTAAGGCTTTTTGTCTAAATTTAAGTGCGACATTAAACGTGACTTTTTAGAGGCTAAGACTATATCTTGCAGTTACATGGTTAGGTTTAAATGTCAAAAAGTAAGTTCTATTACCTTCATTTTAGAATAAATTGTTATTGATTAGGTCTTGAGCCCCAGATTACCAAAAAAAATTAATGATTAGGGCTTACTGTCTAAATTTAAGTGCGATATTAGCCGTGTGTGTTTTAGAGGCTAAGACTATATTTCGCAGTTACATTGTTAGGTTTTAATCTCAAAGTAAGTTCTATTACTTTCATTTTAGAATAAATTGTTATAGATTAGGTCTTGACGCCGCAGATTACCACAAGATATCAATGATTAGAGCTTACGGTCTAAATTTAAGTGCGACATTATACGTGTGTTTTTAGAGGCTAAGACTATATCTTGCAGTTACATGGTTAGGTTTTATTATCAAAGTAAGTTCTATTACCTTTATTTTAAAATAAATTGTTATAGATTAGGTCTTGACGCCACAGATTACCATAAGAAATCAATGAGTAAGGCTTATTGTCTAAATTTAAGTGCGACATTAAACGTGTGTTTTTAGAGGCTAAGACTATATCTTGCAGTTGTTACATGGGTGGGTTTTAATCTCAAAGTAAGTTCTATTACTTACATTTTAGAATAAATTGTTATAAACTAGGTCTTGACGCCGCAGATTACCATAAGAAATCAATGAGTAAGGCTTATTGTCTAAATTTAAGTGTGACATTAAACGTGTGTTTTTAGAGGCTAAGACTATATCTTGCAGTTACATTGTTAGGTTTTAATCTCAAAGTAAGTTCTATTACCTTCATTTTAGAATAAATTGTTATAGATTAGGTCTTGACGCCGCAGATTACCAGAAGATATCAATGATTAGGGCTTACGGTCTAAATTTAAGTGCGACAGTAAACGTGTGTTTTTAGAGGCTAAGACTATATCTTGCAGTTACATCGTTAGGTTTTAATATCAAAGTAAGTTCTATTACCTTCATTTTAGAATAAATTGTTATAGATTAGGTCTTGACGCCGCAGATTACCACAAGAAATTAATGATTAGGGCTTACTGTCTTTATTTAAGTGCGACATTAAACGTGTGTTTTTAGAGGCTAAGACTATAACTTGCAGTTACTTGGTTGGGTTTTAATCTCAAAGTAAGTTCTATTACATACATTTTAGAATAAATTGTTATAAACTAGGTCTTGACGCCGCACATTACCATAAGAAATCAATGATTAAGGCTTATTGTCTAAATTTAAGTGCGACATTAAACGTGTGTTTTTAGAGGCTAAGACTATATCTTGCAGTTACATGGTTAGGTTTTAATGTCAAAAAGTAAGTTCTATTACCTTCATTTTAGAATAAATTGTTATTGATTAGGTCTTGAGCCCCAGATTACCAAAAAAAATTAATGATTAGGGCTTACTGTCTTTATTTAAGTGCGACATTAAACGTGTGTTTTTAGAGGCTAAGACTATAACTTGCAGTTACTTGGTTGGGTTTTAATCTCAAAGTAATTTCTATTACATACATTTTAGAATAAATTGTTATAAACTTGGTCTTGACGCCGCACATTACCATAAGAAATCAATGATTAAGGCTTTTTGTCTAAATTTAAGTGCGACATTAAACGTGACTTTTTAGAGGCTAAGACTATATCTTGCAGTTACATGGTAAGGTTTTAATCTCAAAGTAAGTTCTATTACTTACATTTTAGAATAAATTGTTATAAACTAGGTCTTGACGCCACAGATTACCATAAGAAATCAATGAGTAAGGCTTATTGTCTAAATTTAAGTGCGACATTAAACGTGTGTTTTTAGAGGCTAAGACTATATCTTGCAGTTGTTACATGGGTGGGTTTTAATCTCAAAGTAAGTTCTATTACTTACATTTTAGAATAAATTGTTATAAACTAGGTCTTGACGCCGCAGATTACCATAAGAAATCAATGATTAAGGCTTATTGTCTAAATTTAAGTGTGACATTAAACGTGTGTTTTTAGAGGCTAAGACTATATTTCGCAGTTACATTGTTAGGTTTTAATATCAAAGTAACTTCTATTGCCTTCATTTTAGAATAAATTATTATAGACTAGGTCTTGACGCCGCAGATTACCACAAGAAATTAATGATTAGGGCTTACGGTCTAAATTTAAGTGCGACATTAAACGTGTGTTTTTAATGGCTAAGACTATATCTTGCAGTTACATGGTTAGGTTTTAATATCAAAGTAACTTCTATTGCCTTCATTTTAGAATAAATTATTATAGACTAGGTCTTGACGCCGCAGATTACCACAAGAAATTAATGATTAGGGCTTACGGTCTAAATTTAAGTGCGACATTAAACGTGTGTTTTTAATGGCTAAGACTATATCTTGCAGTTACATGGTTAGGTTTTAATATCAAAGTAAGTTCTATTACCTTCATTTTAGAATAAATTGTTATAAACTAGGTCTTGTCGCCGCACATTACCATAAGAAATCAATGATTAAGGCTTATTGTCTAAATTTAAGTGCGACATTAAACGTGTGTTTTTAGAGGCTAAGACTATATCTTGCAGTTACATGGTTAGGTTTTAATATCAAAGTAAGTTCTATTACCTTCATTTTAGAATAAATTGTTATAGATTAGGTCTTGACGCCGCAGATTACCACAAGAAATTAATGATTAGGGCTTACTGTCTTTATTTAAGTGCGACATTAAACGTGTGTTTTTAGAGGCTAAGACTATATCTTGCAGTTACATGGTTAGGTTTTAATATCAAAGTAAGTTCTATTACCTTTATTTTAGAATAAATTGTTATAGATTAGGTCTTGACGCCGCAGATTACCACAAGAAATTAATGATTAGGGCTTACTGTCTTTATTTAAGTGCGACATTAAACGTGTGTTTTTAGAGGCTAAGACTATAACTTGCAGTTACTTGGTTGGGTTTTAATCTCAAAGTAAGTTCTATTACATACATTTTAGAATAAATTGTTATAAACTAGGTCTTGACGCCGCACATTACCATAAGAAATCAATGATTAAGGCTTTTTGTCTAAATTTAAGTGCGACATTAAACGTGTGTTTTTAGAGGCTAAGACTATATCTTGCAGTTACATGGTAAGGTTTTAATCTCAAAGTAAGTTCTATTACTTACATTTTAGAATAAATTGTTATAAACTAGGTCTTGACGCCACAGATTACCATAAGAAATCAATGAGTAAGGCTTATTGTCTAAATTTAAGTGCGACATTAAACGTGTGTTTTTAGAGGCTAAGATTATATCTTGCAGTTACATGGTTAGGTTTTAATCTCAAAGTAAGTTCTATTACATACATTTTAGAATAAATTGTTATAAACTAGGTCTTGACGCCGCACATTACCATAAGAAATCAATGATTAAGGCTTTTTGTCTAAATTTAAGTGCGACATTAAACGTGACTTTTTAGAGGCTAAGACTATATCTTGCAGTTACATGGTAAGGTTTTAATCTCAAAGTAAGTTCTATTACTTACATTTTAGAATAAATTGTTATAAACTAGGTCTTGACGCCACAGATTACCATAAGAAATCAATGAGTAAGGCTTATTGTCTAAATTTAAGTGCGACATTAAACGTGTGTTTTTAGAGGCTAAGACTATATCTTGCAGTTACATGGTTAGGTTTAAATGTCAAAAAGTAAGTTCTATTACCTTCATTTTAGAATAAATTGTTATTGATTAGGTCTTGAGCCCCAGATTACCAAAAAAAATTAATGATTAGGGCTTACTGTCTAAATTTAAGTGCGATATTAGCCGTGTGTGTTTTAGAGGCTAAGACTATATTTCGCAGTTACGTTGTTAGGTTTTAATCTCAAAGTAAGTTCTATTACCTTCATTTTAGAATAAATTGTTATAAACTAGGTCTTGACGCCGCACATTACCATAAGAAATCAATGATTAAGGCTTATTGTCTAAATTTAAGTGCGACATTAAACGTGTGTTTTTAGAGGCTAAGACTATATCTTGCAGTTACATGGTTAGGTTTTAATGTCAAAAAGTAAGTTCTATTACCTTCATTTTAGAATAAATTGTTATTGATTAGGTCTTGAGCCCCAGATTACCAAAAAAAATTAATGATTAGGGCTTACTGTCTTTATTTAAGTGCGACATTAAACGTGTGTTTTTAGAGGCTAAGACTATAACTTGCAGTTACTTGGTTGGGTTTTAATCTCAAAGTAAGTTCTATTACATACATTTTAGAATAAATTGTTATAAACTAGGTCTTGACGCCGCACATTACCATAAGAAATCAATGATTAAGGCTTTTTGTCTAAATTTAAGTGCGACATTAAACGTGACTTTTTAGAGGCTAAGACTATATCTTGCAGTTACATGGTAAGGTTTTAATCTCAAAGTAAGTTCTATTACTTACATTTTAGAATAAATTGTTATAAACTAGGTCTTGACGCCACAGATTACCATAAGAAATCAATGAGTAAGGCTTATTGTCTAAATTTAAGTGCGACATTAAACGTGTGTTTTTAGAGGCTAAGACTATATCTTGCAGTTACATGGTTAGGTTTAAATGTCAAAAAGTAAGTTCTATTACCTTCATTTTAGAATAAATTGTTATTGATTAGGTCTTGAGCCCCAGATTACCAAAAAAAATTAATGATTAGGGCTTACTGTCTAAATTTAAGTGCGATATTAGCCGTGTGTGTTTTAGAGGCTAAGACTATATTTCGCAGTTACGTTGTTAGGTTTTAATCTCAAAGTAAGTTCTATTACCTTCATTTTAGAATAAATTGTTATAAACTAGGTCTTGACGCCGCACATTACCATAAGAAATCAATGATTAAGGCTTATTGTCTAAATTTAAGTGCGACATTAAACGTGTGTTTTTAGAGGCTAAGACTATATCTTGCAGTTACATGGTTAGGTTTTAATGTCAAAAAGTAAGTTCTATTACCTTCATTTTAGAATAAATTGTTATTGATTAGGTCTTGAGCCCCAGATTACCAAAAAAAATTAATGATTAGGGCTTACTGTCTTTATTTAAGTGCGACATTAAACGTGTGTTTTTAGAGGCTAAGACTATAACTTGCAGTTACTTGGTTGGGTTTTAATCTCAAAGTAAGTTCTATTACATACATTTTAGAATAAATTGTTATAAACTAGGTCTTGACGCCGCACATTACCATAAGAAATCAATGATTAAGGCTTTTTGTCTAAATTTAAGTGCGACATTAAACGTGACTTTTTAGAGGCTAAGACTATATCTTGCAGTTACATGGTAAGGTTTTAATCTCAAAGTAAGTTCTATTACTTACATTTTAGAATAAATTGTTATAAACTAGGTCTTGACGCCACAGATTACCATAAGAAATCAATGAGTAAGGCTTATTGTCTAAATTTAAGTGCGACATTAAACGTGTGTTTTTAGAGGCTAAGACTATATCTTGCAGTTACATGGTTAGGTTTAAATGTCAAAAAGTAAGTTCTATTACCTTCATTTTAGAATAAATTGTTATTGATTAGGTCTTGAGCCCCAGATTACCAAAAAAAATTAATGATTAGGGCTTACTGTCTAAATTTAAGTGCGATATTAGCCTTGTGTGTCTTAGAGGCTAAGACTATATTTCGCAGTTACATTGTTAGGTTTTAATCTCAAAGTAAGTTCTATTACTTTCATTTTAGAATAAATTGTTATAGATTAGGTCTTGACGCCGCAGATTACCACAAGATATCAATGATTAGGGCTTACGGTCTAAATTTAAGTGCGACATTATACGTGTGTTTTTAGAGGCTAAGACTATATCTTGCAGTTACATGGTTAGGTTTTATTATCAAAGTAAGTTCTATTACCTTCATTTTAGAATAAATTGTTATAGATTAGGTCTTGACGCCGCAGATTACCACAAGAAATTAATGATTAGGGCTTACTGTCTTTATTTAAGTGCGACATTAAACGTGTGTTTTTAGAGGCTAAGACTATAACTTGCAGTTACTTGGTTGGGTTTTAATCTCAAAGTAAGTTCTATTACATACATTTTAGAATAAATTGTTATAAACTAGGTCTTGACGCCGCACATTACCATAAGAAATCAATGATTAAGGCTTATTGTCTAAATTTAAGTGCGACATTAAACGTGTGTTTTTAGAGGCTAAGACTATATCTTGCAGTTACATGGTTAGGTTTTAATGTCAAAAAGTAAGTTCTATTACCTTCATTTTAGAATAAATTGTTATTGATTAGGTCTTGAGCCCCAGATTACCAAAAAAAATTAATGATTAGGGCTTACTGTCTTTATTTAAGTGCGACATTAAACGTGTGTTTTTAGAGGCTAAGACTATAACTTGCAGTTACTTGGTTGGGTTTTAATCTCAAAGTAATTTCTATTACATACATTTTAGAATAAATTGTTATAAACTTGGTCTTGACGCCGCACATTACCATAAGAAATCAATGATTAAGGCTTTTTGTCTAAATTTAAGTGCGACATTAAACGTGACTTTTTAGAGGCTAAGACTATATCTTGCAGTTACATGGTAAGGTTTTAATCTCAAAGTAAGTTCTATTACTTACATTTTAGAATAAATTGTTATAAACTAGGTCTTGACGCCACAGATTACCATAAGAAATCAATGAGTAAGGCTTATTGTCTAAATTTAAGTGCGACATTAAACGTGTGTTTTTAGAGGCTAAGACTATATCTTGCAGTTGTTACATGGGTGGGTTTTAATCTCAAAGTAAGTTCTATTACTTACATTTTAGAATAAATTGTTATAAACTAGGTCTTGACGCCGCAGATTACCATAAGAAATCAATGATTAAGGCTTATTGTCTAAATTTAAGTGTGACATTAAACGTGTGTTTTTAGAGGCTAAGACTATATCTTGCAGTTACATGGTTAGGTTTTAATATCAAAGTAACTTCTATTGCCTTCATTTTAGAATAAATTATTATAGACTAGGTCTTGACGCCGCAGATTACCACAAGAAATTAATGATTAGGGCTTACGGTCTAAATTTAAGTGCGACATTAAACGTGTGTTTTTAATGGCTAAGACTATATCTTGCAGTTACATGGTTAGGTTTTAATATCAAAGTAACTTCTATTGCCTTCATTTTAGAATAAATTATTATAGACTAGGTCTTGACGCCGCAGATTACCACAAGAAATTAATGATTAGGGCTTACGGTCTAAATTTAAGTGCGACATTAAACGTGTGTTTTTAATGGCTAAGACTATATCTTGCAGTTACATGGTTAGGTTTTAATATCAAAGTAAGTTCTATTACCTTCATTTTAGAATAAATTGTTATAAACTAGGTCTTGTCGCCGCACATTACCATAAGAAATCAATGATTAAGGCTTATTGTCTAAATTTAAGTGCGACATTAAACGTGTGTTTTTAGAGGCTAAGACTATATCTTGCAGTTACATGGTTAGGTTTTAATATCAAAGTAAGTTCTATTACCTTCATTTTAGAATAAATTGTTATAGATTAGGTCTTGACGCCGCAGATTACCACAAGAAATTAATGATTAGGGCTTACTGTCTTTATTTAAGTGCGACATTAAACGTGTGTTTTTAGAGGCTAAGACTATATCTTGCAGTTACATGGTTAGGTTTTAATATCAAAGTAAGTTCTATTACCTTTATTTTAGAATAAATTGTTATAGATTAGGTCTTGACGCCGCAGATTACCACAAGAAATTAATGATTAGGGCTTACTGTCTTTATTTAAGTGCGACATTAAACGTGTGTTTTTAGAGGCTAAGACTATAACTTGCAGTTACTTGGTTGGGTTTTAATCTCAAAGTAAGTTCTATTACATACATTTTAGAATAAATTGTTATAAACTAGGTCTTGACGCCGCACATTACCATAAGAAATCAATGATTAAGGCTTTTTGTCTAAATTTAAGTGCGACATTAAACGTGTGTTTTTAGAGGCTAAGACTATATCTTGCAGTTACATGGTAAGGTTTTAATCTCAAAGTAAGTTCTATTACTTACATTTTAGAATAAATTGTTATAAACTAGGTCTTGACGCCACAGATTACCATAAGAAATCAATGAGTAAGGCTTATTGTCTAAATTTAAGTGCGACATTAAACGTGTGTTTTTAGAGGCTAAGATTATATCTTGCAGTTACATGGTTAGGTTTTAATCTCAAAGTAAGTTCTATTACATACATTTTAGAATAAATTGTTATAAACTAGGTCTTGACGCCGCACATTACCATAAGAAATCAATGATTAAGGCTTTTTGTCTAAATTTAAGTGCGACATTAAACGTGACTTTTTAGAGGCTAAGACTATATCTTGCAGTTACATGGTAAGGTTTTAATCTCAAAGTAAGTTCTATTACTTACATTTTAGAATAAATTGTTATAAACTAGGTCTTGACGCCACAGATTACCATAAGAAATCAATGAGTAAGGCTTATTGTCTAAATTTAAGTGCGACATTAAACGTGTGTTTTTAGAGGCTAAGACTATATCTTGCAGTTACATGGTTAGGTTTAAATGTCAAAAAGTAAGTTCTATTACCTTCATTTTAGAATAAATTGTTATTGATTAGGTCTTGAGCCCCAGATTACCAAAAAAAATTAATGATTAGGGCTTACTGTCTAAATTTAAGTGCGATATTAGCCGTGTGTGTTTTAGAGGCTAAGACTATATTTCGCAGTTACGTTGTTAGGTTTTAATCTCAAAGTAAGTTCTATTACCTTCATTTTAGAATAAATTGTTATAAACTAGGTCTTGACGCCGCACATTACCATAAGAAATCAATGATTAAGGCTTATTGTCTAAATTTAAGTGCGACATTAAACGTGTGTTTTTAGAGGCTAAGACTATATCTTGCAGTTACATGGTTAGGTTTTAATGTCAAAAAGTAAGTTCTATTACCTTCATTTTAGAATAAATTGTTATTGATTAGGTCTTGAGCCCCAGATTACCAAAAAAAATTAATGATTAGGGCTTACTGTCTTTATTTAAGTGCGACATTAAACGTGTGTTTTTAGAGGCTAAGACTATAACTTGCAGTTACTTGGTTGGGTTTTAATCTCAAAGTAAGTTCTATTACATACATTTTAGAATAAATTGTTATAAACTAGGTCTTGACGCCGCACATTACCATAAGAAATCAATGATTAAGGCTTTTTGTCTAAATTTAAGTGCGACATTAAACGTGACTTTTTAGAGGCTAAGACTATATCTTGCAGTTACATGGTAAGGTTTTAATCTCAAAGTAAGTTCTATTACTTACATTTTAGAATAAATTGTTATAAACTAGGTCTTGACGCCACAGATTACCATAAGAAATCAATGAGTAAGGCTTATTGTCTAAATTTAAGTGCGACATTAAACGTGTGTTTTTAGAGGCTAAGACTATATCTTGCAGTTACATGGTTAGGTTTAAATGTCAAAAAGTAAGTTCTATTACCTTCATTTTAGAATAAATTGTTATTGATTAGGTCTTGAGCCCCAGATTACCAAAAAAAATTAATGATTAGGGCTTACTGTCTAAATTTAAGTGCGATATTAGCCTTGTGTGTCTTAGAGGCTAAGACTATATTTCGCAGTTACATTGTTAGGTTTTAATCTCAAAGTAAGTTCTATTACTTTCATTTTAGAATAAATTGTTATAGATTAGGTCTTGACGCCGCAGATTACCACAAGATATCAATGATTAGGGCTTACGGTCTAAATTTAAGTGCGACATTATACGTGTGTTTTTAGAGGCTAAGACTATATCTTGCAGTTACATGGTTAGGTTTTATTATCAAAGTAAGTTCTATTACCTTTATTTTAAAATAAATTGTTATAGATTAGGTCTTGACGTCACAGATTACCATAAGAAATCAATGAGTAAGGCTTATTGTCTAAATTTAAGTGCGACATTATACGTGTGTTTTTAGAGGCTAAGACTATATCTTGCAGTTACATGGTTAGGTTTTAATATCAAAGTAACTTCTATTGCCTTCATTTTAGAATAAATTATTATAGACTAGGTCTTGACGCCGCAATTTACCACAAGAAATTAATGATTAGGGCTTACGGTCTTAATTTAAGTGCGACATTAATCGTGTGTTTTTAATGGCTAAGACTATATCTTGCAGTTACATGGTTAGGTTTTAATATCAAAGTAAGTTCTATTACCTTCATTTTAGAATAAATTGTTATAAACTAGGTCTTGACGCCGCACATTACCATAAGAAATCAATGATTAAGGCTTATTGTCTAAATTTAAGTGCGACATTAAACGTGTATTTTTAGAGGCTAAGACTATATCTTGCAGTTACATGGTTAGGTTTTAATGTCAAAAAGTAAGTTCTATTACCTTCATTTTAGAATAAATTGTTATTGATTAGGTCTTGAGACCCAGATTACCAAAAAAAATTAATGATTAGGGCTTACTGTCTTTATTTAAGTGCGACATTAAACGTGTGTTTTTAGAGGCTAAGACTATAACTTGCAGTTACTTGGTTGGGTTTTAATCTCAAAGTAAGTTCTATTACATACATTTTAGAATAAATTGTTATAAACTAGGTCTTGACGCCGCACATTACCATAAGAAATCAATGATTAAGGCTTTTTGTCTAAATTTAAGTGCGACATTAAACGTGACTTTTTAGAGGCTAAGACTATATCTTGCAGTTACATGGTAAGGTTTTAATCTCAAAGTAAGTTCTATTACTTACATTTTAGAATAAATTGTTATAAACTAGGTCTTGACGCCACAGATTACCATAAGAAATCAATGAGTAAGGCTTATTGTCTAAATTTAAGTGCGACATTAAACGTGTGTTTTTAGAGGCTAAGACTATATCTTGCAGTTACATGGTTAGGTTTTAATGTCAAAAAGTAAGTTCTATTACCTTCATTTTAGAATAAATTGTTATTGATTAGGTCTTGAGCCCCAGATTACCAAAAAAAATTAATGATTAGGGCTTACTGTCTAAATTTAAGTGCGATATTAGCCGTGTGTGTTTTAGAGGCTAAGACTATATTTCGCAGTTACATTGTTAGGTTTTTATCTCAAAGTAAGTTCTGTTACCTTCATTTTAGAATAAATTGTTATAGATTAGGTCTTGACGCCGCAGATTACCACAAGAAATCAACGATTAGGGCTTACGGTCTAAATTTAAGTGCGACATTAAACGTGTGTTTTTAGAGGCTAAGACTATATCTTGCAGTTACATGGTTAGGTTTTAATGTCAAAAAGTAAGTTCTATTACCTTCATTTTAGAATAAATTGTTATTGATTAGGTCTTGAGACCCAGATTACCAAAAAAAATTAATGATTAGGGCTTACTGTCTTTATTTAAGTGCGACATTAAACGTGTGTTTTTAGAGGCTAAGACTATAACTTGCAGTTACTTGGTTGGGTTTTAATCTCAAAGTAAGTTCTATTACATACATTTTAGAATAAATTGTTATAAACTAGGTCTTGACGCCGCACATTACCATAAGAAATCAATGATTAAGGCTTTTTGTCTAAATTTAAGTGCGACATTAAACGTGACTTTTTAGAGGCTAAGACTATATCTTGCAGTTACATGGTAAGGTTTTAATCTCAAAGTAAGTTCTATTACTTACATTTTAGAATAAATTGTTATAAACTAGGTCTTGACGCCACAGATTACCATAAGAAATCAATGAGTAAGGCTTATTGTCTAAATTTAAGTGCGACATTAAACGTGTGTTTTTAGAGGCTAACATTATATCTTGCAGTTACATGGTTAGGTTTTAATATCAAAGTAAGTTCTATTACTTTTATTTTAGAATAAATTGTTATAGATTAGGTCTTGACGCCACAGATTACCATAAGAAATCAATGAGTAAGGCTTATTGTCTAAATTTAAGTGCGATATTAGCCGTGTGTGTTTAAGAGGCTAAGACTATATTTCGCAGTTACATTGTTAGGTTTTAATCTCAAAGTAAGTTCTATTACTTACATTTTAGAATAAATTGTTATAGATTAGGTCTTGACGCCGCAGATTACCACAAGAAATTAATGATTAGGGCTTACTGTCTTTATTTAAGTGCGACATTAAACGTGTGATTTTAGAGGCTAAGACTATATCTTGCAGTTACATGGTAAGGTTTTAATCTCAAAGTAAGTTCTATTACTTACATTTTAGAATAAATTGTTATAAACTAGGCCTTGACGCCACAGATTACCATAAGAAATCAATGAGTAACGCTTATTGTCTAAATTTAAGTGCGACATTAAACGTGTGTTTTTAGAGGCTAAGACTATATCTTGCAGTTACATGGTTAGGTTTAAATGTCAAAAAGTAAGTTCTATTACCTTCATTTTAGAATAAATTGTTATTGATTAGGTCTTGAGCCCCAGATTACCAAAAAAAATTAATGATTAGGGCTTAATGTCTAAATTTAAGTGCGATATTAGCCGTGTGTGTTTTAGAGGCTAAGACTATATTTCGCAGTTACATTGTTAGGTTTTAATCTCAAAGTAAGTTCTATTACTTTCATTTTAGAATAAATTGTTATAGATTAGGTCTTGACGCCGCAGATTACCACAAGATATCAATGATTAGGGCTTACGGTCTAAATTTAAGTGCGACATTATACGTGTGTTTTTAGAGGCTAAGACTATATCTTGCAGTTACATGGTTAGGTTTTATTATCAAAGTAAGTTCTATTACCTTTATTTTAAAATAAATTGTTATAGATTAGGTCTTGACGCCACAGATTACCATAAGAAATCAATGAGTAAGGCTTATTGTCTAAATTTAAGTGCGACATTAAACGTGTGTTTTTAGAGGCTAAGACTATATCTTGCAGTTGTTACATGGGTGGGTTTTAATCTCAAAGTAAGTTCTATTACTTACATTTTAGAATAAATTGTTATAAACTAGGTCTTGACGCCGCAGATTACCATAAGAAATCAATGAGTAAGGCTTATTGTCTAAATTTAAGTGTGACATTAAACGTGTGTTTTTAGAGGCTAAGACTATATCTTGCAGTTACATGGTTAGGTTTTAATATCAAAGTAACTTCTATTGCCTTCATTTTAGAATAAATTGTTATAGATTAGGTCTTGACGCCGCAGATTACCACAAGAAATTAATGATTAGGGCTTACTGTCTAAATTTAAGTGCGATATTAGCCGTGTGTGTTTTAGAGGCTAAGACTATATTTCGCAGTTACATTGTTAGGTTTTAATCTCAAAGTAAGTTCTATTACCTTCATTTTAGAATAAATTGTTATAGATTAGGTCTTGACGCCGCAGATTACCAGAAGATATCAATGATTAGGGCTTACGGTCTAAATTTAAGTGCGACAGTAAACGTGTGTTTTTAGAGGCTAAGACTATATCTTGCAGTTACATCGTTAGGTTTTAATATCAAAGTAAGTTCTATTACCTTCATTTTAGAATAAATTGTTATAGATTAGGTCTTGACGCCGCAGATTACTACAAGAAATTAATGATTAGGGCTTACTGTCTTTATTTAAGTGCGACATTAAACGTGTGTTTTTAGAGGCTAAGACTATAACTTGCAGTTACTTGGTTGGGTTTTAATCTCAAAGTAAGTTCTATTACATACATTTTAGAATAAATTGTTATAAACTAGGTCTTGACGCCGCACATTACCATAAGAAATCAATGATTAAGGCTTTTTGTCTAAATTTAAGTGCGACATTAAACGTGACTTTTTAGAGGCTAAGACTATATCTTGCAGTTACATGGTAAGGTTTTAATCTCAAAGTAAGTTCTATTACTTACATTTTAGAATAAATTGTTATAAACTAGGCCTTGACGCCACAGATTACCATAAGAAATCAATGAGTAAGGCTTATTGTCTAAATTTAAGTGCGACATTAAACGTGTGTTTTTAGAGGCTAAGACTATATCTTGCAGTTACATGGTTAGGTTTAAATGTCAAAAAGTAAGTTCTATTACCTTCATTTTAGAATAAATTGTTATTGATTAGGTCTTGAGCCCCAGATTACCAAAAAAAATTAATGATTAGGGCTTACTGTCTAAATTTAAGTGCGATATTAGCCGTGTGTGTTTTAGAGGCTAAGACTATATTTCGCAGTTACATTGTTAGGTTTTAATCTCAAAGTAAGTTCTATTACTTTCATTTTAGAATAAATTGTTATAGATTAGGTCTTGACGCCGCAGATTACAACAAGATATCAATGATTAGGGCTTACGGTCTAATTTTAAGTGCGACATTATACGTGTGTTTTTAGAGGCTAAGACTATATCTTGCAGTTACATGGTTAGGTTTTATTATCAAAGTAAGTTCTATTACCTTTATTTTAAAATAAATTGTTATAGATTAGGTCTTGCCGCCACAGATTACCATAAGAAATCAATGAGTAAGGCTTATTGTCTAAATTTAAGTGCGACATTAAACGTGTGTTTTTAGAGGCTAAGACTATATCTTGCAGTTACATGGTAAGGTTTTAATCTCAAAGTAAGTTCTATTACTTACATTTTAGAATAAATTGTTATAAACTAGGTCTTGACGCCACAGATTACCATAAGAAATCAATGAGTAAGGCTTATTGTCTAAATTTAAGTGCGACATTAAACGTGTGTTTTTAGAGGCTAAGACTATATCTTGCAGTTACATGGTTAGGTTTTAATGTCAAAAAGTAAGTTCTATTACCTTCATTTTAGAATAAATTGTTATTGATTAGGTCTTGAGCCCCAGATTACCAAAAAAAAATTAATGATTAGGGCTTACTGTCTAAATTTAAGTGCGATATTAGCCGTGTGTGTTTTAGAGGCTAAGACTATATTTCGCAGTTACATTGTTAGGTTTTTATCTCAAAGTAAGTTCTGTTACCTTCATTTTAGAATAAATTGTTATAGATTAGGTCTTGACGCCGCAGATTACCACAAGAAATCAATGATTAGGGCTTACGGTCTAAATTTAAGTGCGACATTAAACGTGTGTTTTTAGAGGCTAAGACTATATCTTGCAGTTACATGGTTAGGTTTTAATGTCAAAAAGTAAGTTCTATTACCTTCATTTTAGAATAAATTGTTATTGATTAGGTCTTGAGACCCAGATTACCAAAAAAAATTAATGATTAGGGCTTACTGTCTTTATTTAAGTGCGACATTAAACGTGTGTTTTTAGAGGCTAAGACTATAACTTGCAGTTACTTGGTTGGGTTTTAATCTCAAAGTAAGTTCTATTACATACATTTTAGAATAAATTGTTATAAACTAGGTCTTGACGCCGCACATTACCATAAGAAATCAATGATTAAGGCTTTTTGTCTAAATTTAAGTGCGACATTAAACGTGACTTTTTAGAGGCTAAGACTATATCTTGCAGTTACATGGTAAGGTTTTAATCTCAAAGTAAGTTCTATTACTTACATTTTAGAATAAATTGTTATAAACTAGGTCTTGACGCCACAGATTACCATAAGAAATCAATGAGTAAGGCTTATTGTCTAAATTTAAGTGCGACATTAAACGTGTGTTTTTAGAGGCTAACATTATATCTTGCAGTTACATGGTTAGGTTTTAATATCAAAGTAAGTTCTATTACTTTTATTTTAGAATAAATTGTTATAGATTAGGTCTTGACGCCACAGATTACCATAAGAAATCAATGAGTAAGGCTTATTGTCTAAATTTAAGTGCGATATTAGCCGTGTGTGTTTAAGAGGCTAAGACTATATTTCGCAGTTACATTGTTAGGTTTTAATCTCAAAGTAAGTTCTATTACTTACATTTTAGAATAAATTGTTATAGATTAGGTCTTGACGCCGCAGATTACCACAAGAAATTAATGATTAGGGCTTACTGTCTTTATTTAAGTGCGACATTAAACGTGTGATTTTAGAGGCTAAGACTATATCTTGCAGTTACATGGTAAGGTTTTAATCTCAAAGTAAGTTCTATTACTTACATTTTAGAATAAATTGTTATAAACTAGGCCTTGACGCCACAGATTACCATAAGAAATCAATGAGTAACGCTTATTGTCTAAATTTAAGTGCGACATTAAACGTGTGTTTTTAGAGGCTAAGACTATATCTTGCAGTTACATGGTTAGGTTTAAATGTCAAAAAGTAAGTTCTATTACCTTCATTTTAGAATAAATTGTTATTGATTAGGTCTTGAGCCCCAGATTACCAAAAAAAATTAATGATTAGGGCTTAATGTCTAAATTTAAGTGCGATATTAGCCGTGTGTGTTTTAGAGGCTAAGACTATATTTCGCAGTTACATTGTTAGGTTTTAATCTCAAAGTAAGTTCTATTACTTTCATTTTAGAATAAATTGTTATAGATTAGGTCTTGACGCCGCAGATTACCACAAGATATCAATGATTAGGGCTTACGGTCTAAATTTAAGTGCGACATTATACGTGTGTTTTTAGAGGCTAAGACTATATCTTGCAGTTACATGGTTAGGTTTTATTATCAAAGTAAGTTCTATTACCTTTATTTTAAAATAAATTGTTATAGATTAGGTCTTGACGCCACAGATTACCATAAGAAATCAATGAGTAAGGCTTATTGTCTAAATTTAAGTGCGACATTAAACGTGTGTTTTTAGAGGCTAAGACTATATCTTGCAGTTGTTACATGGGTGGGTTTTAATCTCAAAGTAAGTTCTATTACTTACATTTTAGAATAAATTGTTATAAACTAGGTCTTGACGCCGCAGATTACCATAAGAAATCAATGATTAAGGCTTATTGTCTAAATTTAAGTGTGACATTAAACGTGTGTTTTTAGAGGCTAAGACTATATCTTGCAGTTACATGGTTAGGTTTTAATATCAAAGTAACTTCTATTGCCTTCATTTTAGAATAAATTATTATAGACTAGGTCTTGACGCCGCAGATTACCACAAGAAATTAATGATTAGGGCTTACTGTCTAAATTTAAGTGCGATATTAGCCGTGTGTGTTTTAGAGGCTAAGACTATATTTCGCAGTTACATTGTTAGGTTTTAATCTCAAAGTAAGTTCTATTACCTTCATTTTAGAATAAATTGTTATAGATTAGGTCTTGACGCCGCAGATTACCAGAAGATATCAATGATTAGGGCTCACGGTCTAAATTTAAGTGCGACAGTAAACGTGTGTTTTTAGAGGCTAAGACTATATCTTGCAGTTACATCGTTAGGTTTTAATATCAAAGTAAGTTCTATTACCTTCATTTTAGAATAAATTGTTATAGATTAGGTCTTGACGCCGCAGATTACTACAAGAAATTAATGATTAGGGCTTACTGTCTTTATTTAAGTGCGACATTAAACGTGTGTTTTTAGAGGCTAAGACTATAACTTGCAGTTACTTGGTTGGGTTTTAATCTCAAAGTAAGTTCTATTACATACATTTTAGAATAAATTGTTATAAACTAGGTCTTGACGCCGCACATTACCATAAGAAATCAATGATTAAGGCTTTTTGTCTAAATTTAAGTGCGACATTAAACGTGACTTTTTAGAGGCTAAGACTATATCTTGCAGTTACATGGTAAGGTTTTAATCTCAAAGTAAGTTCTATTACTTACATTTTAGAATAAATTGTTATAAACTAGGCCTTGACGCCACAGATTACCATAAGAAATCAATGAGTAAGGCTTATTGTCTAAATTTAAGTGCGACATTAAACGTGTGTTTTTAGAGGCTAAGACTATATCTTGCAGTTACATGGTTAGGTTTAAATGTCAAAAAGTAAGTTCTATTACCTTCATTTTAGAATAAATTGTTATTGATTAGGTCTTGAGCCCCAGATTACCAAAAAAAATTAATGATTAGGGCTTACTGTCTAAATTTAAGTGCGATATTAGCCGTGTGTGTTTTAGAGGCTAAGACTATATTTCGCAGTTACATTGTTAGGTTTTAATCTCAAAGTAAGTTCTATTACTTTCATTTTAGAATAAATTGTTATAGATTAGGTCTTGACGCCGCAGATTACAACAAGATATCAATGATTAGGGCTTACGGTCTAATTTTAAGTGCGACATTATACGTGTGTTTTTAGAGGCTAAGACTATATCTTGCAGTTACATGGTTAGGTTTTATTATCAAAGTAAGTTCTATTACCTTTATTTTAAAATAAATTGTTATAGATTAGGTCTTGCCGCCACAGATTACCATAAGAAATCAATGAGTAAGGCTTATTGTCTAAATTTAAGTGCGACATTAAACGTGTGTTTTTAGAGGCTAAGACTATATCTTGCAGTTGTTACATGGGTGGGTTTTAATCTCAAAGTAAGTTCTATTACTTACATTTTAGAATAAATTGTTATAAACTAGGTCTTGACGCCGCAGATTACCATAAGAAATCAATGAGTAAGGCTTATTGTCTAAATTTAAGTGTGACATTAAACGTGTGTTTTTAGAGGCTAAGACTATATCTTGCAGTTACATTGTTAGGTTTTAATCTCAAAGTAAGTTCTATTACCTTCATTTTAGAATAAATTGTTATAGATTAGGTCTTGACGCCGCAGATTACCAGAAGATATCAATGATTAGGGCTTACGGTCTAAATTTAAGTGCGACAGTAAACGTGTGTTTTTAGAGGCTAAGACTATATCTTGCAGTTACATCGTTAGGTTTTAATATCAAAGTAAGTTCTATTACCTTCATTTTAGAATAAATTGTTCTAGATTAGGTCTTGACGCCGCAGATTACCACAAGAAATTAATGATTAGGGCTTACTGTCTTTATTTAAGTGCGACATTAAACGTGTGTTTTTAGAGGCTAAGACTATTATAACTTGCAGTTACTTGGTTGGGTTTTAATCTCAAAGTAAGTTCTATTACATACATTTTAGAATAAATTGTTATAAACTAGGTCTTGACGCCGCACATTACCATAAGAAATCAATGATTAAGGCTTTTTGTCTAAATTTAAGTGCGACATTAAACGTGACTTTTTAGAGGCTAAGACTATATCTTGCAGTTACATGGTAGGTTTTAATCTCAAAGTAAGTTCTATTACTTACATTTTAGAATAAATTGTTATAAACTAGGCCTTGACGCCACAGATTACCATAAGAAATCAATGAGTAAGGCTTATTGTCTAAATTTAAGTGCGACATTAAACGTGTGTTTTTAGAGGGCTAAGACTATATCTTGCAGTTACATGGTTAGGTTTAAATGTCAAAAAGTAAGTTCTATTACCTTCATTTTAGAATAAATTGTTATTGATTAGGTCTTGAGCCCCAGATTACCAAAAAAATTAATGATTAGGGCTTACTGTCTAAATTTAAGTGCGATATTAGCCGTGTGTGTTTTAGAGGCTAAGACTATATTTCGCAGTTACATTGTTAGGTTTTAATCTCAAAGTAAGTTCTATTACTTTCATTTTAGAATAAATTGTTATAGATTAGGTCTTGACGCCGCAGATTACCACAAGATATCAATGATTAGGGCTTACGGTCTAAATTTAAGTGCGACATTATACGTGTGTTTTTAGAGGCTAAGACTATATCTTGCAGTTACATGGTTAGGTTTTATTATCAAAGTAAGTTCTATTACCTTTATTTTAAAATAATTGTTATAGATTAGGTCTTGACGCCACAGATTACCATAAGAAATCAATGAGTAAGGCTTATTGTCTAAATTTAAGTGCGACATTAAACGTGTGTTTTTAGAGGCTAAGACTATATCTTGCAGTTGTTACATGGGTGGGTTTTAATCTCAAAGTAAGTTCTATTACTTACATTTTAGAATAAATTGTTATAAACTAGGTCTTGACGCCGCAGATTACCATAAGAAATCAATGAGTAAGGCTTATTGTCTAAATTTAAGTGTGACATTAAACGTGTGTTTTAGAGGCTAAGACTATATCTTGCAGTTACATGGTTAGGTTTTAATATCAAAGTAACTTCTATTGCCTTCATTTTAGAATAAATTATTATAGACTAGGTCTTGACGCCGCAGATTACCACAAGAAATTAATGATTAGGGCTTACGGTCTAAATTTAAGTGCGACATTAAACGTGTGTTTTTAGAGGCTAAGACGTTATCTTGCAGTTACATGGTTAGGTTTTAATATCAAAGTAACTTCTATTGCCTTCATTTTAGAATAAATTATTATAGACTAGGTCTTGAAGCCGCAGATTACCACAAGAAATTAATGATAAGCGCTTACTGTCTAAATTTAAGTGCGATATTAGCCGTGTGTGTTTTAGAGGCTAAGACTATATTTCGCAGTTACATTGTTAGGTTTTAATCTCAAAGTAAGTTCTATTACCTTCATTTTAGAATAAATTGTTATAGATTAGGTCTTGACGCCGCAGATTACCACAAGAAATCAACGATTAGGGCTTACGGTCTAAATTTAAGTGCGACATTAAACGTGTGTTTTTAGAGGCTAAGACTATATCTTGCAGTTACATGGTTAGGTTTTAATATCAAAGTAAGTTCTATTACCTTCATTTTAGAATAAATTGTTATAGATTAGGTCTTGACGCCGCAGATTACCAGAAGATATCAATGATTAGGGCTTACGGTCTAAATTTAAGTGCGACAGTAAACGTGTGTTTTTAGAGGCTAAGACTATAACTTGCAGTTACTTGGTTGGGTTTTAATCTCAAAGTAAGTTCTATTACATACATTTTAGAATAAATTGTTATAAACTAGGTCTTGACGCCGCACATTACCATAAGAAATCAATGAATAAGGCGTTTTGTCTAAATTTAAGTGCGACATTAAACGTGACTTTTAGAGGCTAAGACTATATCTTGCAGTTGCTATGTTGGGTTTTAATCTCAAAGTAAGTTCTATTACTTACATATAAGAATAAATTGTTATAAACTAGGTCTTGACGCCGCAGATTACCATAAGAAATCAATGATTAAGGCTTATTGTCTAAATTTAAGTGTGACATTACACGTGTGTTTTTAGAGGCTAAGACTATATCTTGCAGTTACTTGGGTGGGTTTTAATCTCAAAGTAAGTTCTATTACTTACATTTAAGAATAAATTGTTATAAACTTGGTCTTGACGCCGCAGATTACCATAAGAAATTAATGATTAGCGCTTACTGTCTAAATTTAAGTGCGACATTAGACTTGTGTGTTTTAGAGGATAAGACTGTATCTTGCAGTTACATGGTTAGGTTTTAATATAAAAGTTCTATTACCTTCATTTTAGAATAAATTGTTATAGATTAGGTCTTGACGCCGCGGATTACCACAAGAAATCAACAATTAGGGCTTACGGTCTAAATTTAAGTGCGACATTAAACGTGTGTTTTTAGAGGCTAAGACTATATCTTGCAGTTACATGGTTAGGTTTTAATATCAAAGTAAGTTCTATTACCTTCATTTTAGAATAAATTGTTATAGATTAGGTCTTGACGCCGCAGATTACCACAAGAAATTAATGATTAGGGCTTACTGTCTTTATTTAAGTGCGACATTAAACGTGTGTTTTTAGAGGCTAAGACTATATCTTGCAGTTACTTGGTTGGGTTTTAATCTCAAAGTAATTTCTATTACATACATTTTAGAATAAATTGTTATAAACTAGGTCTTGACGCCACACATTACCATAAGAAATCAATGATTAAGGCTTATTGTCTAAATTTAAGTGCGACATTAAACGTGACTTTTTAGAGGCTAAGACTATATCTTGCAGTTACATGGTAAGGTTTTAATCTCAAAGTAAGTTCTATTACTTACATTTTAGAATAAATTGGTATAAACTAGGTCTTGCCGCCACAGATTACCATAAGAAATCAATGAGTAAGGATTATTGTCTACATTTAAGTGCGACATTATACGTGTGTTTTTAGAGGCTAAGACTATATCTTGCAGTTACATGGTTAGGTTTTAATGTCAAAAAGTAAGTTCTATTACCTTAATTTTAGAATTAATTGTTATTGATTAGGTCTTTAGCCCCAGATTACCAAAAAAAATTAATGATTAGGGCTTACTGTCTAAATTTAAGTGCGATATTAGCCGTGTGTGTTTTAGAGGCTAAGACTATATTTCGCAGTTACATTGTTAGGTTTTAATCTCAAAGTAAGTTCTATTACCTTCATTTTAGAATAAATTGTTATAGATTAGGTCTTGACGCCGCAGATTACCAGAAGATATCAATGATTAGGGCTTACGGTCTAAATTTAAGTGCGACAGTAAACGTGTGTTTTTAGAGGCTAAGACTATATCTTGCAGTTACATCGTTAGGTTTTAATATCAAAGTAAGTTCTATTACCTTCATTTTAGAATAAATTGTTATAGATTAGGTCTTGACGCCGCAGATTACAGCAAGAAATTAATGATTAGGGCTTACTGTCTTTATTTAAGTGCGACATTAAACGTGTGTTTTTAGAGGCTAAGACTATAACTTGCAGTTACTTGGTTGGGTTTTAATCTCAAAGTAAGTTCTATTACATACATTTTAGAATAAATTGTTATAAACTAGGTCTTGACGCCGCACATTACCATAAGAAATCAATGATTAAGGCTTTTTGTCTAAATTTAAGTGCGACATTAAACGTGACTTTTTAGAGGCTAAGACTATATCTTGCAGTTACATGGTAAGGTTTTAATCTCAAAGTAAGTTCTATTACTTACATTTTAGAATAAATTGTTATAAACTAGGCTTTGACGCCACAGATTACCATAAGAAATCAATGAGTAAGGCTTATTGTCTAAATTTAAGTGCGACATTAAACGTGTGTTTTTAGAGGCTAAGACTATATCTTGCAGTTACATGGTTAGGTTTAAATGTCAAAAAGTAAGTTCTATTACCTTCATTTTAGAATAAATTGTTATTGATTAGGTCTTGAGCCCCAGATTACCAAAAAAAATTAATGATTAGGGCTTACTGTCTAAATTTAAGTGCGATATTAGCCGTGTGTGTTTTAGAGGCTAAGACTATATTTCACAGTTACATTGTTAGGTTTTAATCTCAAAGTAAGTTCTATAACTTTCATTTTAGAATAAATTGTTATAGATTAGGTCTTGACGCCGCAGATTACCACAAGAAATCAACAATTAGGGCTTACGGTCCAAATTTAAGTGCGACATTAAACGTGTGTTTTTAGAGGCTAAGACTATATCTTGCAGTTACATGGTTAGGTTTTAATATCAAAGTAAGTTCTATTACCTTCATTTTAGAATAAATTGTTATAGATTAGGTCTTGACGCCGCAGATTACCACAAGAAATTAATGATTAGGGCTTACTGTCTTTATTTAAGTGCGACATTAAACGTGTGTTTTTAGAGGCTAAGACTATATCTTGCAGTTACTTGGTTGGGTTTTAATCTCAAAGTAATTTCTATTACATACATTTTAGAATAAATTGTTATAAACTAGGTCTTGACGCCACACATTACCATAAGAAATCAATGATTAAGGCTTATTGTCTAAATTTAAGTGCGACATTAAACGTGACTTTTTAGAGGCTAAGACTATATCTTGCAGTTACATGGTAAGGTTTTAATCTCAAAGTAAGTTCTATTACTTACATTTTAGAATAAATTGGTATAAACTAGGTCTTGCCGCCACAGATTACCATAAGAAATCAATGAGTAAGGATTATTGTCTACATTTAAGTGCGACATTATACGTGTGTTTTTAGAGGCTAAGACTATATCTTGCAGTTACATGGTTAGGTTTTAATGTCAAAAAGTAAGTTCTATTACCTTAATTTTAGAATTAATTGTTATTGATTAGGTCTTTAGCCCCAGATTACCAAAAAAAATTAATGATTAGGGCTTACTGTCTAAATTTAAGTGCGATATTAGCCGTGTGTGTTTTAGAGGCTAAGACTATATTTCGCAGTTACATTGTTAGGTTTTAATCTCAAAGTAAGTTCTATTACCTTCATTTTAGAATAAATTGTTATAGATTAGGTCTTGACGCCGCAGATTACCAGAAGATATCAATGATTAGGGCTTACGGTCTAAATTTAAGTGCGACAGTAAACGTGTGTTTTTAGAGGCTAAGACTATATCTTGCAGTTACATCGTTAGGTTTTAATATCAAAGTAAGTTCTATTACCTTCATTTTAGAATAAATTGTTATAGATTAGGTCTTGACGCCGCAGATTACAGCAAGAAATTAATGATTAGGGCTTACTGTCTTTATTTAAGTGCGACATTAAACGTGTGTTTTTAGAGGCTAAGACTATAACTTGCAGTTACTTGGTTGGGTTTTAATCTCAAAGTAAGTTCTATTACATACATTTTAGAATAAATTGTTATAAACTAGGTCTTGACGCCGCACATTACCATAAGAAATCAATGATTAAGGCTTTTTGTCTAAATTTAAGTGCGACATTAAACGTGACTTTTTAGAGGCTAAGACTATATCTTGCAGTTACATGGTAAGGTTTTAATCTCAAAGTAAGTTCTATTACTTACATTTTAGAATAAATTGTTATAAACTAGGCCTTGACGCCACAGATTACCATAAGAAATCAATGAGTAAGGCTTATTGTCTAAATTTAAGTGCGACATTAAACGTGTGTTTTTAGAGGCTAAGACTATATCTTGCAGTTACATGGTTAGGTTTAAATGTCAAAAAGTAAGTTCTATTACCTTCATTTTAGAATAAATTGTTATTGATTAGGTCTTGAGCCCCAGATTACCAAAAAAAATTAATGATTAGGGCTTACTGTCTAAATTTAAGTGCGATATTAGCCGTGTGTGTTTTAGAGGCTAAGACTATATTTCGCAGTTACATTGTTAGGTTTTAATCTCAAAGTAAGTTCTATTACTTTTATTTTAGAATAAATTGTTATAGATTAGGTCTTGACGCCGCAGATTACCACAAGATATCAATGATTAGGGCTTACGGTCTAAATTTAAGTGCGACATTATACGTGTGTTTTTAGAGGCTAAGACTATATCTTGCAGTTACATGGTTAGGTTTTATTATCAAAGTAAGTTCTATTACCTTTATTTTAAAATAAATTGTTATAGATTAGGTCTTGACGCCACAGATTACCATAAGAAATCAATGAGTAAGGCTTATTGTCTAAATTTAAGTGCGACATTAAACGTGTGTTTTTAGAGGCTAAGACTATATCTTGCAGTTGTTACATGGGTGGGTTTTAATCTCAAAGTAAGTTCTATTACTTACATTTTAGAATAAATTGTTATAAACTAGGTCTTGACGCCGCAGATTACCATAAGAAATCAATGAGTAAGGATTATTGTCTACATTTAAGTGCGACATTATACGTGTGTTTTTAGAGGCTAAGACTATATCTTGCAGTTACATGGTTAGGTTTTAATGTCAAAAAGTAAGTTCTATTACCTTAATTTTAGAATTAATTGTTATTGATTAGGTCTTTAGCCCCAGATTACCAAAAAAAATTAATGATTAGGGCTTACTGTCTAAATTTAAGTGCGATATTAGCCGTGTGTGTTTTAGAGGCTAAGACTATATTTCGCAGTTACATTGTTAGGTTTTAATCTCAAAGTAAGTTCTATTACCTTCATTTTAGAATAAATTGTTATAGATTAGGTCTTGACGCCGCAGATTACCAGAAGATATCAATGATTAGGGCTTACGGTCTAAATTTAAGTGCGACAGTAAACGTGTGTTTTTAGAGGCTAAGACTATATCTTGCAGTTACATCGTTAGTTTTAATATCAAAGTAAGTTCTATTACCTTCATTTTAGAATAAATTGTTATAGATTAGGTCTTGACGCCGCAGATTACAGCAAGAAATTAATGATTAGGGCTTACTGTCTTTATTTAAGTGCGACATTAAACGTGTGTTTTTAGAGGCTAAGACTATAACTTGCAGTTACTTGGTTGGGTTTTAATCTCAAAGTAAGTTCTATTACATACATTTTAGAATAAATTGTTATAAACTAGGTCTTGACGCCGCACATTACCATAAGAAATCAATGATTAAGGCTTATTGTCTAAATTTAAGTGCGACATTAAACGTGTGTTTTTAGAGGCTAAGACTATATCTTGCAGTTACATGGTTAGGTTTTAATGTCAAAAAGTAAGTTCTATTACCTTCATTTTAGAATAAATTGTTATAGATTAGGTCTTGACGCCACAGATTACCATAAGAAATCAATGAGTAAGGCTTATTGTCTAAATTTAAGTGCGACATTAAACGTGTGTTTTTAGAGGCTAAGACTATATCTTGCAGTTGTTACATGGGTGGGTTTTAATCTCAAAGTAAGTTCTATTACTTACATTTTAGAATAAATTGTTATAAACTAGGTCTTGACGCCGCAGATTACCATAAGAAATCAATGATTAAGGCTTATTGTCTAAATTTAAGTGTGACATTAAACGTGTATTTTTAGAGGCTAAGACTATATCTTGCAGTTACATGGTTAGGTTTTAATATCAAAGTAACTTCTATTGCCTTCATTTTAGAATAAATTATTATAGACTAGGTCTTGACGCCGCAGATTACCACAAGAAATTAATGATTAGGGCTTACGGTCTAAATTTAAGTGCGACATTAAACGTGTGTTTTTAGAGGCTAAGACGTTATCTTGCAGTTACATGGTTAGGTTTTAATATCAAAGTAACTTCTATTGCCTTCATTTTAGAATAAATTATTATAGACTAGGTCTTGACGCCGCAGATTACCACAAGAAATTAATGATAAGCGCTTACTGTCTAAATTTAAGTGCGATATTAGCCGTGTGTGTTTTAGAGGCTAAGACTATATTTCGCAGTTACATTGTTAGGTTTTAATCTCAAAGTAAGTTCTATTACCTTCATTTTAGAATAAATTGTTATAGATTAGGTCTTGACGCCGCAGATTACCACAAGAAATCAACGATTAGGGCTTATTGTCTAAATTTAAGTGTGACATTACACGTGTGTTTTTAGAGGCTAAGACTATATCTTGCAGTTACTTGGGTGGGTTTTAATCTCAAAGTAAGTTCTATTACTTACATATAAGAATAAATTGTTATAAACTAGGTCTTGACGCCGCAGATTACCACAAGAAATCAACAATTAGGGCTTACGGTCCAAATTTAAGTGCGACATTAAACGTGTGTTTTTAGAGGCTAAGACTATATCTTGCAGTTACATGGTTAGGTTTTAATATCAAAGTAAGTTCTATTACCTTCATTTTAGAATAAATTGTTATAGATTAGGTCTTGACGCCGCAGATTACCACAAGAAATTAATGATTAGGGCTTACTGTCTTTATTTAAGTGCGACATTAAACGTGTGTTTTTAGAGGCTAAGACTATATCTTGCAGTTACTTGGTTGGGTTTTAATCTCAAAGTAATTTCTATTACATACATTTTAGAATAAATTGTTATAAACTAGGTCTTGACGCCACACATTACCATAAGAAATCAATGATTAAGGCTTATTGTCTAAATTTAAGTGCGACATTAAACGTGACTTTTTAGAGGCTAAGACTATATCTTGCAGTTACATGGTAAGGTTTTAATCTCAAAGTAAGTTCTATTACTTACATTTTAGAATAAATTGGTATAAACTAGGTCTTGCCGCCACAGATTACCATAAGAAATCAATGAGTAAGGATTATTGTCTACATTTAAGTGCGACATTATACGTGTGTTTTTAGAGGCTAAGACTATATCTTGCAGTTACATGGTTAGGTTTTAATGTCAAAAAGTAAGTTCTATTACCTTAATTTTAGAATTAATTGTTATTGATTAGGTCTTTAGCCCCAGATTACCAAAAAAAATTAATGATTAGGGCTTACTGTCTAAATTTAAGTGCGATATTAGCCGTGTGTGTTTTAGAGGCTAAGACTATATTTCGCAGTTACATTGTTAGGTTTTAATCTCAAAGTAAGTTCTATTACCTTCATTTTAGAATAAATTGTTATAGATTAGGTCTTGACGCCGCAGATTACCAGAAGATATCAATGATTAGGGTTTACGGTCTAAATTTAAGTGCGACAGTAAACGTGTGTTTTTAGAGGCTAAGACTATATCTTGCAGTTACATCGTTAGGTTTTAATATCAAAGTAAGTTCTATTACCTTCATTTTAGAATAAATTGTTATAGATTAGGTCTTGACGCCACAGATTACCATAAGAAATCAATGAGTAAGGCTTATTGTCTAAATTTAAGTGCGACATTAAACGTGTGTTTTTAGAGGCTAAGACTATATCTTGCAGTTGTTACATGGGTGGGTTTTAATCTCAAAGTAGTTCTATTACTTACATTTTAGAATAAATTGTTATAAACTAGGTCTTGACGCCGCAGATTACCATAAGAAATCAATGAGTAAGGCTTATTGTCTAAATTTAAGTGTGACATTAAACGTGTGTTTTTAGAGGCTAAGACTATATCTTGCAGTTACATGGTTAGGTTTTAATATCAAAGTAACTTCTATTGCCTTCATTTTAGAATAAATTATTATAGACTAGGTCTTGACGCCGCAGATTACCACAAGAAATTAATGATTAGGGCTTACGGTCTAAATTTAAGTGCGACATTAAACGTGTGTTTTTAGAGGCTAAGACGTTATCTTGCAGTTACATGGTTAGGTTTTAATATCAAAGTAACTTCTATTGCCTTCATTTTAGAATAAATTATTATAGACTAGGTCTTGACGCCGCAGATTACCACAAGAAATTAATGATAAGCGCTTACTGTCTAAATTTAAGTGCGATATTAGCCGTGTGTGTTTTAGAGGCTAAGACTATATTTCGCAGTTACATTGTTAGGTTTTAATCTCAAAGTAAGTTCTATTACCTTCATTTTAGAATAAATTGTTATAGATTAGGTCTTGACGCCGCAGATTACCACAAGAAATCAACGATTAGGGCTTATTGTCTAAATTTAAGTGTGACATTACACGTGTGTTTTTAGAGGCTAAGACTATATCTTGCAGTTACTTGGGTGGGTTTTAATCTCAAAGTAAGTTCTATTACTTACATTTAAGAATAAATTGTTATAAACTAGGTCTTGACGCCGCAGATTACCACAAGAAATCAACAATTAGGGCTTACGGTCCAAATTTAAGTGCGACATTAAACGTGTGTTTTTAGAGGCTAAGACTATATCTTGCAGTTACATGGTTAGGTTTTAATATCAAAGTAAGTTCTATTACCTTCATTTTAGAATAAATTGTTATAGATTAGGTCTTGACGCCGCAGATTACCACAAGAAATTAATGATTAGGGCTTACTGTCTTTATTTAAGTGCGACATTAAACGTGTGTTTTTAGAGGCTAAGACTATATCTTGCAGTTACTTGGTTGGGTTTTAATCTCAAAGTAATTTCTATTACATACATTTTAGAATAAATTGTTATAAACTAGGTCTTGACGCCACACATTACCATAAGAAATCAATGATTAAGGCTTATTGTCTAAATTTAAGTGCGACATTAAACGTGACTTTTTAGAGGCTAAGACTATATCTTGCAGTTACATGGTAAGGTTTTAATCTCAAAGTAAGTTCTATTACTTACATTTTAGAATAAATTGGTATAAACTAGGTCTTGCCGCCACAGATTACCATAAGAAATCAATGAGTAAGGATTATTGTCTACATTTAAGTGCGACATTATACGTGTGTTTTTAGAGGCTAAGACTATATCTTGCAGTTACATGGTTAGGTTTTAATGTCAAAAAGTAAGTTCTATTACCTTAATTTTAGAATTAATTGTTATTGATTAGGTCTTTAGCCCCAGATTACCAAAAAAAATTAATGATTAGGGCTTACTGTCTAAATTTAAGTGCGATATTAGCCGTGTGTGTTTTAGAGGCTAAGACTATATTTCGCAGTTACATTGTTAGGTTTTAATCTCAAAGTAAGTTCTATTACCTTCATTTTAGAATAAATTGTTATAGATTAGGTCTTGACGCCGCAGATTACCAGAAGATATCAATGATTAGGGTTTACGGTCTAAATTTAAGTGCGACAGTAAACGTGTGTTTTTAGAGGCTAAGACTATATCTTGCAGTTACATCGTTAGGTTTTAATATCAAAGTAAGTTCTATTACCTTCATTTTAGAATAAATTGTTATAGATTAGGTCTTGACGCCGCAGATTACAGCAAGAAATTAATGATTAGGGCTTACTGTCTTTATTTAAGTGCGACATTAAACGTGTGTTTTTAGAGGCTAAGACTATAACTTGCAGTTACTTGGTTGGGTTTTAATCTCAAAGTAAGTTCTATTACATACATTTTAGAATAAATTGTTATAAACTAGGTCTTGACGCCGCACATTACCATAAGAAATCAATGATTAAGGCTTTTTGTCTAAATTTAAGTGCGACATTAAACGTGACTTTTTAGAGGCTAAGACTATATCTTGCAGTTACATGGTAAGGTTTTAATCTCAAAGTAAGTTCTATTACTTACATTTTAGAATAAATTGTTATAAACTAGGCCTTGACGCCACAGATTACCATAAGAAATCAATGAGTAAGGCTTATTGTCTAAATTTAAGTGCGACATTAAACGTGTGTTTTTAGAGGCTAAGACTATATCTTGCAGTTACATGGTTAGGTTTAAATGTCAAAAAGTAAGTTCTATTACCTTCATTTTAGAATAAATTGTTATTGATTAGGTCTTGAGCCCCAGATTACCAAAAAAAATTAATGATTAGGGCTTACTGTCTAAATTTAAGTGCGATATTAGCCGTGTGTGTTTTAGAGGCTAAGACTATATTTCGCAGTTACATTGTTAGGTTTTAATCTCAAAGTAAGTTCTATTACCTTCATTTTAGAATAAATTGTTATAGATTAGGTCTTGACGCCGCAGATTACCACAAGAAATCAACGATTAGGGCTTATTGTCTAAATTTAAGTGTGACATTACACGTGTGTTTTTAGAGGCTAAGACTATATCTTGCAGTTACTTGGGTGGGTTTTAATCTCAAAGTAAGTTCTATTACTTACATTTAAGAATAAATTGTTATAAACTAGGTCTTGACGCCGCAGATTACCACAAGAAATCAACAATTAGGGCTTACGGTCCAAATTTAAGTGCGACATTAAACGTGTGTTTTTAGAGGCTAAGACTATATCTTGCAGTTACATGGTTAGGTTTTAATATCAAAGTAAGTTCTATTACCTTCATTTTAGAATAAATTGTTATAGATTAGGTCTTGACGCCGCAGATTACCACAAGAAATTAATGATTAGGGCTTACTGTCTTTATTTAAGTGCGACATTAAACGTGACTTTTTAGAGGCTAAGACTATATCTTGCAGTTACTTGGTTGGGTTTTAATCTCAAAGTAATTTCTATTACATACATTTTAGAATAAATTGTTATAAACTAGGTCTTGACGCCACACATTACCATAAGAAATCAATGATTAAGGCTTATTGTCTAAATTTAAGTGCGACATTAAACGTGACTTTTTAGAGGCTAAGACTATATCTTGCAGTTACATGGTAAGGTTTTAATCTCAAAGTAAGTTCTATTACTTACATTTTAGAATAAATTGGTATAAACTAGGTCTTGCCGCCACAGATTACCATAAGAAATCAATGAGTAAGGATTATTGTCTACATTTAAGTGCGACATTATACGTGTGTTTTTAGAGGCTAAGACTATATCTTGCAGTTACATGGTTAGGTTTTAATGTCAAAAAGTAAGTTCTATTACCTTAATTTTAGAATTAATTGTTATTGATTAGGTCTTTAGCCCCAGATTACCAAAAAAAATTAATGATTAGGGCTTACTGTCTAAATTTAAGTGCGATATTAGCCGTGTGTGTTTTAGAGGCTAAGACTATATTTCGCAGTTACATTGTTAGGTTTTAATCTCAAAGTAAGTTCTATTACCTTCATTTTAGAATAAATTGTTATAGATTAGGTCTTGACGCCGCAGATTACCAGAAGATATCAATGATTAGGGCTTACGGTCTAAATTTAAGTGCGACAGTAAACGTGTGTTTTTAGAGGCTAAGACTATATCTTGCAGTTACATCGTTAGGTTTTAATATCAAAGTAAGTTCTATTACCTTCATTTTAGAATAAATTGTTATAGATTAGGTCTTGACGCCGCAGATTACAGCAAGAAATTAATGATTAGGGCTTACTGTCTTTATTTAAGTGCGACATTAAACGTGTGTTTTTAGAGGCTAAGACTATAACTTGCAGTTACTTGGTTGGGTTTTAATCTCAAAGTAAGTTCTATTACATACATTTTAGAATAAATTGTTATAAACTAGGTCTTGACGCCGCACATTACCATAAGAAATCAATGATTAAGGCTTTTTGTCTAAATTTAAGTGCGACATTAAACGTGACTTTTTAGAGGCTAAGACTATATCTTGCAGTTACATGGTAAGGTTTTAATCTCAAAGTAAGTTCTATTACTTACATTTTAGAATAAATTGTTATAAACTAGGCCTTGACGCCACAGATTACCATAAGAAATCAATGAGTAAGGCTTATTGTCTAAATTTAAGTGCGACATTAAACGTGTGTTTTTAGAGGCTAAGACTATATCTTGCAGTTACATGGTTAGGTTTAAATGTCAAAAAGTAAGTTCTATTACCTTCATTTTAGAATAAATTGTTATTGATTAGGTCTTGAGCCCCAGATTACCAAAAAAAATTAATGATTAGGGCTTACTGTCTAAATTTAAGTGCGATATTAGCCGTGTGTGTTTTAGAGGCTAAGACTATATTTCGCAGTTACATTGTTAGGTTTTAATCTCAAAGTAAGTTCTATTACTTTTATTTTAGAATAAATTGTTATAGATTAGGTCTTGACGCCGCAGATTACCACAAGATATCAATGATTAGGGCTTACGGTCTAAATTTAAGTGCGACATTATACGTGTGTTTTTAGAGGCTAAGACTATATCTTGCAGTTACATGGTTAGGTTTTATTATCAAAGTAAGTTCTATTACCTTTATTTTAAAATAAATTGTTATAGATTAGGTCTTGACGCCACAGATTACCATAAGAAATCAATGAGTAAGGCTTATTGTCTAAATTTAAGTGCGACATTAAACGTGTGTTTTTAGAGGCTAAGACTATATCTTGCAGTTGTTACATGGGTGGGTTTTAATCTCAAAGTAAGTTCTATTACTTACATTTTAGAATAAATTGTTATAAACTAGGTCTTGACGCCGCAGATTACCATAAGAAATCAATGAGTAAGGCTTATTGTCTAAATTTAAGTGTGACATTAAACGTGTGTTTTTAGAGGCTAAGACTATATCTTGCAGTTACATGGTTAGGTTTTAATATCAAAGTAACTTCTATTGCCTTCATTTTAGAATAAATTATTATAGACTAGGTCTTGACGCCGCAGATTACCACAAGAAATTAATGATTAGGGCTTACGGTCTAAATTTAAGTGCGACATTAAACGTGTGTTTTTAGAGGCTAAGACGTTATCTTGCAGTTACATGGTTAGGTTTTAATATCAAAGTAACTTCTATTGCCTTCATTTTAGAATAAATTATTATAGACTAGGTCTTGACGCCGCAGATTACCACAAGAAATTAATGATAAGCGCTTACTGTCTAAATTTAAGTGCGATATTAGCCGTGTGTGTTTTAGAGGCTAAGACTATATTTCGCAGTTACATTGTTAGGTTTTAATCTCAAAGTAAGTTCTATTACTTTTATTTTAGAATAAATTGTTATAGATTAGGTCTTGACGCCGCAGATTACCACAAGATATCAATGATTAGGGCTTACGGTCTAAATTTAAGTGCGACATTATACGTGTGTTTTTAGAGGCTAAGACTATATCTTGCAGTTACATGGTTAGGTTTTATTATCAAAGTAAGTTCTATTACCTTTATTTTAAAATAAATTGTTATAGATTAGGTCTTGACGCCACAGATTACCATAAGAAATCAATGAGTAAGGCTTATTGTCTAAATTTAAGTGCGACATTAAACGTGTGTTTTTAGAGGCTAAGACTATATCTTGCAGTTGTTACATGGGTGGGTTTTAATCTCAAAGTAAGTTCTATTACTTACATTTTAGAATAAATTGTTATAAACTAGGTCTTGACGCCGCAGATTACCATAAGAAATCAATGAGTAAGGCTTATTGTCTAAATTTAAGTGTGACATTAAACGTGTGTTTTTAGAGGCTAAGACTATATCTTGCAGTTACATGGTTAGGTTTTAATATCAAAGTAACTTCTATTGCCTTCATTTTAGAATAAATTATTATAGACTAGGTCTTGACGCCGCAGATTACCACAAGAAATCAATGATTAGGGCTTACGGTCTAAATTTAAGTGCGACATTAAACGTGTGTTTTTAGAGGCTAAGACGTTATCTTGCAGTTACATGGTTAGGTTTTAATATCAAAGTAACTTCTATTGCCTTCATTTTAGAATAAATTATTATAGACTAGGTCTTGACGCCGCAGATTACCACAAGAAATTAATGATAAGCGCTTACTGTCTAAATTTAAGTGCGATATTAGCCGTGTGTGTTTTAGAGGCTAAGACTATATTTCGCAGTTACATTGTTAGGTTTTAATCTCAAAGTAAGTTCTATTACCTTCATTTTAGAATAAATTGTTATAGATTAGGTCTTGACGCCGCAGATTACCACAAGAAATCAACGATTAGGGCTTATTGTCTAAATTTAAGTGTGACATTACACGTGTGTTTTTAGAGGCTAAGACTATATCTTGCAGTTACTTGGGTGGGTTTTAATCTCAAAGTAAGTTCTATTACTTACATTTAAGAATAAATTGTTATAAACTAGGTCTTAACGCCGCAGATTACCATCAGAAATTAATGATTAGCGCTTACTGTCTAAATTTTAGTGCGACATTAGACTTGTGTGTTTTAGAGGATAAGACTGTATCTTGCAGTTACATGGTTAGGTTTTAATATAAAAGTTCTATTACCTTCATTTTAGAATAAATTGTTATAGATTAGGTCTTGACGCCGCAGATTACCACAAGAAATCAACAATTAGGGCTTACGGTCCAAATTTAAGTGCGACATTAAACGTGTGTTTTTAGAGGCTAAGACTATATCTTGCAGTTACATGGTTAGGTTTTAATGTCAAAAAGTAAGTTCTATTACCTTAATTTTAGAATTAATTGTTATTGATTAGGTCTTTAGCCCCAGATTACCAAAAAAAATTAATGATTAGGGCTTACTGTCTAAATTTAAGTGCGATATTAGCCGTGTGTGTTTTAGAGGCTAAGACTATATTTCGCAGTTACATTGTTAGGTTTTAATCTCAAAGTAAGTTCTATTACCTTCATTTTAGAATAAATTGTTATAGATTAGGTCTTGACGCCGCAGATTACCAGAAGATATCAATGATTAGGGCTTACGGTCTAAATTTAAGTGCGGAATTTCCTTCCTTTACAAACTAAAAAAATGCTAGCACAAACTCTTCTCCTTCCACTTCTCGACTACGCTGACGTTTGATATCTAGATGCGTCCGAGGAGCTACTTGATAAGCTTGAACGATTTCAAAATTTGTGCATTCGTTTTATTTACGGATTGCGCAAATTTGACCATGTATCCGAATATCGATTACAATTAAAGTGGCTCCCTATTCGCCTTCGCCGGAATGTGCACATTCTATCACTTCTTTTTAATATTTTAAATAACGCTTCCCCCCTTTACCTGCATGAGCGTTTTAATGTGACGCCACCAAGGACGAGACCATCTCGTGAATGCGTTTCTTCAAAATCCTTAGTAGTGCCTTTTTACAACACTATATTTTTCAAAAAATCTTTCTCGGTTGTTGCAGCACGGCTATGGAACTCTCTTTCCCAGAGTATTCTGGATGGTAACCCTTCCCTCAACTCTTTTAAGCTAAGGGTTAAGCAGCACTACCTATCTTCGGAAATATAACTAGTATTTCTTTTTATTTTTATTATTTTTATATTATCTACAAATGTATATATTTATTTACTTATATGTATATATATATATATGTGTGTGTGTGTATGTGTATATATGTGTATATAAGTATGTTTATGTCTAAGTATTTTATATGCTATATTATACAGGTAATTTGTTAAATGGCTCTTAAAAGATTTATCTATTTTGAATGTCATTTCTTTGTTCTCTTTTATTTGTATTTAGTTTAAGTGTACCGCACTGTCTTGAACACCCTGTCTCACACCAAAGGGTAACTGGGAGAGATCTCTAAAAGAGATAAGTAATCCTTTGTACTACATTGTTTTCTGTTTTTTGTATTTGTGATTTTTATTGGTACATAAATAAATAAATTAATTAATTAATTAATTAATTAATTTATATACTTTTAATATAAAATTCATAATAGTTTGTATTATTCTTAAAAATTTTGAATTATCTGCTCTACATACCTCATTCGTAGCTTTATGTGTTCCATGTTATTTACTAAAAACTTTGTATAGTTATTTATATACTTATTTGTTACAAACTTAAATAAATAAAATAAAAATATAGTTTTTTTTTTGGTTTTTGCTTAATAACGACTTTAAGAAAACACGGTCGTTCTCATAATAGATATTCTCTTCAATACCTCTTCAATAGTTTGCTGCAATGTAATATATCAAAAACTATAGTCACAGCAACGCGTGACCGGGTCTGCTAGTATATAATAAAAATAATACACGACGACTTACACGAGGAATAATCAATTAATTAGATTTCTTTGTGTTATGATAATTGTATTAACCTATACAAATATATATAAATTAGTTGTTTTATTTATTTTTAAAACATAAATAAAATATGTAAGTTTAATAAATTTCAGTGCAGTCGTAAAATATTGTCAATATGCAAACGAATGAACCGGTAATATTGGAACACCAATGATGGGTACTGTTATACATTGCTTTGATTACGTTCTTATTAAGTCGACTTGGTTATAACAATATTGTGCTTAATCGAATATTGTTCCAGATATTTTAATTTCCATTCAATTTAATCTACCATGTATTATTTGTTTGATTAATTGCAAGTTTATAGAATTTAATTTATCCCTTGACGAATTCATGAAAATATATTATTATAAAATAAAAAAAAGTTGACACAATAATTGATTGAAAGATTATTTGTATTGATCAATAATCTTCATAACTGTATTAAAGCAATCTATCGTATTCTCGGCTGACGATCTAACTTTCCTCAATCTTTCATCGCAGCTCGGGTTATTTAATATTATTTGATTGCTCTCAAAGGATAAGTTACTAATTTTTAATACAAATTTTCTGATTGTAATTAATAAACATATTTATGTGTAAGCTACATATTTATTTTGGAAGTAATGATAATATATATAAAGATTCCATTGTAGAAAGCGATCAATGCTAATACAAATGCGTATAATTAATATACATATACTGATTAGATTATCAAACTCAATAGTCTATAATATGACATTCATCAATTTACGTATCTTCTCTGTGTCTTTAAATGTATAAATAAACTTATTTAAAACATAATAAAATATAAAGAAAGGGTTTGTTTATTTTGAACCAAATCATGATATAATCCTTTGTTATGACAGGAGTACAGACGTGTTTCGTTGTTCTCATAAAAAAAAATCTAAAACAGTGTTAAAAGTTTTTTAAAAGGCAATATTAATGCAGTTATAGTTTGTTTTAACTACTATCCATAACTTTTAGTGATTGTATTAACTTTTCTACGAGCGAAGTGCTGATAAAAGAACAAAATAGTTGGTGTTTTTGTGCATAACTAGTTATTGACGGTACCTCAACATAAAGTGTACAGTAACTACCATCTCATTAAATATCATCCATCATCGACTCAACTAATGTTAAAACTTTAACCACTCATTTGATTAGTGTGACGTCTCATACATCTGGTGTAGCGGTCAACGCTGTGAACTGCAAAGCTTATAGAAACTAGTTTACTTGGGTTCGAAACTCACCGGGCTAACTCAAGTTTAAGATATTTTATTATTTCTACCTAATCGATTTCTTCTATTAATCATAATCAGTGCATATTTTTACATATTTTTAAATTATTAATATTATTTTTATAATAGAAGAATATAATAAACATGGGTTTTACATGCAAAAAATGCAATCTTAATATTGCAGTATCCCATAAAAGAATTAAATGTACTTTATGCTCACAACTGTACCATACTGAATGTGTTAAGTTGACTAAGGAATTGCCATCGCTTAGATCTAATTGGAAATGCCCAAACTGTACACAAAATAAAACACCTTCAACATCTTCTGCATCTGAATCTTCAACACCTGTAGAACAAGGGTTTAAGAATTATACAAGTATAGTCTCCGACCACACTCTTAAAACCTCTGAGTTTTTACTTCATTTTGAATCCATTCTTGAAGAAAAACTCAAGCCAATGGTTGAAACGATTTTAAAGGAAATAAAAGCTACCTTTTTAGCCGAAATAAAGAGGGAGATTGGAGTTGAGTTTAAAGTCCTGGAAGAATCCTATAACAAACTGCATACTGTTTGTGAAAACTTAGAAGAAAAGTGTACGTCATTCGCAACTAAACTTTTATCGAGCGAACGCCAGATAATAGATTTGCAAGATCAAATAAATAATCAACAGCAATGGTCTAGAATGTCAAACATAGAAATCGTAGGCCTACCGGAAGTGTCCAGAGAGTCACCCATTGCCACTATAATTAAGATAGCCAAACATGCTGGCGTCGACATAAATTCTGATCAAATTGAATTTGCGTCCCGTGTACAACCACTGAACAATAAATCGGGCCGACCAAAAACACTTGTCGCAAAACTAAGAAGCCGTGACATAAAAGACCGTATACTATCGGGTTTAAGAAATTCAAGAATATCAACACGCAGGATATAGGACATATTGGCCCTCAACGTAAATTTTTTGTCAACGAGCATTTAACACCGCAAAATAAACAATTGTTGAAGAAGATTAAAACTCTAGCACTCGACAAAGCGTATAAATTCGTCTGGGTTAGAAACTGCAGAATTTTTTTAAGAAAAAACGAAGAATCTCCTGCCTTATCTGTAAACAACGAAAAAGATTTAGGAAAAAATATTTAATTCCAATTATAATTATTTATACGTTGCTTTTGTTATCGTCAGAACATAATTTTCTTAAAAATGTCACTTATTTTAGCCGTACGTATGAAAGGGGCTCACTATTTTTACGAGAAAGCTACACACTACTATACATACTCACCATCATTAAATACACACACTTATTACCTTACAGCTTAACTTACTCATATAATACCGTACCTCTACTAAATCCTAATAATAATAATAATATGTCTATTTTTAAAATAAAACACCTTTATTTCTATATCTGGCCTTATGTATACATTTATAACAAAAACTATATTTTTTCATTCGCATATATGTTTATTATAATTAAATATTTAAAATATTATACCACATTTAAGGCTGTACAAAATGACTAGTTCATTAAACTTATTTTATCAAAACGTGAGAGGTTTACGTACCAAAACCGAGGACATACGCTTAAACATACTAAGAAATGACTTTGATATCATTCTTATTACCGAAACATGGCTAACGGAAGGGTTTTATGATAATGAGTTATGTGATGATAGGTATACAGTTTTTCGTTGTGACAGAAACTCTAATACTTCTAATAAACTAACCGGAGGTGGAGTCATGATATGTTCTAAAAATTCCTTGCAAGCACAAGAAACACCTAACTGGTGTAGTAACGAGGTTGAAAATGTCTGGATAACTATACCTGCTAAGAACTGTCGTAATGATAAAGACCTTCATATTGGAGTATTTTATATTCCACCAGATGCTCTGCAAGCATCCCGTCTTTTTCACGTGCAAAGTTCTCTATTAAAAATAATGTCTATGAGACCAAATGATTTTTATATCATCTCGGGTGACTTTAATCTGACAAACGTAGGTTGGACTGATGTTGGGCCACTTCAATCAAACCAAGGATCGACATTGTTACAGAACTCAACAACTGAATTAATAAACACCTGTAGTCTCTTCAATTTACCACAATATAATAAGGTAAAAAACTGTTGTAATAAATCATTAGATCTAATTTTTAGCAATTTTTTAATCTGTGTACAGAGGTCTGATCAAAATTTAGTTTCTGAGGATAAATACCATCCTAGCCTAAAAATAGATGCTTCAGATTTTATGTTAAAAGACCTTAAAATTCGACCTACCAGAAATTATAATTTTTACCGTGCTGATTATAGTACCATAAATACAGAGCTGGCATTAATTAATTGGACAGATGTTTTGAGTGGCAACTCTATCGATGAAATAACACAATCATTTTATGAAAAAATTTACGAAATTATTGACAAGTATATTCCATTAGTTAGTGTTAGCTATTCTAAAGCTTACCCGGTATGGTATAGTAAATCATTGAAACATATTATAAAAGATAAACTCATCGCTCATGAAAAATGGAAGTTGTTTCGAAATCCAAGAGATTACGATGAGTTTTCATTGTTAAGAAATAGACAAAAAAAAATTCAAAACAAATGTTATAAAAATTTTAAAACAAATATACAAAATAATATAAAAAAAGATCCTAAAAATTTTTGGTGGTATCAACAAACATTAAGAAAAAGGAGGAATAAATATCCATATTCAATGACACTACAAGACAAATCGTATGAAGATATTGAACAAATTTGCTCAGGATTTAATCAGTTCTTCGAGCAAGTTTTCTCAAAACCATCATCCAGTTACTCTGACTTGCATCTGCCACCCAATAAAAGCGATGATTTTATAAGTAATATACATTTAACGACTGACTTTGTTTTTAAAACAATTAAGAAAATCAAAATTACGGAGGGTGCAGGAAGTGATCGCATACCATCAATATTTTATAGTAAATGTGCTACCAATCTTGCCGGACCTCTATGCATACTTTTTAACAAGTCCTTGAATAATTTCTCAAGTTATCCAACTAAATGGAAAGAGGCATTAATAGTACCAATACATAAAGGTGGAGCCAGAAATAAAATAGAAAATTACAGACCTATATCTATACTGAACTCAATAAGCAAAATTTTTGAAAAAGTAATCCATCACTTTATTTCACCTGTCATATATAAAAACTTACCGCCGGAACAACATGGATTTATTAAAAAACGTTCAACAGTTACTAATTTGTCTGTTTTCTCTAACTATGTTAGAAAGTCTATGGATCAGCGATTACAAGTTGACGTGATCTACACAGATTTTGAAAAAGCATTTGATCGGGTCGATCACATGATTTTACTATCAAAACTTCAAGTACTTGGCATCCATGGCGACCTATTTCGATGGTTTAAGTCGTACGTTAAAATGAGAAGGCAAGCAGTTATAGTAGGAAGTGCTCGTAGTACTTTTATTGAAGCATCGTCTGGAGTGCCTCAGGGTTCTATTTTAGGCCCTTTACTTTACAACTCATATATATATGACATTGTAACTTGTATTAAATACTCGCGATGTTTAATGTTTGCCGATGATAAAAAAGTTTTTCTTGCAGTAAAATCTCTTAATGACTGTAAAAAGATCCAAAAAGATTTAAATAGCCTTTTTGAATACTATAAACGCAATAGAATAATTATTAATATCAAAAAGTGCCAGCAAATAACCTTCAGCCGAAAACGTAACAAAATTGAATATATATACCAAATTAATGGCAACTCCTTAAAATCAGTTGATTCTATTAAAGATCTTGGAATCCAATTAGATTCCAAATTTACAATGAGTGAGCACATTGACTTAATTATAAATAAAGCATACCAGCAGCTTGGTTTTGTAAAACGTACATGTCGAACTTTTCGTGACGTAAATTGCATTAAAGTCATCTATTTTGTTTACGTGCGTAGTATTTTAGAGTACGCTTGCAGCATTTGGTCACCATATCAGGTTATATACTCAGAAAAACTAGAGAATATTCAAAAGAAATTTATTAAATTCTTAAGCTTTTTAGATTTCAGATCTTTTCCTTCTTATTCTGTTGCATGCAATTATTACAAAATTGATTCTCTTTCTGTTCGTCGCCGTCATTGCGATGTATTGTTGTTGCATGCTATATTGTCCGGAGATATCGATTGCACTGAGTTATTATCTGAATTGAGTTTTCGAGTACCTAGCCACCGTACAAGGCACACCGAATTATTTGATATACCATGCGCAAATACAGGTTATGCCCAAAATTCGATTGTCCATCGTATGACCTCTACGTATAATAAATTTTATTCACATATAGATTTTTTTAATATATCTATATCAGCTTTAAGGAAACACATAAAACAAACTAAATATTAAATTATATTATCTCAGATACACATAAATTCATTCTTGCAGCACATCAACACACACACACACATCAACACTTTCACACATTACATCCACACTTACACTCACTCCCTTAAGTAGCTTTTACCCCCAAAATTTTGTAAATTTTGAATTTTTTCCCCTTAATTCGATTTAATTATCAATTGCTTAAACTTAAACACTGTTTTTATTTTCATTTTTATTTTTCTTTTCATAGTACTGTTAAATAGTGTAATCCTTTTTTGGTCCTATTTTATGAAAATATTATTTACTGTAACTTTAAAATTATGTATGCACTGTTGGATTACCCAAGAAATAAATAAATAAATAAATAAACATTTGTTCCATAGAATTTGTTTTAAATGTAGAGAGATAAAGAGAAAATTGGGGAGGACGGTTTGATCGTTTTATAAATATAATATATGTAATAAATATGTGTTATAAAAATAGTAACAATACAAAAAGAAATAAAAATTTAAAAGTTGTGTTATACCTAAAGTTTTGTATAGAAATAGAAAGAAACGTATTTATTATTAAAAGTCAAAATATAACGTCGATACCATATTATATTTTAAATATTAAAAATTCTCATATTTTTCAGTACAATTTGCAAAAATGGAATATAAAAATTGTATATTAGATATATGAGAATTCTTAAATGATAAAACAGTAGTTAACAGAAACATTTGTCTTTACATACATATATCCGTTCATATATAGCTAAATGAAAAATAGTTACAAAACCTATCGCAAGGACACTGACGGAACCAACTCTTTTAAAGAATAAAATAATATTTTTTGTTGTTTGTTGTTGTAATCGACGGATATCTTTGCTTGTTCATATTTCACGAACATTATATAATTAATGGACTCCAGGATACTGTACGGCTAGAATACTACCAGGTTAATAACTTCCTTTATGTTCATGAAATACGGAGCTTATTTAATTATCATTTTACACAAATCACAATTCCCTATGCTACCGTATATCTTTTGCTCAACATAGTATACAGTATTTACCTATACTAAATGCAATATCACTTCAACAATCTCACAGAAAATGTTTTACTAGTACAAATAATAACATTGATGAATGTTTTTTTTTAATATGAACATATATATCCTGTCTATGAAGTGAACATTGCCACGTTAGCTCAAAGTATAAGTTTGGCTTTAAAAGATACAGAGGATACGCAAGCTGAACCCGAAGAGTTTTTAATTATTGCTATAAAAAATTGTAACTGAATTACTTTCAAGTAGTTATATTCATATAACAAAGCTTCTTATGTAATTCGTTTATGTACTTTCCTTATATACACATCCGGTTACCGGTTCCGATTACAAATGATCACGTAAAAATCCTACGAATAGTAGCTTATGAATTTCACCGCTTCGCTTGAATAAAGACTGATCGGATTAAATACTGCCTCATTGTATATGGGACTTAGGTTTATTGCATTTTAATGGCCTTTGAAATATATAACGTAAAAATGGTTTAGATTATTAATTTAACATCATATTTGAAAAACGATGTAATATTAACGATTTCGCAACTTATTATATTATGAATAATATATTACATCATAAATTTATATTTACCTAAATAAGCAATTATTTTATTTAGACCACCATCAAATAATTCATTACTCCCACTCACTTCACATATTCAAATGTTTCGCAAGTTGAGAATTCCTGACGAGATAGATACTCCTAACACAAGAGAAAAATACGTACGTAAAATCAAAGTGTATAATAATTGAAAGATCAACACGAGATAAAAACAATATTTCTGTTAACAAGTGAGTCTGAAGCTCTATCGAGAGAATGTAATAATTTTTCATCCCTTATGAATCAGTGTTTCTGATACGAGTTATTTATAACGGCCATATGGTCTCTGTGGTACGACCAGTAACTTGGAAAAAACATGAAGATTTTTAAGAACGATAGTGATTGTATATGTTATAAAGTATAGGAAACTAGTTATCTTATAGAAAACAATTACCTTAATTACTTACTCAGTAATTACTTGTATATAAATACTATGTATACTTTATAAATGAATATTTATAAAACGTATACAGTATACAAGCATCCGTAAACAAAGATTACAACTCATTTGAATAATTATAAATAGAAGCAGAACAAACCATGCTGAAACATTATCTTCATACTTACTTTATAAACAAAGATTCAAAGAATAGTGAAAAATATATTTTTATTTAAAATTCATTGACACATACGATTTACTTCCTCACATCACAATATGTAAAAGTACCTCCAATGTTAAAATAGAGCAAGTAGCTATAAATAAATCCAGGGAGTCTGTTACATTTCCGTGTCTTTTCTCATGTGAATATGATTTATTTCAACAGAGCGACTTGTTTCCGTTGAAATAAAGAATTGTCTATTATAAAGCTGAAATCTGATAGTTATGAGATAAAAGTTATGTGTAAGATGTGCATATAACATGAACTATCTTATTATATTATTGAAGTTTAAAATTTTTATGTATACGAATATATGAAAAGTTTATCAACACCGTCATTGACAGTTGAGATGCTGTTTAAATACACAAGTTACAGTGGACAGGGCGAGAGGACTGTTTTCAAGGCGTCGCGGGTTCGAGTCCAAGTCGTGTATTTTTCATTCTACAATCATAAGAAAAAAAAATATTATTTAAAAAATTAAACGCAGGTCTATTATAAAATATATATACAAAACTAAACCAACATCGAATTCAAATATAATTGCATTAGTAAAACCGTTTTTGATATGAGTCCTGTCTAGTTGCTTTAATAAAACGATTTAGTTGTCGATGATTTAATTTTCATTAATATATTATATTATATGTCTTAACAATTATTACTCTGGGACTTAACTTTTATTTTGCAAGACAAAAACCTGGGAAAATTATGGTTACTGAATTGGTTAAATGTTATTTTCAAAAATATTATTCATGATTTTATTAAAGAAATGTGTTTATGTTTTTATTTTATTTAGTCTCTAAGAAGATCAAGACATTATAAATGCAGAAGATTTTTGTGTCATATGTATATACTAAATTATAATTAACGCTAACAAGAGCCTCACAATTAAGTTCTGAAGATAATGAAAACTGAGTGGTGTTGGTGAGGTTATTAAACCAAAAAGGTAGAACTCATACCAAGTACGATTCTATTTATGAAATTTTATTAGAATTAGATTTTGGTTTAGGTTTGTATATATATTTTATAATTTACCTACATTTAATTTATTAAATGAGCTTATTTTTACTATCTTTTCTTATGATTAAAGAATAAAAAATACACGAGTTGAACTCGAAAATGCGACTTTTTGAAAATCCTCCTCTCGCCCTGCCAACTGTTACTTGTATATTTACACAGCAGCCTTACTGTCAAAGTTGGTGTCGATAAACTTTTCATATATACTTAAGATTTTTAAATTTTAATATTATAATAAGATAGTATAGATATATTACATAAAAGAAGACTTTCCTAAATATGTACTTGAAAAAAGAAAAGAACTACAAGAACAACTTAAAATAGAGAGAGAAAAAGGAAATACAGCTATAATTAAATATGATAAATTAATTGTATCAAAATACAACAGTAAACGAAAACTCCCAACATCTCCAGACAATGTAACGTTAACCAAACCGGATAAACATATTCAAACTAGTAAAAAAAACAAGACACAACAACCTAACAAAACAGTCACTAGGTCAAACAGCATCTCAGAAGGAGTTTTAAAGCCTAGCATGCACAACTTCCTGGTTAACAAAAATACAACCAACAGCCAAGTAAGTAAAGATGAGCACATATAGCAATCACAGCCCTCCTACCATACAGATACCGCAATTAATCAAAACTATGGCCAAAAACATCTTCCAACCCGGCTGGTCACCGTGGAAGAATACGACCAAAACCCTCCAATGAATACACCAATAGAAAATAATTATACCAAACACAAATATCAACTATCGATTGCAACGTACAACGTCCGGACTCTGTCATCATACGATCGCTTACTTGAACTTGAGGAGGCTATAAGAAATATAAAATATGATGTAATTGGGATATCGGAAATGAGAAGATATGGAAACAAAATAGAGGAATACGAAAACTTTATAATGTACTACATAGGACAAACTCCTGGTAAATATGGCGTCGGTTTCATAGTCAACAAGTCTCTTAAAACCAATATATTAAGTTTTAATGGATTAACAGAGCGAGTCGCAATACTAAATATGAATATACAAGGTCATAAACTATCCTTAATTCAAGTTTATGCACCAATGGAATCAGCAAGCGAATATGATATTGAAGCATTTTACAACACAATAGGGGAAGCTCTGTATACAACCTATAAAATCAAAATACTGATGGGAGATTTTAACGCTAAGATTGGCATTCCCAAACCGGAAGAATACTTAGTTACTAAAAAGCACGGATACGGGGAAAGAAACGAAAGAGAACAGAGACTAGTAGATTTTGCGCTCCAACATAAACTGATGATAATAAACACATGCTTTAAAAAAAATGTAAATCGAAGATGGACCTGGCGATCCCCTAACGGCAAATACAAGAATGAAATCGACTTCATCATATCATACCAGCCAAAAATATTCCAAAACATTGAGACGCTGAACCTGAACTACAATTCGGACCATAGAATAATAAGATCAACAATAACACTACATAAACAAAAAATATCTAGAGCCAAATTCATACATAGCCAAATTAGCCAACTTAAGAGCGAAGAAGAAATAAATAAATACAATAAAACTCTATTATCACAGCTATCAACAACTCTAACGCCACTTGAAGGCTCCTCAATACAACACTGCTACGACAGAATAGAAAGGGCCATCACTTTCAGTCTAAAACAAGCTCACAAAAAGAGAGAAGAAAACAAACATCACAAAATATTATCAAGAAGTATAGTAAGGCTATTAGAAAGAAGAAAGGAACTACAGAGAATGAAAAATAAATCACGAAGCGAAAAAAATGAACTTTCCGCACTATATAACAAATATATAAAAGCAGACTACACAAAATATAGACAAAACACAATAAAAGAACACGTACAGCGCACTGGAAGTACAAAGAAGGCCTTTAGAAAACTGAAAACTAATACAACATGGATAGAAGGACTGAGAAAACAAGACTCAGAATTGTACACTAGAAGTGATATCATTACTACCGCAGCAGAATTTTACAGAAACCTCTACAGAAACAAAGACCCAGCGACCATAAGCTACGACAGAGAAATAGTTCATACACAAAAAAGAAACATTAAAGAGATAGACGTAACAGAAATTATAGAAGCAATAAAGAAACTTAAGCCAGAAAAAAGCCCTGGCTCAGATAATATCACGAATGAAGCATTGAAAAAAGCACACGTAACTCTAGCTGCGCCATTAGCTGAACTGTTTAACATGATTCTGCAAAACTCTAAAACACCGTCGCAGTGGTCCGAATCCAACATCATATTATTATATAAAAAAGGCGACCCGAAGGATATTGGAAACTACAGACCAATCAGCTTGCTACCGAGCCTATACAAATTATTCTCCGCAATTATAAATACAAGGATTAGTGACACATTAGAAAAAATACAACCGGTAGAGCAAGCAGGCTTCAGAAAGGGCTTTTCAACGGTAGACCACATTCACACGCTTGAATTAATTATGGAAAAGTATCAAGAAAAACAAAGGACACTTTATATGGCATTCATTGATTACCAAAAAGCTTTTGATACGGTAAGACATACAAGCATCTGGGAAAGCCTGAAGGAACAAGGAGTAGAGGAAACATATGTGAAAATAATCAAATCCATTTACAACGACAATAAGGGGAAAATAAAGTTAGAAACCTTAGGACCAAGCTTTCCAATAGAAAGGGGAGTCAGGCAAGGTGATCCGATGTCTCCAATATTATCTCCAATATTATTTATAGCTGTCCTCGAGACGATCATAAACAAGCTAGACTGGAGCAAACAAGGACTATACATAAACGATACCTACTTAAGCCACTTAAGATTCGCAGATGATCTAGTACTACTATCAGAGTCATCCTCCCAGCTTCAAATCATGGCAGAAACCTTACACCTAGCTAGTGCAAAAGTGGGACTAGAAATGAATATTACAAAAACTAAGACAATGACAAATAGTTTGAAAATACCAATAATAATTAATAGCAAACCATTGCAATACGTTGAAAATTATGTCTACTTGGGAATAATGATTAGTTTCGACAGGAAAAATAGAAACACAGAAATAGAAAGAAGAATACAATTGACATGGAACAAGTACTGGAGTCTTAAAGACATTTTTAAAAGTAATATGCCACAAGATGTTAAAACAAAAGTCATGAACACAAGCCTCTTGCCATGTTTGACATATGGCTGCCAAACGTGGAAGTTCACTGTCGAAATAAGAAAAAAGATCAGCGTCTGTCAAAGTGGACTCGAACGAAGCATGTTAAAAAAGAATAATAAAAATAACAAAAGCAACAAACGCTCTAAGTTACGCATTAAAATCGAAATGGAAGTAGGCAGGACATGTTGCACGGCTAACTGATTCTAGATGGACAAATAGAGTAACATTTTGGAATGGTCCAATAGGCAAGAGAACAAGAGGGAGACCTATTGCAAGATGGGAAGATGACATTAAAACAATAGCTGGTCCAAACTGGAGACAAGTAGCTCAAGACAGAGCCGAATGGGCATCACTGGAGGCGGCCTTTACCCATTTTGGGGTTCCGGTAGATTAAATAAAAGTAGATTAGTTAAATAGTTAGTTAAGTAAAGATAAACCAAATTAAATCTTGCATAGATTGTAAGAATTGTAAATTTACAGGAAATAAAAGGCTTTTTTATTTTTATTATATTATTTATTATCAACGGGTTTGAAAATATATAACTTTTGTTCCAGGTTGCACCTGTAATGTGTCACTATGGAAGCTTATTTTATAAGCAAGGTACGAGGGTTAAACAAAGAAAGACGAAGACAATGTTTATCTTATGTCTATATATCATATGTTGCTACACATGATAAAATTATGATTTTATCACGTCCTTTGTAGGTCATCAAGTAACTATTAGGAAATTTAGTTCTGTCTTGCAAATCGTTTGTTAAAATTATAAATATTTAAAGATCTATAAATTTGCAGCATTTCTGGTTAAAAAAATTACCTTAGCACTGTCTAGCGTCTATTAATATGTCATTATAAAGACCTTATAACTTAAAAGTACTTGTAGACATTGATTTCATATAATTTAATAACAATATTATTATATCTAACAGCTGAGAGAATGCTATTATTGAAAAAGAAACTTTGAGAGTCGAAAGTTATTAATAACCAAAGTTACAAAGTTTATAATGAATAGGTATAGCAGTATCTGTGGTTTACTGGTTTTATGTAAATCTTTTGGAGAATATTAATTTTGTAAAGCTGAGAGATTTCTTGAAACTCATTTGATAGAAGGTTGGATTAATTAGAGGTTCAATTTTATGAATCAGATAAATAAGAGATGACATTTATTTAATACTATATTTAAAATTTGACAAAATGCAAGTTAAAATTTCATTTTAAATATATTTATGTTATTATTATATTATAATTTTATGCATTACGAATTACTTCCAATGCTTTCGAGGCAATTTATGATAATTTTTGATAAAGTTTTTTGTTTGGTAATCATCTGACTGATATATATAAGTATTCATCTCAGTGGAGGAAGAAAAGAAATATTTTATTTTGACATTTGTATGCAATACAATAATATTTTAAGAATATAAATTTAACCTATTCTATAACAATATGTTGAAAACATAATAGTAAAAAACATATTTCAATTGTAGTAAATAATAACAGCAGGACATTAATATTATTGTGTGAAAATTGTAAAAGCTGTAATGAAAACTACGACATAATCTACAAAATGCTTTATTCTTTAAAAACATCAAAAATAATCAGAGTAGTAACTACTTTTTTGTGTTCTGGGATTATACTACCTTCATTTTAATTAAAATGTAAATTATGTTCAGGGATTTTTACTTTGCATACTTTAAAAACTTATTAAAATATTATTTAGTACATATAAATGTAACAAAAGACAGTGATATATGGTATGTGAATAACACAATATACAACATTAACATGTAACACATAAAAATAAGTAGGAAGACATAGAGAGAATATTTTCATTTATCAGCCTTATGCTTATCAGAGGACCAAACACTTATATGAGTAGATTTTTTGTTTTTTATTGTCTTGAATGCACTGTTGTGAAACTATTATTAACTCATCTATGTTATATCCTTCTTTGTAAATATTAAAGCCAAAAATCGTAATATGTGTAATTCAAAAATATTCTTAAATACAATTTTTTTTTCCCTTTATTATCTATTTCAACACACTAACTGTGGTTGTTCTTGGTTCTTTTGAAATGTAATTTTGGTAAAAAATTAAAAAGCTAAGATAATAATTTATAATCGAGTCACAATATGTGGTTTAATTTTTTCAAAACAATCCCAAATTTATTGTGGATATTGACATTAATCATAACTTTACTTTTAGATGTTTTGGTTTTTCATCAACAAAATCATTTTGTCTTTAAACTTGCTTGAATTTATTTTACCTTAACTATAAACAAACATATCATTAAAGTAATTATTTAATAATCCTAACCATACGACATGATAATATATTTATTATTCTTAATTACTCTAAATATTATAAAACTTATTTGAAAATTTGTTACTTACTAGTACAGTTCTTTGCATTATTCATAATAATACAATAAATATTTATTGTGGTGCTCAAAAGCAAAACAGGTATATAATTTCAGTAGCAAATGAATAGAAGCCAAATGCAAATCATAAAATATTGGTTTCGCTAAACCCCTGGAGAATGATTACCATAACTATAATAACGAGGAACGGTAAATTCCTTCATTTAAGTTATTATGTTTTATAAGGCCAGCTAACTCACAACTTTAGACGTTGGTATTAAAACGTAAATATGTAAGAGGGAAGCTATATAGAAGGTGTCGAATGCAATGGTCTGGTCGGGTTGAATAGTGCCTGAAAGATGCGCTGTCCGTTGTCGACTCTCACTACATATTCAAAGCCTTTATTTATGTTCAAATTGGTTTTTAAATTACGGTATATATTTTGCTACGTCTTAATATGTTCAATTAACCTACAGATCACTGGAGCCATCAATCACGATTATTCAGTGCAAGTAACGAAAACACAAACTCATTTATATAAGGACGGGCACTTTTTTATGTGACAAGGCGCGTAACGCCGTTCCCTTACTGACATGTTTAATATGACTTACTTTATAATAAAAAATATTTATATAACGAAAATACTTTTACTATAGTAATGCTTTAAATAAAAATATTTTATTTTGAATAGTAAAATAGTTTATATTGAATTCCGTCCCTTTATTGTTACAAATTTAAAAGTATACAAATTTTAGTTAAGAGGCAAATAAAAATATAATGAATTATTTTGAAACCCATCATCAAATTTTATGAAATAATAAATACGAGGTAACTTTATTTTCTTTGACCAACGCAGGGAAGATCCATTTATTTCATAAACTAATACCAGTATTAATTATGTTAGAGGAAAGCAAGTTAAGATATTCAAAATGAATAGTTAAGTTGTGGTGATTAGTTAACAAGTATATAATTTATAAGATATCAATAATACAGATGTATATTTTAAACATGGTAAGAATCATAATAGTTGAGAGAGCTATACCTACTTATAAGTTGTATAAACTAGTTGTTATTTGATGGCAGCTCGAATACATTCATTCTTTTCCTTGGTAATACCACCCTCTAAAGAAAATAGGTGTGAATAAGATAATATAGCAATATTTCCTGAGATGAGTAAGAGGGATGGATGAACAAACCACCTCCTAGATTCGCTGTGTTCTACTTTCCTTTATTGTTCTTTTTTACCTATTACTATAAAAGTACACATTGCATTTATTTTTTTGCATTGCATTAAGATGCCAATAGGAAGGAAAATCGTTTCCTTAAGTTGTAACTGTATTTAAATTTGTTATTTTACTAGTTATTATAGCAACTTCTAAAATAACATATTTTAATATTTTTACTTTGATTATAAAAGAAAGTTATTAAAGCAGTGTTATATAACATATTGAAGCGTTTGTCTGACACAGCATTTTTATTTATTGTTAATTATAACATACCTTATAGTTAAACGTTTGTTAATTCTCCGGGTCTTATCAAGTTAGAAAGCCAGCTTAGAATTGCAAATTTCACTGTAATTTTTTTTTTTTTTTTTTTTTTTTATGTTAGAGGAGGGCAAACGAGCTTGCGGGTCACCGTTAGTATGTGATCACCGCCGCCCATGAACTCTTGCAACATCCGAGGATACACAAGAGCGTTGCCGGCCTTGGAGAAAGGAATATATGCCTTTTTTGAAGGTACCCATGTCGTATCGATCTGGAAATACCGCCGAAGGAAGTTCGTTCCACATTTGAGTGGTACGTAGGAAAAAAGTCCTTGAAAACCGCACAGTTGAAGATCGCCACGCGTCCAGGTGGTATGGATGATAAAGGAGGCGATGGCGAGCTGTGCGGTAGTGAAATTCGGCGGTAGGCATCAGATCGAATAGTTCTTCGGAACACTCCCCGTTGTAAATGCGGTAGAAGACGCACAAAGAAGCCACGTCTCTACGCAATGCCAAAGAGTCCAGCCGTTCACAGAGCACTGGGTTCCCGACAATCCGAACGGCTCTCCGTTGTACGCGGTCAAATGGTAGAAGCTGATATTGGGGTGATCCGGACCAGAGATGAGAACAGTACTCCATGTGAGGCCGGACCTGCGCCTTATAGAGCGCAAGTCTTTGGCCAGGTTTGAAATACTGCCTCGCTCTATTGATCACTCCCAATTTCATCGAGGCCAACTTGGCCTTGCTCTCCAGATGACCACGAAACTGACAATCGCTCGAAATGTCGAGACCCAGTATTCTGATACTTGGCGAGGCAATAAGAGGAGTGCTCTCGAAGAGCGGTGATACGACAAATGGGGTTTTCTTAGTGGTAAACGCGCAAACCTGTGTCTTTAGGGGATTGAACTGAACGTGGTTCAGTCCACCCCACTCAGAGACCATCCCCAGGGAGGTCTCTATTGAAGACACAAGTTTCTTTCGGCACTCGTCGACGTTTTCCCGAGAGAGACCTGCACGACCGGAATATACCGCATCCCCAGTGCTGTCATCCGCATAACAATGTTTGTTGGAAATATCCAACATATCATTGATATGCAGGAGGAACAGAGTTGGGGATAGCACGCAGCCTTGGGGTACACCAGCATTCACGGGCTTGGGGTCCGAGCAAAAACCGTCGAGAACGACCTGTATGCTCCGCTCAGTGAGAAAACTGGTGATCCACTTGCATAAACCCTCGGGAAGCCCATAGGAAGGTAGCTCCGGAGGTACCGAAATAGACGCGTTAGCACTGGAGTCAACTCAGGGGCACACGTTCGTAGCACTAATGGAGAAATGCCATCCGGCCCACTCGACTTATGAACGTCCAAGGAAAATAGAGACTGCCTGATAGTTTTTTGGCGAAAAACTATTTCCGGCATTGAACTCTGACACCGCGGGATGGTAGGCGGTGTCTTCCCTTGGTCGTCCAAAGTCGAGTTGGAGGCGAAAAGAGTGCCCAAGAGATCGGCTTTCTCTTTTGCCGTGTGGGCCAGAGAGTCATTCCCCATGTGCAACGGCGGTAGGGAAGGCTGGCTAAAGTTGCCCAGAAGGGCCTTGGAAAGCGCCCAGAATTTGCGCGTGCCAGGCGGGTACTTTGCCAGCTGATCCCCAATTTTGACGACATGCTTAAACTTTGCTCTAGCGATTTGCCGTTTGAAGAATCTGGAGGCGCGGTTGTATTTCCTCTTCAGAACTCTAGAGTTCGGATCCTTAGTGACTAACGCATTAGCCCAAGCTTGATAAGCCTGCCGTTTGCCAGCTGCTGCAGCCCTGACAGACGCATCAAACCAAGGCCGCGATCTGCCGCCAAGCGGTACCACAGAGCTTGGTACAAATAGTTCCATGCCCTGAAGTATCACATCAGCTACAGCCGCAGCGCAGTCACTAGGATCATTGGAAGGGAAACAAATCGGCCCCCATGGGTAGGATGCAAAAAAGGACCGCATTCCATCCCAATCCGCTGACTTGTAGTGCCAAACGCGTTGAGTCGCCGGTCTTGTGCGATCAGGACGTCGAATGGGCACTACACTCCGTACCAGACAGTGATCAGAGGAACCTAAGAGAGCCTCGACAGTGATCTGGTACTTTTCTGGATGTGTAGTCAGCAGAAGATCCAACAAAGAGGACGTGTGGCTGTCCACGTCCGGTAGACGAGTGTGCGTCTTTACCAGCTGGGACAGACCATTTGCCAGAGCAAAGTCAAACACAGATCTCCCCGCGTAGTCGGTGGCACGTGACCCTAGCCAATCGGCATGGTGCGCATTAAAGTCCCCGAGGACTACGACTTCGGCGGAGGGAGTCTGTGAAAGCAGATCGTCAATCTTCGCCTGAACATGGCCCAAGAGTTGATCCGTTTCTGCATTACCACTATGGGACCTGTAGAGGCACGCGTAGACTCTGACATGGTCGTCCATGTCCACGCGTAGCCAGAGTACAGACAGGTCCCGACCTTCAAAAACCTGAAGGCGACGGTAGCAGATATCCTCCCTTACGAATACAGATACCCCGGCGTGAGGTATAAAATGATGTTCTAGTTTATACCCGGGGTATGACAGGTACGCTGTGTCGCTAGGTTGAGATATCTGCGTCTCCGTCAAAAACAACAAGGCCGGTTGCGCCGTCTCAAGGTGGTAGTGGACGGCGTTTAGGTTCGAGTGAAACCCCCGGATGTTGCAAAAGTCCACATCTAGGGTGGAGCGGGGTGCCGCTGTTTGCCGTCGTTTGCCCTCAGAAAACACAAAAGGCGATACTTTTCCCGCCCCAGATACGACGGGCAGCCCGAGCAAAATCCGAGGATCATTCCCCCGATTTTGCTCGGGGAGGGGGTCCCCGGCTTCATCAAAGCCGGTACCCTCCTGGGGTATACTTTTTGGAGGCATCGCTATCATGTTTGACAGGGGGGGGGGGGAGTTGGGCTTCCGGATTCTCTCACTCACCGACGGAACATAACCAAATGAATTTGGTTACTACACGTCGGTCTTCTGTGAGAGGGTGGTCCTTCCCCGGTCGAGCCAGCCCAATACGAGCTGCAGTCGGAAAACTACAGCTAGGCTCTACCACCTATAAAACAGAAGCTGCCAAAAAACTACGCTCTACTTAATTTAGCCCCATACTGCTGATCACTGATACGATAGAAGATTTTAAAATAACATTTATAAAATATCTAAAACAGATATTTCATTAACTATAATGTACATATAATATTTTAATAATTTGTTATATTATTTCTTTTATAAATTTGTTAAAGGTATGTTATATATATCTTAATTCTATGATGTATGTATTAACCGTGCTTACTAAATCGTTGTAGTATATTGTAAGTAACAAAAGATAATTTTGAGTGTCTGCCTGATAAGTAATTATTTAGAGTAAGAAGTAAAACCTAACAAACATAATCTAGCATTGATTTCACGAAAGGCCTTCAATTAGACAACTCTAATAATATAAAATAAAAAAAAATACTAATTTCTTGGGTATTATAAAGAATACGAATGACTTCAATGAATACAAATACGATACGAATATACAATACGAATGAATTCAATGTGTCGTGATACTTGTATACAAAATTAAACTAATAAATATGATCTATTAAACTACATAAATATGAATTAATTAGTTGTTTTGTTAATAAAATAAGTAAGTTTGAATTAATTCATTGTTTTGTTTATTTTTCAATCATAAATGAACAGGGAAGTTTGATGAATTTTAGTGCAGATGTAAATATGGTCAAAATGAACCGATAGTATCGGATCATGATTGTTATGTATTGCTTGATTGTATTACAATTTACTTACAACAATTGTGGTTATCAAATATTGTTCCAGATAATTTAATTTCTATTCAAAATAACCTATTGTAGTACATTATGTATTATTGGTTTGATTAATTGTAAATATATACATAATTTTAATTTATTTCTCATTGTGAAAGTATATAAAATTAAATGAATCTTAAGAAATGTAACTCTGTAATTGTGGAGCGTGAAAAACTAATAGTCAGTTATTAAACCAACATATCTTGACTAACGATTTAAATTTCTGTTATCTCTCCTCGCAGCTCGGGTTAAAATTTTACTTGACTACTCTCAAAGGATTGGTTAAAGCATTTTTTTTGTGTTATTAATAAACAGATACTGATTGGTTTCATAAATAATATTAAAACCATTGAGATAGTCTTAAAGAATTATTTAAAAAAAAACAATACATTGCCTTGAAATGATATAAATGCCATATACATTATAATTTGTAAATCTTATCTCTTAATTTAATAAATAACAAAAACTTAAAAAAATGCTTTCATAAAATGTATTTCAATGTAAAAAAACGCGATTAAAAACACGTAGGGGTGGCAAACAGGGGTCAAAAGGGGATGTTTTCTTCGGGTAACCCCATTTACTTGTATTGTCACCGGAGCCGAACGTGTGCTCTAATTTTCATCGAAATTCATTGAGTCTGAGTATTAAAATTTCGCGTTACAAGATTTGATCCGATACATGTCAAGTTAAATAAAAGCATTTAAATAGAATAAATAAAAATATAAATGAGCGGTTTGTTGACTTTTTTAAAGTATAAAAGATCGAAATCATTATAAAGTACAAAGAAAGTTAAGACTACATCCGTTTTAAAGGTACAAAAAAAATTAGGGAGAAAGGTTCGATTGTTATATAATTATGTATGATAATATCAACACAAAATAACCTTAAAATTTGGATGTTCTTATTATTCCTTTATGACTCATGAAAGACGAATTAATTTAAAAGTTTTGTGTGAAGGGATACTGAAACAAAAACTATATTAATGATTAATTACAATTTCCCCGCTAGCATCACTTTACTACCTCTTAAGGGGGTGAAAATTTATTGTTTTAAAAAAAATCTGGATGTCTATTTATATGTTTTATGATTGAACTGAAAATGATAACTAAAAATAAATTCAAGACCTCCATAACCCATTAATACTTTCTTACTACCCCTTATGGGGAGTGAAATTTTCCATTTTTGTATAAAATGAAGATGAATGTGTATTTCTGTTTTTTGGTATGATGAAATCGAAAAAGAAAACCAAAAGTGAATTTGATACCTCTTTTACTCAATACCACCCCTTGACCACCCCTTACGGGGAGAGGGTAGTTTCAATTTTGTATAAAATCAAGATGTATGTGTGTGTGAGACGTGCTCACGTGAGTGAAGTATTCGTCGCTCAACCGTCGCTCAAATGACATGTTTATTAAACTAGTTTGAGGTTACTCTTAGCTCTTATATTAGAAATTCGAATGCTTTATCGATATATGATATATATTCATGATTTCATTTTACTATTAGCATAACCCAGGAACAACGGCGTGGACTACATGGTCTCCGTGGTACGACCAGTAACTTGCAAAGAACCAGAGTGATTTTTTAAGAACCATAGTGATTGTACATGTTATAAAATATAGGTAATTAGTTATCATATATAAAACAATTACCTCAACTACTTATTAAGTAATGACTTGTATATATGAGACGAAGCTTCTTAGCATTCCATGGATTCACCGTGCGGATCCCGGGCCCATCGCGTTGCAAGAAGAGTAGCGCCAACAATGCCTGAGACTTGCGACCCAGGTGTAGGTTTAAGGGTCCCCTTTAGTACGCGCATATACGCTCACCTTCACTGTTCACGCTCCTCTCTCTTCCTAACCAAATATCGTAAGAAAAAAATATCGTAAGACGTAAACCAAAGTTCCAGAAATGAACTGATGATCGTTTAGATCCTTATATAAGTTGTAGAGAGATTTTGCTGTTATATCTCTCGCTCCTATTTCTACAGCGTGCAAATTAACTATAAATTTATTCCCAATCAGTTTGTTACATAGTTCGTGATACTTGTTAAGTTTATATATATATATATATGTATATATACTTATACTACATATTCATGTAACATAATGTCAAAATTACAATAATACAAAGTACATCACAAATATGATTCCTATGTATCGCTACTAGCTAATTCCCGCCCGCTTCGCTCGGCACACTATTACCTATGAGGTACTGTATATTGGGATGCTTTTCCGTTATGTAATATGGTTATGTAATATCATTCCTAGTAGACCTACACCACGAAAAAATTTCCAGCATATAAGAAAGGCCATATTTTTTTTATTTTTTTTTTTATAATATTTATTTATTTTTAAAATATAACTAACTCAATTTCATAAACAATTATATTTTTACGTCCTTAATTTTTTATTTATGACATTTTTTAATTTTCAAATTTAAACTTTTTATACGCCCTCTCTAACCTCACCTAAACTCTGGTTGCCATGGTAACCATTGTCATAGGCTCCTACAGGTTTAAAACTTGGCGAAATACAAAAGCTGAAATCCGTTGGGATAGGAATTCCGTAAAATCCGTTCTTAGTGGACGTCTACGTCACAAAAGAAGTAACTACGTAAAATTTTAAGTTAATCGGACAGATAGTTTCAGAGATTTCGTGATAAGTCAGTCAGTGAATCGCTTATATATGTATAGATATGAAGTACCCGTTTGATTAGCAAGCGTCAGGCAAGGTGTGAAATGGAGTCGACATCTTGTAAAAGACCGTAAAAGGCTCGTCAACAGTGAATCAATCTTTTTATTATGGGAATTTTTAAAAATTAATTATAATAGAGAATATACTCTTTTTAAAGCGGTTTGTTTGACAGATGCAACGACGTGAAAACTGACGCAATTTATGTCGCGTTCCGAAACTAAAACAAAAGAAAGAATATTGCGAGGCCTATCAAATCTATAGCTCTTTTATAGCTACATTTTTTGACTTTTGAATTTGGTCGGGTTCACGATATTATCACTTTTGTGTGAACGCATTAGTTCCTCCAACGCGAACACGCACACACACGAACGTGCACATACACGAACACGCACACACATACATTTGATTGAATTTGAACTTTGTGCAACAACAATAAAGTACAAATTGACTCTTCTACGTTAGGAACACATCTACATTGTTTACACAACAGTGCGTGCTTGTAATTTAATATGAACTTTATTGAATAAAGTTGGAATGAATGAAGTTCAAATTGACTCTACATTTAGTTACAAAATATTTGTATGGAAAAAAGAAAAGGGCTGTTTTAGGGTTTTTCCGGAAATTATTCTATTTTTTTTGCCATAAGAACCATCCTTTGGACTTCAAGAAACGTTTTAAAAAAAGAATTGTTAAGATTGGTCCATGCGTTGTTGAGTTATGCGCTTACCAACACATTTTGAGATTAATTTTTTTATTATAGACAAAAAAACAATTAGAAAAAAAAAGAGTGTCAGGAAGGAAGTTTTTCTTCAACCTAGAATTTATTTATTGGAAATAAAATTTGCAATTTGCGTTAGGTGATGATTTCCACTATAATTATTATGGATTACATTTCATTACTCTTGTAATAAGAAAAGAAAATTTGTGTTTTTTAAACTTTCCGCAACACTAAAACATAAGTCTAAGTGCTACACATACTGACCATACCAATTTTTGTCTTAGTTTTTTGGGGTCGGCCCAACATGTCACTTTAATAATTTTACCATTGTTACTTTTCCATGACTTTCTTGGTCTTTCTTTTCTGTAATACCCATGTACATGTACTTTTAAAACTATTCATTATATCGTATAAACGATATCTCAAAATATAAATACTATGAAAAATAAAATTTATGCATGTCTTACCTTTCTTTGTACAAAGAGTAATCTATAATCACTTCAAATACTCTCTTATAGATACAGATAAACCAATGACTTTAGTGGTAGTTAAGAATGTACCTTTCAGTTTTAGTAAATTTGTCTGCTAAAGTTTTTTTTGTTTATCCTCTCTATAAGGAAATGACGAGTTGATATCTAACTTTAAGATATTTAAATATTATACCAGTTACTTCATAAAATATTAGGCATCAGCCATCTACGAATTTCCTTAACCTTTCATTGCTTTCATTAAATTATAGTAAGCACTATCTATTTAAATATCTACAACGTGAACATGAACCAGTTGTGACTAGATCCAAACAAGAAAAATATATAAAAAAAAATATTGAATTGCGAGATCATTCTAAAATATTTTCCAAACATTAAAAAAAAATTATAGCAAAATAAAACGTTATAAATTACTTTTTTAAATAATGAAGTGGCCAGGTGTCGTGAGACGAGCCAATTTAAATAAATGAAGCAGTTATTTCTCATAAGAGCAGCTCTACAATGTGAATTATCTTTTCCAGCAGATTTTACTGTGAAGTTGTGAGGATTTATTATTAAAGAAGTATTAACTCTGCAATATCTCCTCGACCGAGTCATGTGCAAAGATCAATCTTATCATATAAGATCTTGAATAAATTGAAATACTTTTAACTTTTTAATATTTGCTGAATATGTTCTTTCATATTAAATTTTGAACGGTGACTTTGACGAATTGTAATTAAAAAAGTTAGTTTCATGTGCATAAGTATAAAAAATAAAAAATAATAAAACCATTTTTTATTATTTTTATATGATAAATGTTAAATTAATAGAAAATGGACTTCATATGACAATTCATAATACTAATACAAATAAGTAATATAATAATAGAAAGAAAGTGTAATTAAGTTTGATGTAAGTACCAATTATGCTTATTTTGGTTATATTTTTATGAAAATTTGGTTTTCTATTGACATAGTTTTATTACAGCCCCAAAGAAACTTTTAATCTTTACATAGAATGGGCAACAAAAGTGGCTACCAACAGGGGCTCCACCGCCTTCATGAGTATTATTTATTTCTAAGAGAGTGCTTGAAAGGCTAATAAATTTCTAAAAAAGAACTCTTAACATTTCAAAATTAACTTTCTCTAAGTAATGACTAATATCGAGAGAAATGTTAAGCTTTGAAGAGACATAACACCGAGAAATTCACAGCAACTGACTTACCAATTCAATTAGAACTTCGAAACTTTCATTATTAATATCTTTGGACTCTCAAAGTTTTCCTTTTAATAATTTTAAATAACATAATAATTGAGTTAAAATCTAAAGTTAAATAACAATGTGATATTTCAGTTCAAGAATTAACATTAACCCCTAAGTGGATCATGATTTCAAAAGTTAAGTTTTAATATCAATATAATGTAACATTACAGCATAAACTAAATTATTTTGATTAAATCAATAATTTTGTAAAATAATGGACAGTTATGATGCTTTAAAGTATTTAATTCGTAAAGAACAGCACAAAATTAGTCCTTGCAATTGTCTTTCTTCTTATGTTGGTTACATTTGGTATTCAGTACATCTAAAAATAGGTTTTTGTTTTTTCTACATAGTCGCCTTTTTATTCCTAGCCCGAGATTTTTTACTTTTACGGGGATTATTACTTATTTTTAGTGAAGAAAGAGAAATTCACTATCATCATCCTTACTTTTTTTGATTGATAACGATCACAGAAAACATTAATATACGACTGAAGACTTGAAGATGTCGACAACATGATATATTCTCTATTTATTTGAAAACGTTGTAATAACATCTATTTTGTAGCAATACGCGTTTGGTGGTTTAGATTGGGTTCTTCATCAGACTTATCACTATCTTCATCCACAGCCTGACCACTCCCTTCAATGGGAGGTTCTATATAAATATAGTTTCCATACTCTCATTCTAATTTTCGCATTTTGAAGGCATCCATATATACTTCAGTGCGATTTGTCTAACGTTATGCTGTAATGGGTTAACAAAAAAATACAGTAAACTTTATAATATACTTTTAAAATATGAACCCAATACTATCTATATATAACTTTTCTAACTTATTAATATCTGTACATAGATTTCAAATTACGCTATATACAAATAATCCTTAAAAATGTTACATATACATTATATTGGGTTATGTTATTTTGTTAATAATTTATTGGTATATGTAAAAATGCTGCTTTTTAGGAGGACTCTTATGAAATATCATATTTGTGGTCTACAGAAATAGAATTACTATTTTTAGTGTCTCCAGTACTTTAGTGTAAAGGAAATGTTTGTGTAGATAGATTAAAAATAAATGTATCTCTGATAACAACAGCACAGTGAATGAAGCTTGTAAAATTTTATGTTTAAATAAATTGAAGCACCAAAGTAATAAAAGCGCTGTCCGTAACATTTTTATCACAGTGTTCAAATTGTGAAGATTTAAACCAGAAAAAAATAAACAAGTAATTTGAGTTTATTGCTAATCCTCCAAGATGAATATATTCAGCATTCAGCTAAAGAGAAAGTTGATGCAACGTAAAAATGCTTTGTACTTTTGTAGTAGAATCACAGACGTTAGTTAGTTTATTGTTTATTGATCCTGGTAGCTCAGTCCAGATAGATAGACAGATCGGCAGATAGAACAACTATTTAATAAGAGACAGAGTTTTTAGATGTAAAGAGTTGTTAGGAGTCTGAATGTATTTTATATCCTTTATTTTTTATCAGTGAAATTTTAGTTTCCTTTTATTCGAAAAAAATAAAAAAACTCTTTGATTTATAATCTTGATTAATTTTTTTTTTAATTAGATATTCCATAATATTTCCTGTTCCTGGTAATTTATTTATATCTGTTTATTAATAATTTATCACGCTAAGATAATTTAAATTGTAAACGAAACAAAGACACGTATATAAGACGCCCAATAAATATAAGAATAACATTTAACAAAGAAAACAGATATTACTGAACATTGAACATATATTTTACTTTTTCATTAGCACGAGACTATTATAACACCAGAATACAAAGAACTAATTCTCACTCTGATTATTTTTGGTGTTTTCAATGAATAAAGTATATTCGGGTTCATGTATTATTAAAATCGTTAGTTCTGTTTGTCAAATATTTGAATGGTTTGTGTTGGATATTCTTAATACAAAGTAATCATTATCTTAATACATAATTATCTATAAATTTGATCTCGTGATAACTAATATCTAAGATGAATGAAAGAAAGCTTAGAAAAGATTTATTGAGCGAAGCGTTTTACTGGAGACTTTTGGCATTCTTTGTCACGAATTGCCTCGAAAACTACTTGACGGAAAATTATGAAACTTTGCAATCAAAAAGACACACATTAGGTGATGGTTTAAAATAAAAAAAAATTGAAAAATGTCCTCAAAAAATTTTTTTTTTTTTAATATCATGTCAAAAAATTGATATCCCATTGAAGTCAATGGGAAACGATGAGTCAATACAATACACTGGGCTCGCTTCGCTCAATATGCAAACGGCACCCGAGATTTCGCGAGCGCAGTGAGTCGAAATTGAGTGTTTGTTGGCGCCCCTAGTATAACATCGATAAACCCAGAGATGCTTCTATATATTGTTTTCATTATTTAATCGTACTTCGAAACTTTCGTCATTGATACCTTTCGGCTCTCAAAGTTTCTCTTTCAATATTAGAATTCCGAAAGCTATTACTTTAAAAAATATAATATTGCTATAATTTCTCAGCCATAATCATTTATATTTTATTTGTTATCGCTTTCTTAATTGACTATCATTTCATACTTCATCTTCATATTTATTTAATGTAATAGATTTTAAAGTGAAAAACGTAGCAATAATATATTTAGCTTCAACAATGTTTTAAATTTATATTTAAATACAATGTAAAAAATAAAGTAAATGGTTTAGAAAAAACAAAAGAGGGATAATTTATTATTTAATTTCATAACAAAGAGATTTTCTATTTTAGAAATTGAAAACCTAACCTTTTATGAAAGCATAGATATAGACAGTCATCTAAAGGAAGGATGACTTTGGTGCCTCATTATTCAGCATTTTATTACAGCGCGGAGAAACAACCTCAGCTTTGGCATAAAATAGTTTGAACTTTTGTGAGGCGCACTTTAACGATATCCTTCCAAGATAGTATTTTTTTCTCTTTATCTTTTAAAAGAAATCATATTCATTCTCCAGGGATTTCAGGAAGCAAAAGGTCCATTATTTGCATCGAAATAGCTTTTATAAATTCACTACTTGATTTTATGCCTCTACCCCTTGCTTCAAAAACTAAAGGAACTATTTTCGGTGTATTAAATTATATTTATTATAAGTAAGAGTATTAAACAGTTTATTACTAGGTCACGCAAGCGGGGTCGTGAGCTGAGCTAACTTTTGCTCTGTGCACGGCAGGCTATTTACTACGATGTTCTTTAGCTTAGTCCTTACAAACGCTACGAGAGTTAAATGGAAATATAGGATATTATTAATAAATCAATTGCCAAACATATCAAGTGTGATATTCGTTTCAGGTCTTTAAGTGGAAAATTTTCTACAGATTTGCTCATAACACCCTTCTTTTCGTAATGGCATCACGCTGAAACAATCAGGTCCACTGTGATACTATTGATACAGTAGAAAGCATTCGAACTCCTTGGGGATAAAACTAATTATTATGATGATATCGTGGCACGTTCTCAAACAACAGTAACTTTGTCAATTCCCTATGGCAGATTCAGATAGAGTTCCTAGCAGATGGCTCTAGATCTTATTTAGTGATTTTTTCATTTAATAATCAAGTTAACCTTACGATAAGCTAGCTAGATGCATAATATTACCCAGGCACGGCTTGTGTATTCTGTTAGCCACTTAAGTTGAATTCCATATGGAGAATTGTGAATTTGACTGCATTCCAAAAATAATCAATGATATCTTCATAATATTCAGTTTTCCTCATCAGCACGTAGCTGCCGCTGTTCGTGCTAAATATAAATGTTCTAGCATCTCTAGTTTTGTTAAAATGGGGGGGATAAATAGAAGAGAGTTATTATCAGGCATCCTGCAAATTTGCGATTCCCGTAACTGGTATGAAAATCAACATAGGAATAACTATTTAATCATTTATTTGTGGAGCAATTATATTGAGGGACACAGTCGAATAAGAAATTCAAGTAGGAAGATAATGAATAAAAAGAATTATGAAAATATTTATCATCTATAATTCAAATTATTTTAAAGTTTACTTTTGAAGAGAAATAATACGGTTCATTTCGATTCGCTTATCAGTCCAATCATGATGAGCATTAACTCTCATGAACCGTTACAGTGAGAATAGAGTGACGAGAAGTTCGTTTATAGGAGTATAAACGAACTTCTCGTCACACACGCGATACGCGATAGTCCAACATATGTGAGCCCTACTGAAAACTCTGCAGATCCAAGATTAACAACTGCACTATCCAACGTCATTCTTTGTGAACGATGAATGCTTATAGCATATGCGAGTGTGAGAGGCAGTTGTTTCCGTGAACAAGCAATACCATTCATCTTGAAACTTGCTGTGATAGGAATGATCGGAACGACGCCTTCATATAATGTTGGTCCAGTACAAACCAAACTTTACTTCCAAACTTTACGAAACTTTACTTTCCAAACTTTACTAAAACTCACAGCGGTAGAATATCGGAATGTTCTTTGTTACTTGTCCGCTTGTATACTATATCAGTAACTGTCCCCAAGCTACCTTTGCACAAACCTGCAGCTGTCTATAAATTCGAACGCAATATCACTCTTGCTCCTGCTGCCAATTTGAGTGTGTCCAACAAACCCTGGCTGTTCTCTGGTTTAGCGGTTTTAGCAGAAAATGGGCGGTTTACTGCTCGTATCAATCCGTCAGGTTGTCCTAAGGACGATATTATCTGTTCGCTGAATTCGCGGATATCGTCGTTTGTAGTAATCAATTTGATCGCATCTTTAGAGTTGTTCAGCGAATGTGCCGAAGTAAATCTACTGGCAAGTAAATTGTAATCTTTAAAAACTGCAGTGTTGAAGGATTTCGTCAGGTGTGCAAGCATCGAATGTTCGTATATCAGGAGCGTTTTGAATCCAAGCTATGATGTGAACATATCCTGATCCTCTGTGCTGCCACTCAAATCTGTACCAAAAGTCTTTGAGATTCAGAATTTTTCGACTTCTTTCATGAAAATAAGGACCCGTTTCTCGAAGCTGCCATTTGTGGGTTGTCGTTTAAATGTATTTGCATATGCCTTGCAAGACTCTTCTCGTTTTCAAAAACACTATCGTCTACTGAGAACAGTTTTTGAATGTCTGGCCACCACAGATCAGCAGCGCTTAGTGTAAGAAAAATTGTCGAGAAGCTAAGTTGGTTGATCATTGCTTCTAATTCGCAGCTCCTTTGATACCAGTAAGGTGGTGTGTCTCCGATTCCTGAATTGAAAGCGAGAAGGTTATTCAATAGCGAAGGCTGCAGTTCAAGATTTGCAGCTAGTTGCCTGTTGAACAACTTCCAGAGAAGTGTTGTTTGTTTGCGTATATTGAGCACTTTGTAGCACTATCATGCCTTTGGTCTGTATTCAGGCAAAAAAATCGAAAACTGAGATCCTGGGCAAACCGTTTGTCTGGATAATGCATCAAAAAGTTAACAAATTTTTTAAATTCTACTTTTTGTGTTCGTCTACTACAGTTAGAAGTAACCTTGCCGTTAGGGAACAGGTGTGGAAAATATTTTGCAATGTAGCCTTCCTCTCTGTATTCGCTAATCGGCTGAGCAGTTAACGATGGCCACGCTAAGCGATTCGTTACTTGTTGATCAGTTGTAACATATGGCAAATTAATAACTGCAGTTTCAACTACGTCATAATCTTCGGTAGCGTCGTCCATTCCGTTGTTTCCTTTTTCTGCATATGTAAGGAAGATTGTTACATCTGTATCATCAGACGGTAGCCTGTCCAGTTCTCTCAAATCAATCGGAATGTCTTGATAGAATTCGTTATTTTGTTTCAGCCACTGGAGAGCCACTGCGTGCAATGAGCATAGTTCTGATCTGTGTCAGCCCTTGTTATTGTGGTGGCACTGCCCCAGGATCCATAATATTTTCTGCGGTGAACATTCCTGTTGTTCGAATGGAACAGCATGCAGAGCAAGTATAGGGAAGTACTGCTTGTTTTAAATCAGTTCTCGAACATTTATAACAGGAAACGTATGCCAATTTTTCTAATTCTTTATTGAATCGACGCTTATTTGCTGCGATATTAGGAAGCAGGATATGTGTGGCTGCACTATCTCGATACTGTTGTGAACGGACAGAAGTTACTGTGTATCGAGTTATGCCACTTGCACGCCGTCTGTCTCTTCCTCTGCCTCGTCCACGTTCCATTTTATGATAATGATGATATAATAATTCGTGACAGATGAGTTAAGGAGACGTCAAGTGTCATAGGAACTAATGACGTCTCGCTCACAATATCACATCATATTGGTAAAACATTAGAGACTCTAAAATAAACCAAACAAATTTAAGATGACATTTTTACTATGTGGTAACGAATAAAATAAAACGTTGCCTATTCAAATTGTGGTTGTTAACAATATTAATTGTTATTGTATATGTATAATATATATAAAGTTATAGTTTATTATTTTCAAAACTAAATTAATATATTAAGAAGTAAGTATATGTTATTATTTATAACAAGGGAACTTCCCGGCCCTTCGGGCCAGGAAGGGTCAAAGGTCACGTATGAGGTTGGCACCTACCCTATTTTGTAGCCTGATTCAATAGCTTTTTTTTGATGTATTACACATTATTGTGTGATTTGTGGGTGATAAGTGATGCGCGTGCATACAGAGTCAATTAGGTCATTATTATATAGTAAGGATTATATCATTATTATTTATACTTACCATTCTTTTAGTGTGCTTCGAATTCAATGTGAACTGCATTCTGACGAATTTATAGTCAGTTCTGCTATGTATGAGAGTATTTACAAACTTTCTTAGATTTCAATCCACTCGTAACTCGTGCATCGAGCAGCCGCGCGCTGGTGAGTCACTAATCGAACTAAATTAGTTCTGTTAATTGTTCAAGATCTGTCGATTGAAATTATCTGAAATTTTGCACAGTCATAAAGCAATATAGCATCAAATACCATGCCGAATTTCGAAACTGTGGTATGCGTAGTTTCTGTGCTAGCACGTAAATTGTCCTAAACTGAATTAGTAAATTATACTGAATTTAGACTTACGATTTTTACAAAATTAAATATATGCTTAGCACCTTATGCTCGCAATCGTTGTGGCGAGTTTCGTTAACGTAGCTCAAATAGTTTTTAAGAACAGAGAGTTCGCATTTTTTGCGATCTGACCAGTAAAGAGCTTCGCTTCGCTCAGCTCAATTATTGAAATAAGTATATTTTTTATTTAGTAATGTCTGACAAAAATACATATTATTCGATTAAAAAGATGCGGTAAAGTTTTTTCTTACCTTTTTTTAAAAGCCCGGAAAATTTAACAAAAATACATATTAAATTTAAATCTAAAAAAAGGTGAAAAGGCATAAAGCTACGACAAAATAAGAAGAAACGATTTTAATTTAGAACTTTAACTTTCATTGCAAAGTGCTATGATAATAATTTTTATGTAACCAGTCACTAAAGCATTCATATTTTATATCTTATTAGAAAAAAAACACAAATTCGATGGAGACAAATGAAATGACAAAATATCTAAACATCAGAATTATGAAAACTGTCTGAAGACAAATAAAATAAATTAAATCTAAAACCATTACCACCACACTAGACCAAAAATATTATATAACATTTTTGCATACAGGAGATGTAAAATAAAAACACGTACTTACTAATAAAATAAGAAATAAAACCTATACAAATATGTTTTGTACCGATCAATGTTGTATTTATCTCCGGACCCTTCAAATTCACATGTTATTAAAAATTTGTTTACTTTGTCTTGTTTATGAAGCTACTGATTTTTTTGGAAAAAAAAACTGTATATTTTTCTCTTATTGTATATTAATCCATTAATATTAAAAAAGCTTCTCCAAATAATCTAGTTAGTAATTAAATAATTATTATTAGGTCTACAACACAGTCTACAGTTTTTTTTTTCATTTTAAAAATTATATTAAAAAAAATGGGGTCTTATTTATGTTTCAAAGTATTGTTGGTCACTTTCCACTACTTTGGCCCATCTTTCAGGCAACAAACGAATCCCGCGTCGGAAAAATTCTTCATCCTTTGATAAGATCCAAGAATCGATCCATTCTTTCACTTTTTCAAAAGAATCGAAGCACTGGCCCGCCAGGCCGTGTGCCATCGATTTAAATAAATGGTAATCAGATGGAGCAACATCTGGAGAGTATGGCGGGTGAGGTAGAATTTCCCATTTCAGTGTTTCGAAGTACGTCTTGACTACTTTCGCCACGTGAGGTCGAGCATTGTCGTATTGCAAAATTACTTTTTCGTGTCTATCAGCGTATTGCGGCCGTTTTGCTTTTAATGCCCGACTCAAACGCATTAATTGCGTTCGATAAAGTGCACCAGTAATTTTTTCAGAAGGTTTTAGCAGCTCATAATAAATTATTTTTTCATGTTGAAATGAAAAAGTAAAATCTCCCGCTAATGACGTGAATTCGGTTTATAAGTTGACATATTTAATTAAGTGTAACTATATGACGCAAACAAAAATTAACTAATATCGATGTAAGGTTATATTTATAGTTGTCAAAACTGATGGAAAACAATTGTAATTTATTTATTTGAACTATTACTGGCTACTAGCGCCATCTTTTGGAAAACGGCGGGAGCAAAGTTGTAGACCTAATAATTAATCTATTATTAATTATTCTAAATTTATCTACATACAGTTTGTGATTACTTGTGATTATTTTCAATTTACCCACATACAGTTTATGATTACTTGTGATTATTTTTAATTTACCCACATACTCATTGTGATCATTTTTATTTTACTAACATACAGTTTGTAATTATTTGTGATTATTTTCAATTTACTCACATACAGTTTGTGATTATTTGTGATTGTTTTAAATTGACCCACATACTGCTTGTGATCATTTTTAATTTACCTAAATACAGTTTGTGATTATTTTAAATTTTACCACATATAGTTTGTGATTATTTGTGATTATTTTAAATTTGCCCCCATACAGTTTGTGATTATATGTGATTATTTTCAATTTATTCACATACAGTTTGTGATTATTTGAGAATATTTTAATTTTACCCACATGTAGTTTGTGATTATTTCTGATTATTTTCAGTTTACCCACGTACAGTTTGTGATTATTTTAAATTTCCCTGCATACTGATTGTGATTATTTGTGATTTTTTTTTATTTATCTACATACAGTTTGTGATTATTTGTGATTATTTTAAATTTACCCACATACAGTTTGTGATTATTTCTGATTATTTTCAGTTTACCGACGTACAGTTTGTGATTATTTGTGATTATTTTAAATTTACCTACATACTGATTGTGATTATTTGTAATTATTTTAAATTTACATACCTACAGTTTGTGATTACTTGTCATTATTTTCAATTTACTCACACACAGTTTGTGATTATTTGTGATTATTATTAATTTACCCAAATACAGTTTGTGATTATTTTTAATTTACCTACATACTAATTGTGAGATTATTTATCAAGGAAGGATAATACTTTAAAGAAATTATTTAGATTTTTTAAAGCATTTTTAGTTATACTTTGAAGTCATAACACGAGAATAAGGGAACTGTTTTTTCCATAATTAAGAAAAAACATCAAACAAGAATATTCAAGTCACGGCCTTTATATCTTAATAGTAATATTATCTCTGTATATCTCAGTAACAAGTTGAAAACTGCATATGAAAAAATATATTTAGCTTATTATTTTATGTTTATTACTAATCAGTACAATTAATAAAATAATGTATCTTAATAATATCTAGACAAGTGTTTTAGACAAGACTCTGAAACGAGATATTAAAGAGTTATTGAAGCAATTATAATATCAAAAATTATTTATAAATCATTCATTTCGATGAATTAGAAATCTTTTAACTCATTTCGACAATTTAGTGTTTAATGGACTGAAACTGAAAATGAACTTCGATCTTTCAAAGACGTATTACATACTTAATGTTAGTGAATCCGATATATAAATAACTTTGCTGAACATTTTACGAGATTTATATAATATCACACAGATTTATATTCGTCAAAAAATGTAACGTCATCGACAATATTTATTTTATTATTTATTATTTTTATATTTGCTTTATGAATTCCGATTCCTCATGTCACCCCATATACCATACATCTGGACTATGAAGATTTTTCTAAATATTTGGAGACTAAAAGACTGTCCACTAGTTTTGTCTAAAAAGATCAAGTTCTAGTTACGTTAGAGTCTCTCTGTGTAGCTTTGGAACCTAGTTATCATAGTTGTGAAGAAACGTGCTTGGAATATTGTATTAGTTTTGGATCTAGAATATCGTAAACAATTGAATTAATAATAAACGGTATACTCGTATTGTGTTTGTGTCTTGGACAACGGACTTCATTAAACATTTTAATTCTAGATATTATTAACCAAATCATGTCATTGAGTGTAATATACACATATTTTGTATGTTTTAAAAATACTGTAAATTGCAACGTATTAAAGAATGTCACATAAAAAAATATCTAGAGAACATTTAACAGAGGTTAAAAAAAATAATTTGGTTTGCCAAGTATTTTTATTCAAATCATGTTCATCTAATAGAGACTAGCGATTTCATCAAAATAATTTAAAACATGGAGTGGAGTTTTCAATAAGTTGTTTGTTATTTAGTTGCTGTTGTTTATATGAGGAGGGTTTTTTTCTGTTTGGACGATCAGAAATATATTGTCCAAGAATTTATAAAAAAATTATATTATTTACAATATTTATAAAGCGTGTTTTATAAATCACGGGCGTAGGAAGTTTAAAAAACTACTGTCTTCATTAAATCATTACATGATTTTTAACATCCCTCGAAAATGAAAACGAGTAGGTACTTTACCTAGTTATCTTTCATATGAGACTTTTGTCTGCTGTGAATATGACGCATGCAACTGCTTTTATATATCAGAATCTAGATAATAAAATATAAATAGTAGCTTTACTAAATCACCCATATAATAACGCAGTTGCAAATGATGTTATAAATGGAATAAATCCTGAATTAATAGTTTTACTGATGTCGTTAAGGAATTTTCAGCGTTTCCGGGTATCGGGTTAGAATGTCAAGTTGAGTTTTACCTATTCAAACAAATAGATATTGATTGACATATTAATTGCATTAAATTATATATTAAAATATTCAAATTATTAAAATTTCCAAAAACGCAAAAAGATTGTTTATTATTTTACTTCAAGCCGATAATTATCTATCCCTTCGGTCTATTTTGTTTATTCTGAGACATAAATATAAATTGTGGAGTTTTATATGCAAATAAAGAAAAGAAAAAAGAAAAAAACAAACAACGACAAAAGAAACAGAATATGATACATTGGCTTACAAACTGTGACGAAGAGGAAAAAACTTAAATATTTAAGATGAATAAGTACGGCGCTGTGTTTGTAATAATTTATGTATGTATAACATTCAATTAAATCTAAAATATATACTACATGTATTGTTATATGTATACAACTGTAACTTATATAAGTACGTTATTTTTATATTTTTGTACTGGGATAGTACTGTTTGTCCCATTACTCACCGCCGGAGGTGATACAATTTAAAACAGCAAGGTGGTCTGAAAAATACAATTTCTGTAATTAGTGCAAGTTCGGTAACGAAAACAAAATTATTTATTTAGATAATATTTATATTATAGAACATTCATGAAAAGTATATTAATGAGCACTCGAAGGTAATTCTCTCAATAAGTTATGCAAACTCCACGTAAATTTCGCTCCAAGCTATTTATTGTAGATACTCGATTAAATCATTAAAATGTAAGACCATTTTAAGGCTCCCTTAAACTTGAAATCAACAAACTATCATGAAGTGAAATAGATGATGAAAACTTATAAGAAAATAAACCATCAATATACTTATAAACCTTATACAATAAGGTATAAATAATAATAACTACATTTCTTGAGAGAGGATCATTGCACTCCAAGCTAATCACGTTGTAACTAAATTCATTAGACAGAAAACTAGTACAGTAAACAACAAACTTCGTAGTCTGGATAAATTTAAACTCATATAGTTTTAATTTAAAAATGATTATAGAGAGAATACTTTTTATTATCTTTTTTCAAAGGCAACGTCGGATAAAATTTTGTTGCAATATGATTAATATAAATTGGACCAATTTTTATATTATTATTAATATTTTTATACCTGTTTATTTCTTCTTTTTTTTTAATATGTTGTAATTAAAAGTAATTACGACTCAGCATTTTAAATTACTAATATCTTTTTCTTAAATATTACAATGCACAGATGTACTCTCTTAAGCTTAAAATGTTGGTACTACACTGGTTGGTACACCTTTAGCGATTGAATAGTACTAAACGATAGTTTATTCCTAATGTGGTTTGTATATTATTTGGTTTATTGTTAATTATTACACTAGTATTCATCAGAATACTAAATGAAAATCATTAATTTAATTAATTAAATTAATCATAAATTATATTAATCATACAATTAATTATATTGAAAATCAATCAAACAATTAATGTTGATAAACATTTTATAAATAAATCTGGTTCAATTTTACAATCAGTGTTTATATTGACAGGTTTAATTGTAATATTAACCAAATAATTCATTTTAATAATAATTATTATGAAAACATGATGTTTGTAAATCTTAACTAACGACTGGTTTATTATCTCAGTTTATTTTATAACTAATAACCAAGCTTAGTACATTTTCGTCTTGTGTGAGTTAAACCTTCCTAACCTTTATTGATTGTTTGCCATTTTTCTATAGTAGGTGCGTGTGGTGAAAGGTTTATTGCTATACTATAGATATTGTAAGAGCGTTAATATAAAATACATTTGCTTGGGATAAACACAGTAAACCAAAATAAAAATAGTAATAGTAAAGTAAAGTAAAACAACTGAATTTAATATTTTAAAACTTATGAGAATTACTAATTGTTTCTAATTCAAAATAATTTTAAAGTTAATTTAAAAGCTTTAAAAATAATTATGACATTACCTGAGATAATGTAAGATAAGTTTTAATAGCATCTCTTAGAAAAAAAAAACAATAATAATTTAAAACGATATATTATTTTAAATTTAAAATAAGTTATTTATAATTTATACATCAAAAAAACCTATTTTATATATTTCAAGGTAATACACAATAATGTTTAATCTAGTACAATTTGTTGGTTTTTTGAACTCCTGCAATTTACCATTGCTTCCTTTTCATTAAGCTCCCACAATATTGTGGGTTGATCATAAATTGCGGACTTTACTCACTTACATCTGTTGTATTACTTATAACTTCCTATTGAAAGACTAATAACATGTTATATTTATATAGTTATATTTATATAACATATGCGTTAAGTCTCGTTATTTATAATAAAATATTTGTTTCTGAATGAGTAACCATTACATAATGAAATTAGTTGTAAGTTTTTTGATAATGTTACATACAATTTAACAACGTTTGTAGAGCTGTAGTTTTGGGTAGACCTCGAAGAATTCGATCTGCCCATTCATTTGTACCCGACTTTCGAATTTTGGAAAAATTTCTTCACAGGAGGTTTTCTTATGACCCCATGAGTCCGAAATGACCATTGGTCAAAAAGTTTATATATATATATGCGTGCGTGCGTCCAGATTCGACTTTTGTCAGCACGATAGCGGCCGCAGTTTCGCTTAGATCGCTTTCAAACTTTGCACAAAAATCAAACATCTAAAAATGAAGGTCAAGTTCGTTAACCAGAGAAGTCCGACCACAGGGGGCACTAGGACCTCACTTTTTCTGATTTCAGTTTTTCGACCATAATTTTTTCCCTATACAAAGAAGATCAATCGCGTTCATATCATATGATGACTTTGATGAATACCTATAACTAATGTAGATAAACCGAAAACCTAACTTCAATAACTTAGGGGTGGGGGTAAAAAAACCGATTTTTTTTGGAAAAAAATTCATAACTTTTTTCTGGTAAACATTCTTACATCACAAGTATTTTTAATAGAATGGTTATTTTTTACTCTAAATTTAGGTACCAAAAGTTTTTCCGTAAAAGGTACTGTTTCCGAGAAAAAAAAAAAACACTTTTAGCTTGAAAATTTAAGGTAGGTAAAACCACGGCAACTTTTTTCTGGTAAACATTCCCTCCTCGTAAATATTTTTAATAGAAAGGTTATTTTTTACTCTAAATTTAAGTACCAAAAGTATCTCCAATAAAGATACTTTTTCCAAGAAAAAAATAAAAACCGTTTTTTGCTTGAAAATTTTTGATGTAAACAACGGCATCATGTATTATTCTTAGGTAGTGAGTTATATTTTAAACGAGTTACACACGAGGTCTACCCGCGCGTGTCCCCCTGCGGGCACGGATTTTTTTTAATTACTATTGATATAAATATTAATTTATTATGTATATTTCTGTACAACTATTTATTACACGAGTGCTAGTTATAATAACCTTTATTTTCCGTTTTTACAAAATTCAATATCCACAGAACCATGAACCACAATGAGTGTGTTGAAATAAATAATATAGGAAAAAACATCTCTTATTTAAACTATATCTTTGAATTACACATATATATGATTCCTGGCTTTAGTATTTACAAATATCGTCGGGTACACCTGAGTGGGCAGACCGAATTCTTCGAGGTCTACCCAATAGCATTATAATAATATTATAACGCTCCTCTTAGTGTGAACACACAGTTATATTAGCCGGTAACAGTCGGTTACAAAATTATATAATTTACGTATTAAAAATAAAGGAAAGATGGAAAGTTCATAAAAGGATCAAATAAAATAGTCAACAGAGTATTTATTGTCATTTTAATATTATTTATATTTGTTTTAATATAGTTTTATAATTGGATATTAATTTATATAATAGAAGGTGTTTTTGATTTTAGTTTTCTATTAAGTAATTAATAAAGTGAAACTTAATGAAAGCTTGCAGAATAAGCACTTAATTCTTGATTAAGCTTTAAGATTATTAACAAAATTATAATACATAAATATAAAATTTATTAATTTGCTTTAAACATTCTGACATATTTCTCATTTAAATAACATTATACGAGTAAATTTATTCATATTTAAGATTTTCCATGAATTTTATTTATATTTTTGCACCAACTGAAAATAATTTATAAAATAAAAAAAAATGAATAATTTTCTGTAATAATATATAATATATATTATTACAGAACTTATTCAATTTTTTTTTATTATTTATATTATTTTCTGTAATACTAAACAAACTACACGTCACAAAAGATGAACTTAAGGTAATTTTGAGGATCATGTAAATTTATTATGAATAATTAAATCCTTATCGAGGACTTTGACTTCCCTTAGTCATGTAGATTACCGACATACATATTTATTACTTCTTGATGGGTGTTTCAAGTATATGAAATGAATAAAGAGATTTTACTCCGCATATTTCATACTTCATTTTATCACATATTATTAAAAATACAAATCAAATAATTGGACCAATAAATAACAATAATAATAATAGATAACAATGATTGTACAATTTATTATTTCAGGCTACTTGATATCAAATAACATATCTACAATAAAGACAGCAATTTTAGTTTAACAAATCCAAACTAGCTTAAAGTAGGTATTCATATCAACCAAAAAAAAAAAACCTTGATCATTCTTGATTGATGTGCATGCATTGTCTTTGTCAAGTCCTTTAAATTATATTCATAATGTTAATTTATCCTTTTTAATATATCTTTAAAGTATTATAATAACAGCTAATTCATAGATCTGACCGAGATAACCAAATCTAACTTTATATACATACATACTTATTTGTTACATGTTACTTATATATAATATAGGATTGCTCCTTTTGTCAATATTAATTTAGAGTTGTATCTTGAATTGTAAATAAACGCAAATTCCTTAAGGAAGAACCGCAAATACTCCTTAATCACATAGTTAATTTTATCACAATCGATAAATTCCAACAAGTTAGAGTATAGCTTAACTAGTATGAGGTCGACTCAAGTTTATTCGATATCTTGGATAGTTAACAACATGATAAATTAAATCTAAACTTTACTCTTACGATTTTGATAATTAAGCAGAACATTGAACTTACTCTGTAACTTTTAAAATAATAGTAATTACATATTTATAATGATAATTTCATTTGTATATGAATTTAATCTAAGAAAAAGGATAGAATCCAAATACTTCATTGAAGTATATAATGTGCTAAGATTTTATTCTTAATTCAATTACACTGAATTAAAGTGTATATTTCATATGAAAGATAACTCAGTCGTTCCATGTTTAGAAAACCCACTTTGTTCCTTCATAGATCAAGTCCACAAACCCTCTAAAGTGTTTAAGCTCGGTCAAGATTCTTTAGCTTCTTCAATGCTTTAGTAACACGAGAATGACATCGAAATACGTACTTTTTATACACTACAATGATTAATGTTGATTTATATATAATATTATTATTTAAAAATAATCTTCATGTTTTACAAGATTCTTTTTTTTTTCTAATAAATAATAATGAAATATTACAAAATAATCATCATCATAATCATATTAAAGATGTAGAAGTAATTATAAGCAATAAGAAAGTAATTGTTAGTAGTAAAAGTAAATGCACAATTTTATATAATCATAGATTTTTCTTAGTAATAAATAATTTATCGTATGATATAAAAGGCATTGCGAGATGGGTTGGAACTGGTTCCGACGACTCACTGTGTAATTTTATGTTACGAGCAACTTGGTGTTTCCTTCTCTGTAGCTTCGACTATTCGATTATCTTTATGTTCCTACAAGACATGTACATTTTAAAGTTTTAAGGTGAAAGCTAATTTGAAAGGTTCCATTGAGTTTCCCTCACTGAAGTTTGTTTAGGACCGCTACCGGAAAACATATCACTTTTTAATACTTGTGTTTGTTTTAAGGCCAACGAGATACTGTTCTCGTAATGATAAGCGATAGATATCTAAGCATTTAAACATTAAAAACGTTATAGTAGTTGAACATGTACCTTTAAAAGTGGAAAATTAAAGAGACACTAAAAGAGATAATGATGATTAGGGGATTTTAGCTTTTTCGATTTACCTTTTTAAACATATTTTGATCTGATTTATACTGTTCCAAGGTATTTTTAATTAATATTTACATATTAAGATTGTATGGTGATAGATCTGGTACTCCAAGTTACCTGACTTCCTGTGACTTGCATGCTGCACTTTTCTTTTTGTTATTTATATATAAACAAGTCAACAACAACAACAACAAACAGAACAGAACAACAGAAGAACAAGTCTCCTTTATTTTCATCCTTATATCTCTAATTTTAGATCAAATTTTCTTTTTTCTAATATTTTATATATAAAGTAAGAAACGTGTAAATTATGGTATTGGCACTTATGGTGCCGTTGAAGTAAAATATGGGCTGTTGAATAAACTATAATATAAATCAAATTTAAATTTCAGACAGTAGTCACTTTTGTATTTTAAACTGTGATTAAACAACTTTTGATAAAAAAGGACTGAAATGTAAGATACTTTTTGTGAAAAATTGAATACTTTTCTGAAATTTTTTACTATTAATTTCGTATAAGTCTTTCTTGTAATTACTTTGACTAAAATTATATCGATAATAAACCACATTATTTGTAATTACGTGCAGTTATAAAATGAGATGACTTAGAATAAATTCGTAGCAAAATTATTTCAAAATAAAGTATTTGATTTCTTTGTTGTTTTGAAAGAAAATAAAATTTTGTGAACTGAAAACTTAAATATTGTGTGGTTTATATTCACTCCATAAAACTTTACTCATGATTAAAAAATAATAAAACAGTCAGTTTATACCATAGTATAATGTATTAATATTTCATATCATTTTACTCTACAGTATATCAGAAGCAGTGTCTCATATCCACTAAATGTCATCAATATAATGGAAGCTCCCGCCATCACGTCAAGTTGTTGTGAATGTCCTGTCTCGTTACAACTCTGAATGCAATATGTTACATTTATGGTCAACTGAACAGACTTCATTGTGAAAATGACTATTACAGCAGCTAAACCATTTATTTTCTTTTTTTTTTCACAAAAGAATCAGCTTTTTATTCGATTTTCATTACAACTGTATAATCAAGAAATGCACTAACAGACCACTTCAAGTTTTGCTGTATGGCTGAATTGTAATTTGTTTTAAGTGGTGATAAAATATACATGTCACCGCTAAGCCTGAAAGGATTCATATTATAATAACTATATGTTACATATGTACAAATTGGTTGTAAAATACGATAAGGTTGATTTAAGACTACCCCACTATCCTTTTATTTTTATAAATGGATAGTGTTTTGATAAATATTGTGAGCAAATAATAATTTGTTGAGTAATTAGCATTTGTTAATTATGTTGCATAAATAATATAAATTAAGTAAAAATAAATAAGAATCACATTTAAGAATTAGTTTAATGAAAGTTAGGATTCATTAATTTCTAATGCTCTGATTTGACTAAAGTTATTAGTCTAGTCAAAGCTGTCACGTGATCGTGTGATATTGACAGTTTTCTGGAATCGAGTCAAACGATCAACTTATTCGAGAATTGTATAAATAGCGGACAACTCGCTCCGACAATTTATTTTTTACCTGGTGCTCGAGTTGGACATTGATAAGAACATATTGGTGTTGTACTGTGAGTAATAAAAAACTACTCATTACATTAACGGTAGTTCTACTCCGGTCATGGTCAGCTCACTACTCAATCTGTACAACAAGATCATTGGAGCTTGGCAATCAAATTAAAAGTTTGGTGAATTAGCTTAAGACAGCTCATCTTCGCTAGTTTCACTAATCCTTTGTATAGTGAGTCTCTGTTACTTAATTGAAGCCGGCAACTACTTCTCAACGACGTTATAAACAGTTTATCAGCTCGTTGCTTATATTGAATAAGGCATAGAATACATTGTTACCCCTCGAAATTTATAATATTAAATTTTACTAATAAATAATGGTTATAAGATATGAGTTATAAGAGCCAGTAAGTATTTATTCTTATGTTTAAAAACTTAATACGACGTGTTAATTTTTTTTTTTTTGTATTATAATATTTCTTTAAGATTATATTAGCAAAATAAATAACTTATGTCTCTTCATTTTTATTGAATCCTGAGTGAAATGTTAATCAGTTACATCGTGATACAAAGTAAAGTCTCTAAAAAAATTCAGGAACTTAATAATTACGAAGCATTAAGATACTTTATTTAAACGATTATAAAGAAGTGTATACGAAGTTAAATTAATGCTTAAAATCTGAAAATAATTTTATCCTAAGTACTTAAGGTACTGTGTGGTATTCGTATGTACAAAACCAGCCGGAAGTCTCTGAATTAAAAAAATCACAACTGTACTTTGTTTTGCGTCATTAAAAGTAACTTTACACCTTGTAATTTATAAATTAAGCTAATATCACTTATAAAACATTTAATATTAAACTGAACATGTATTCAACAATTATAGATTCTTAAACGATCACTATTTAAAAACATATTTAATAAAATATATTTAGTAAGCGTAATAAGTGTCAGGTGTTTTTAATCCTATATATTAATATGGTTTAAAAATTGATTTCTACCCAAATGACTTATTATTTCTCTCTCATGTTTAATCGAAGTAGAATAGTTTTAGGTGTTCCTTGTCTGTTTGGAAGAAAAATTTAATATTAAAGTATATCAACAACAATTTATCAAAAGGTAATTAATCAAAGAATGTTTCTCGTCAAAAAATGTGACAAATATCTAATTGTTATCGTCAATATTTTTTTTATTCTTTATTATTTTAATATATTTGTTTTGTGAATTCAAATTCAAGTCAGTCCACATACCATACATCTAGATCATCTAGATGTTTCGGAATATTTGTTGGCTAAAAGGCTGCGTCCACTACGACGTTTTGTCTAAAAATAACAAGTTCTAATTACGTTAGAGTCTCTCTGTGTGGCTTTTGAAGCTAGTTATCGTAGTTGGAAGAAACGTGCTTGAAATATTGTAGTAGTTTTGGATCTGTAATGTCGTATCGTAAACAATGAAATTATTAATACGGTAATAATAATGAAATTAATAATACGGTATAATGTGTTTGTGTAGCGGACAGCGGGTCTGTGTAACTTGATTGAGTATCTTAATTCTAGATTACTGTTATTAACCAAATTAGGTTAGGAGCGTGTGTATTTTTCGCTTGTTTTAAAAATACTCTAAATTGCACAATATTAAAGAATGTCACCTAAAAAGAGATATCTAGAGAACATTTTACAGAGGTTAAAAAAATAATTTTATTTTGCCAAGTATTATTATTCAAACAATGTTCATCTAATAGAGACTAGCGAATACAACTCATCAATAAAATCTTTTTTTAAATTCAGATAGAGTTATTTCTTGAATATGTCGGATTTCAATATGTAGACTGAAAATCTGTATATTTTTTTATTTATTATTATAGAAAGTCGTATTTTTTTGGTTTATTAATTTAAATGTATAAAATTATTTTTATTCATATATACTGAAAAGTTGTACATTGTATAGTTTTATTAACCATAAAAAAGATCTGAATTTTTAATCAGATTTTATCAAAAATAAAATATCACGTACAACAAATAAACAAACTTATCATCATAGAAAACTCAAAAGGGAACAAAATTTAGCTCAAAAGCCGTAACGAGGCGATTTTAAAGTCCACACTCCGTTGACAAAACTCCATGATTTGCATACACATTGTTTACACATGTTTACGATGACTTTTTCTATGTTGGGAATAATTCTGTATATTCTAACATGAGGCACGACTTTTAATTCCTCTGGTGTTGGATTTTATATTTAGCATTGGGGTTTATTTTAAATTATAATTCTTTTTTAATATAAAATGAATGGAAGTCGGTTTTCAAAAAGGCTTTTTAAAGACCGACTTAGACAGCTCGATATTAATGATGTTGACGATAAAACGACAACCCTTCTAAAAATATTTAAACTCGATCAAGGTTCTTTAGTTTTTCCAACGCACGCAGTAGCACGAGAATGAGATCGAACTACGTACTTGTATTGCGATGTTTAATGTTGATTTATATAAAATATTATTATATCAAAATGACCTTCAAGTTTAAGAGGAATGTTTTATTTTCTTAATATAAATATATTACAAAATAATCATTATCATAATATTAATAAAGATGTAGAAGTAATTATAAGCAATAAGAAGGTTTAAGTAATTGTTAGTAGCACAAAAGTAAGGAAATGCACAATTTTATATAATCATAAATTTAAGTAATAAATAATTTATCGTGTAATATAAAAGGCATTACGAGATGGGATGAAACAGCTTCTAACGACCCGCCGTGTAATTTTATGTTAGCGAGCAATTTGCTGTTTCCTTCTATAGCTTCGACTATTCGATTGTTTTCATGTTCCTGAAAGACATTTACTTTTTATTTATTTTGGTCAAGTAAAATTGTCACTCATGTTATGATATCTTATTTATTTATTCATTTATTTATGTAGTTTCACGCCATATCTCTTGCGGGGTAGTCAGAGACGACGGAGCGCCAAACGCTACGGTCTCTGCATACCTCTTTCGCCTCGGCCACAGACATCACCCTCTTCATACATGCCCTCCGGGGGGTCCTCATGCTTTTTACGTGACCTTCCTCCAGTAACATTGATACTGTATTATCGAAGGTCACTCGAGGCCTCCCCTTGTCTCTCTTACCGCTCACTTTTCCTATATAAATCTTTTTTACCATTCTTTCATCACTCATTCGTTCGACGTACCTAAACCACCTGAGCACGTTCTTCTTCATTCTCACCGTGACATCTTCGCCAGTACCTGCCATTCTGTGTATCTCTTCATTGCGGATTCGATCAGCATTCATCTTTCTTACATTCTTCTTCTGTGTTACCCACGTTTGGCTGCCGTATAACAGCGTCGGTAGCAAAACTGCATTGTGTACAGCCAAACGTGCAGCTATGTTGACGTTTTGACGTCTCAACAATGCAGTCAAATCACCGTTGACTCTGTTACCGGCAGCAATACGCCTTTCCACATCCATTTCGTATCTTCCGTCTCTGCTAAACATACTTCCCAAATATACCACTTCATTCACTTGTTTTATTATCTTATCATTCACGTTGATCTTACATTTGTTCTTTCTTCATTTCTTTCAAATATCAGAACCTTCGTCTTATCTACATTCAGGTTTAGACCATTAATTTCACACCCATCTTTCAGAGTGGTGACCAATGCCTGCAAATTGCATTCTGATGATGCAATGAGCACTGCATCATCTGCATATAGTAAGCAATTGACCTTAAGGTCACCTGCATTCACTCCCATATCACTGTCTTTCACTTTATAGTTTCAATTTTGTATAAAATCAAGATGTATGAAGAAATTTTAACGATAAATGACATGTTTATCAAACTAGTTTGAGGTTACTCTTAGCTCTTATATTAGAAATTCAAATGCTTTATCGATCAGAAGTATCTGATATATATTCATGATTTAATTCTACTCTTAGCGTAACCCAGCAACAACGGCGTGGACGTAGTAGATTTCTGTTCCCTTTTGGGTGCTGGATTAAAGTGAGTCCCCTTGCCTCTCACTATCCGGGGTGCTGGATTAAAGTGAGTCGCCTTACCTGTCACTATTCAGCGTCTACCTATTTCTACGATCACGAACTCTCATGTTTTCAAAAGATCTTCTAAGTGGTTTCCTTTTATTGGCTCTTCTGTTCTGGAAAATCTCTTTTTAAATTCCAACAGTAGTCTGCTAACATATTGACATCCCATTTACCCTGATAGCGCTGTTCCATTGTCTTAAGATCCTGATGGAACCTTTTACCTTGCTCCTCACTGTAGTCTCAAAAATTGTCAGGAAAATAGTCCCTTCTATTTTGGAAGCATAGAATTAGGTTCAGTATGTTTTAGTCTCCTAAATTGTCAGGAAAATAGTAACAATTCTATTTTGGAGGCATAGAATTAGGTTCAGCATCTTTTAAGCGTTTTACAAGACTGCCGGATGGATAACAGTATAAGTAGAATTAAATTGAAAACATCTGTCTTGATTTTATAGAAAAAATGAAACTTTCACCCCCTGTAAGGGGTGGTGGGGGGTGATAGTGGTCATGAATTTATTTTTAGTTATCATTTTCAGTTCCAGCATCCCAAAAAACGTAGAAATACACATCTATCTTGATTTTATACAAAAATTTCAATTTTCATCCCTTAAGAGGTAGTAAGGGGGTGCTAGCGGGAAAATGGGCATTTAAAATTAGTTTTTATTGTTATATTCGGTTTCAGCGATCCCAAAAACCTAAGAATAATGGGGTCTCCCCTCTGGTTCATGATGTTTTTTTTTTTTTTGTGTGCCTGTGTAATTTAGCATATACTTTACCGCCCAAGCTAATCAAACTGATAGCCCTATAGCTTGCACAGTCTATCTGTGAACCTTCGCCTTTATACAAAGGTACGATGACTGCACTTCGCCAATCGTCTGGGACCTCCCCCGATTTCCAGCATAAATTGCACAAAAACCAGAAAAAGTCCAAGACGCGTGGCCCACCATATTTGATCATCTCGGCAGTAACTTCATCTGCTCCCGCAGCCTTACCACATTTCAGACTTCGAATCACGCTCTTTACTTCTTCTAAACTGATTTCACCATCGGCTACATCTGGACTCAGCATTACGCTGGTAGTCAAGACCGAGGCGTCATCACGTTCATACATCTCCTTGTAGAATTCCGCCCACTGCTGCAAAACGAGTGCTTGCTCGCTTAAAATTTCACCGCTCTTCGAAAGCACCCCTTTCATTCTACAGGTTACCGAACAACCCCGGGAACCACTAACTTCTCGCTAGAAAAGCTTCATGTTTTCCCGGAAGTTGTTTGTCAACCTTTCATCCCTTTCTCTCTCAGATATTTCACGCTTCATCTTTATAAGTGCTTTCGATTTGTGCTTTTGCAGCTTGTACGCTCTTTTTCTTATCTCTCTCATACTTTTATCCTTACCAGAGGCTTTATAATCCAGCCATGCTTTCTTCTTTAACTCTACAGCATCTTTCACTTGATCATCCCACCATTCGTCACGCTTTTTACTAAAACCTCTTTTCCTCTTACCACATACTTCTGTCGCTACTTTCACCAAACCATTCCTAGGGTTTTGCCAGCATACTTCAACACTTTAATTTCCAGAATCACAGCTTTCAAGCTTCTTGGAAACCCTTTCTTGATATTCCTCTCTGATCTGTGGATCTTGAAGCTTCCAGCTTCTTATGCGATAATTCGACGCCAAGCTTGGACACGTCGTGCGCTGCGCCAACCTGCAAACAGACCTCTTATTCTAGCAATGACTAGATAGTGGTCCGTTCCCAGATCAGTACCTCTGAACACTTGCGTGTCCATAACTTGACTTCGAATACGCTGGTCCACTAGGAATAAATCAACCATACTTCTTTCTTCCGCTCGCTCCCATGTATACATGTGAATTTGTTTGTGATCAAACATCGTGTTTGCCACAAACAAATTTCTCTCCTTACGAAATTCCAAAATAAGCTTTCCAGCCTCATTTACCCTCCTGTCACCGTATTTTCCTAGCACGCTTTCGTAACCGCTTCGCGCGGTTCCAACCCATCCATTCATATCTCCACATACTATCAACTTTTCATTATCCCTGACACTACTTAGAACATCCCTGACGTTCTCCTAAAACTCCTCGAGCTCGCTCAATAACATAACAATAACAGTGTAATACAATCGTCTCAGTATACACTAGGCCTAGCATTTTTAATAATGTATATGTTGTGTCTGTACTCTTTATATGTGTGGTTTTAATGAAGTATTTTATTATTCTTTATTTTGAAAAAAAAAATATTTTTACCAAATTAACAGCCGTTATTAAGTAGTAGTTTAAGATAAAATAAGTTTTTTACAAATATTTTATCATAATATTATAATACAATTAATAACTAAAACCTATCAATTTGTTATGTATGCCTCAAAAATTATTTTAGAATACATGAGGCACAAATTTCAAATAAATAACTATAATATTGTTATTTATTTTTCATTGATTTTAGTGTATTTGAACTACAATATTGGAAAAAGTATTTAAAAGTATTTACATTCTTAAAGTTTTTCTTATGAAAACTTCAACAATAATTATGTAAGTTTAAGTTTAAAAAAATGTACAGTTGCAAAATTTATATAATTACATTAAAATATTTTAGTGTCGAGGTTTAACATTACTCTTTTATACCAAAAACTAAATTAATACAATAAAACATAAAGAAAACATGATTACGCCTTGAAGTAAATATTATCAATTTAACTCTATTCTGTCAACAATTTCCATAACAGCGAGTTTACTTCAATTGTTATTAGATATGTAATCTGTAGAGTCGAGAGTAATACGAGCCCAAGAATATCGCTCCTTAAATACAAAAACACCACAAGTCAAAATATGCAAATTATACAGGAGCGGCATTTGAAAAAATAATTTGGATTATTTTATGATTTATGTGTAAACGATGTGTATTACGTAATTTCTTTAGGTATCAAAAGATGCGTAATTAAATAAACTTTTTATGTATAAAGTAATTTTAATCATATCTCAAATAGGCTCTCGAAAAAATGCAAATAAGTTACTTTAGTTTATAGACTTTGACTTTGAGAACATTAAAATTCTAAAAATTAAACCACCATAATTAGGAAATTTTGAGTTTTATTTTCAGTAATCAACCTCACAAAACGTCAAATTATGGAAAAAAAAATGGTACAATATTTTACTACATTAGTAAACTTGCTAAGGGAAAACAAATATTGAAGTCTTATTATGAGATCATCAATTAAGTCTAAAATTAAAATTTCCTACTGAAGTTACGAGTAATAAATTTAGGTTAAAAACAAACAAATCTTTTAAGCTATCAAAATGCAGATGCATAAACTTCTTGCACATATAAAGATTGTTGAAAAAATAAATACACATGTGTTAAAAGTTAACAGCTCTCAGTTACAACAATATAGTACCTAATTATAATAATTTAATAACAACTAAAAAATAAGTATACTTTAATAATTAACATTTTTAAGCTATAATCACGATCAAATCAGACTTTTAGGAAGGATTTTACCACAAATGAAACAAAATTAGACTAATTTCTTCTTACTTAAACATACGGTTTGTACATAAACACTGTATTAGGTTACTTACTGAAAATCTGTATTAGGTTACTTATTAGAGGCGTGTAGAATGAAGTTCAATAACGAAAAATACCCAATATCAATCTGTCAGACACTTCTAAATATTTTATCAATTAAACGAAATTAGTGATCTGTAAGGAGTCGCATCCAAATAGTGTCTCTGAGTTAAATAAAACCTTTTTTCGCCACTGAGCTGCGCAAAAAACATTATTTCTTTTGCTACTATTGAAATAAAATATTAAGATTTAGTTGTTCAACTTGGTCCATAACATTACGTTTAAGACACTGAGGTAACTTTATCTTAAAATAGCAGTTACAATCTTTATAACATAAGGCACCTAAGGAGTAAGAAATCTTCAAGATTATTTATTTAATGATCTACACTAATCACAACCATATAAAACATATAAACATGGTGTAAATAGTGTGGTTTCAAAATTATTTTTATAAAATGAGTACTTAAAACTATGTCGAGCGTAATACTTGCAAAGGTGTAAGAAAACTTAAAACTAAAACATTGAAAATCAGAAAATTATGATGTTTTGAAGAAAAATATATCATTGCTTACTTTATCAACCATCATAACCTTTATATCAGTCCATTTAAATTTATTGCCATCGTCATCTATATTGTAGTTTCCTATACACAGAGGTTTAAGGTAAAAAAAAATCGTGCGTCAGTTCTTCAACAGTATAAGGCTTTCTAGTTTTCTTTGCTGTTTTAATTAAAGTGATGTATTGGTCTGGAACGTAAATTGAAGATGATTTCACTGCCCTCGTAATGTTATGTTGGATGACAGAATGGACGCAGTCTCCTTCGTTTTGCCCTTTTATTAGAAACTTATGAGTAATACTCTTGATGTTCGGCAGTTCTTGAGTCGCAACATTGCTAGCATGAATTTGTTCTTTTGTTGGCCACAGCAATTATTGCTATAAAAAGTGACGTCACAAGGTTCTGTGGCATAATAATTGCATTTTTATGTAAAATAAAATCATTTTATATTTTAAAATATGTTACTCTAGCATAAAGAATAGGGAAATCATCATAATTATTTTATGCCAAACTAACTTAATTTAAAATAAGGTAGTATTATTGCATACAAAAATGAAAGAACATGGCAGATAAATAAGTGCAAAACTAACCTATTTCGTAATACGGTACTTTAGCATAAAGGAATAATAAAATTATTGTAATATTTTTTTTCAAAACTAACTTAATTTAAAATATAGTAGTATTGAATATAAAAATGAGAAAAAAAATTCAATTTATAAATTCAAAACTAACCTATTTTGAAATATTGTACTATTGCACATAGAAATGATAAGATACTAAACTGTATGTGATCCGCAAAACAAATATATTTTTGAATATGGCACTTTTGAATAAATAACTTCATCTGTCTTTTAGCAGTTTTTTGGAATGTGGTAGTTTTTCACAAAAAAATGCGTGTGTTCGTGCTGAATGACTGTTGACAACTGACAATGTGGTAGTTTTGCACGGAACTCAGTCACATAAACGGTACAAAACAAAACTAACGTGTGTGCGTTTGCGGGTATTTTTGATCATAAAATAACGGGTGTTTTAGCAAAATAATAAAGTTTCATCGTTTTAGAAACATTCTATGCAATAAAATAGTTTTTGATATTTTTTGAAATGTGTGACTTTTGTATTTAAGGAGCGATATAATCTTGACATGTAAAATTTCCTACATCGAAACCTGTTTAATAATATGTAACAAAAATATTCCACAAAAAATTATATAATATAATATTATGTTAAATACAGTTAAAGCGATTTGAAGAATGGTTTTAAGGAAAGCAACTTGTGCAGTCTATTATGAGATAGTTATCTGTGATCTGTGTGTTTAAAACAAAATCTATGGCGATAAAAAAGGGAAGTATAAAAGTCCTTAATATATTTTATTCACGAGAAAAATAAAAATAAAATTATTGTCCAAGCTAAATAGTATTTGATTGCAGCGTCTCCAATCTTAAAATAATAAGTAAATATAAAACATAAATTATTTATTATATTATAAATGTTTCTTATTTAGTATCTACTATTAATTGATAGTAACCATATTCTGGTGGTAGGTATATAAGTATATAAATAATACTTGTTTAATAAAATAAAAAATAAATTCCCTACCAACACTATATAACATTACGATATTATTACCTTATATATACAGGAACAATGAAGAGTCCGTTGTTTTGTTCGACTTCCTCAAAACTCAATTTATTTAAAAAAAGTTGTAAGGTAATTTGGAAAGGTTCCATCAAGTTTCCTTCAGATAAGTTTTTTTAGAGCTACTACAAGAAAGTATATCATGTTTTAATACTTAATTTTTTTGTTTTACGACCAACGAGATGATTGTTCTCGTGATGTCTATCGAAGAAAAGTGAAATTAAGTTTAAATTCTGTTATCTAGGCAGAACATCCTTCCGACACTACTGTGGACGGAGATTTGCCGTTTATTACATTCTAAAACTATATTTTTTTCTTCAAAGTACTCCTTTTTCACATATTTCTTCTTTTTTTTTCAATGTTGAAATATTTTTTTTATTTGAGGCAAAAATGTTCTGATATTTTTTTATTGGTAATAATTGCTCTATTATTACTATCATTATTCATAGAAAAATAATATTCGTCCAAGTGTTTTAACAATAGAAATAGCAATTTTAAAATTATTTTTTGACTATGCAAATATCCTTTATTCTTTGAATCATCAAAAATATTCAGAGTTATAATTAGTCCTTTGTGTTCTGGGCATTATAATAGCTTCATGCTAATGAAAATGTAGAATATATGCAATGGTGGGTAATAAAATCTGTATAAATATCTGCTTTTGATTTATATTGTAATATAAGAAAACTACTTATTGTATATTCATACAATTTAGAGTGTTGTTGACTTATTGTCTATTATATGAGAGTTTCCTCAGAAAAACTATTATATTTAAGCTGAGCTGTAAATTCATTTTGGTTATGGTAACTAAAAGTACAAAAATAAGGATCTATAATTCTTCAGATTGATCTTATACACATCTACTTCAACACTAAAACTTCAGCATTTGTTATTTTATAAGCAAAATAAATAAATCTCATCAATACTAAGAAGTAACTCATTTGCATTTCAATTTTAAAATAATAGTTCCAAACATTTATTTGCACACTTTAATTTATTTGTACAAAAATAATTTTTATTAATCAAAAATATCCTATTTTTATCCTATTTAATATAAAATATCTAATAAATGCAATCATAATAATAATCTAACTTCATAACCTTCATGTGAGTATATTCTCTTTTAATTATATAAAGATGGCTTTTAAAAGCTAATTCGTAAGCTCACAGGCACTTTAATGTATTTAATGTGTTCCAAAGCATTGGACCGAGACAAGGGATAATCATCAGTGAGCAAGAACGCTAGAGAACGACGGAGATATTATCTTCACTATAAGCACAATATTTGCTATAACTATTGACACTTGTCTTATAGCTTCTATTAAGTTACACATGCATACAAAATAAATATCAAATATGGTATTTCTGGTATAATGACCTTTTCTCTTTCACTGCAATTTAAATTCATTCAGTAGGTGTAATCTAATGCGGAAGTACGAGGGGAAAATTTTTTGTCTTTGCCCATATTACGACCGACCATAGTCTGTGAATTTCCATTCAGAGAAATATTGATCATATTCCTCTGAATACAGTATAGTTAGAATCCTGAATACAGATTCAAAATCTACAGAGTTTCGAGACACTACAGCTAAAATTCTGAATACAAAGTCCTTTAAAGTATAAACCTGCATATCTTTAATTTTTAATGTTAACACAGATATTTTGTTACTATTATTTTTTTGTTACCATTTATTATTAAAAATCTATCTTTATTTACAACATTTATAAAAAATTTACGAATTAATAAATAGTAAAATATAAAATATATATTTTTTTCTAACCAAATTCATTAGCTTCATAAAAAAGACAAGGAAACACATTTTTAATAACATGTGAATATGAAGGGACCGGAGACAAACACAACATAGGTCGTTACAAAAAATATTTGTATAGGTTTTGATCCGTCTCTTATTGTTAGTCAGTGTGTATTTTATTTTACATCTCCTGTTTGCCAAAATATTAAATAATATTTTTGGTGGTAACATATTTTTAGATCTAAAAGTCGTCAGCTACTTTTGATATTCTAATGTTTACATATTTCATTATTTTATGATCCAATTATTTCTTGTCTTTTTAAATATTTTATATATTTAAACTTTAATAAAAAGAAGGTAACACAATAACAATACTTAAGTTACAGGTACACAGAAAAATAAATCTCATTGTGGGTAAAATTTTGTAGTGAAACAATATATTGTAATTTGAAAATAATTTGTTACTTCTTACTTTTTCACCTCGTCTTAGATTTAAATTCGTATAAGTAAAAACATAAACACATACATACACTTAGTTTCTTATAATCTAACATTCTATTGATAAAGACAAATCGTTCAAAAATAAACGTGGTGTGTGATATCTCAGTGTATAATAAAACACAAACACAGCGCCGTTTTTATTCATCTTAAATGTTTACGTTTCTCTCCTCTACGTAACAATTTATAAGTCAATGTATCATGTTTAATATTTCTTATTTCTTTAGTTTATTCTCAGAGAACACCACAATTTATATTAATGTCTAAAAAGAAACGAAATAATCTGATGGAATGGATATTTTACCTTTGTGTTAAAATAACAAAAATCTGTTTTCTCTTTTGTTCTTAAATAACCAGTTTAAAAACTATTTAAGTATCTATTAAATTATGAACTGCCCTGTTCTGAGGTGGTAACTACTCGTATATTGACTCTGTTACAATTCTATATCTTGACGAGGAACAAAAAAGACAAGCCATTTCTTAATATTTAAATATTCTTCTAAAAGTCATTCTTAATATTTAATTTAAATATCAATGATAAATGTTTTAGCGTAAGCTTTAATTAAAACCTTAGTTGATCACAAACTAATACAACTTTATGAGCATAGATAAATTCTATCAAACAAAAGCTTGTTAACTGCGTTTGGATAACTCTTCACCACTGATTTAGGTTCAGTCAATATATTGACGAATCGTATTCATTAGGCTATATTAAATGAACATTGTATGAATGAAAATACTTGTCACATGGAATTTAATTCTTAATCTCTGTAACAGTGAAATGTTTCCCAGCTATCTATTTTTAATGATTTCACGTTGTTAAATACATTCCAATTTACAGAATGTTAAGATTCATGCACTTTAAAGAATATTAAAAAAATAATGTAAAGCAGCAAGAGACAATTTTTGTCGTTTATTATTTCTATGCTCTATGCCCGGTGGTAGACCATAACATCGAGTCGCCGGCAAGGTTACCACCCATCGGGCAAAGTCGTGCCGCAAAGCAACCTAGTCGTGTTCCGGCACGTTGTTCGATGAAGCCGTCTATATGGGAAATGGGTCTGAACAGTTGCGTTGCGTTGGCGAACCGGTTTGGCGTTGAGTTGGTGCTTATTGTGTCGGGTGTCTAGTCGAGGAGGGTAGCGGGATCCGAAGCGACGGCTTTTCGCTGGCCGCCCGCAGATAGTTGGGGGCCCAATTAGTGGGCCAGCCACTCACGAAAGGCTGCCCCGCCAGCTGCGTAAAATCCCAGGGTGGCTCCATCGTGCTGGTTGGCGACCAGAAGAGGAGGCCCGATGGCGATCCCTGGGGGGTTCATGCGTCCCCGCAGTCTCCAGACTAGCCTCCCAGTGGCATGACATCACCAATTTCGGCACCGAGTTTGATACGTACCACCTCGTTCAACTGCCATTTCTCATCCTATTCACTCTTTTATTTTATTTTTTTTATGAAAAAGTCCAATAAAAAGAAGAAGTTTTTACAGCGGTTGCACTCCTCCTCATTTAAAGTACACCTCTCTAACATCAGGGGCTTGCACTCTAATCTCTTACCTGTCCACCACCACCTGGAGACAGAGCAACCGCACTTGCTCTTTTTGACGGAGACACAGATACAATGTCCTCTAAGCGCTGCGTACCTGGATCATCCCAGTTACTCGTTAGAGTACAACTTTCGCTCACGTGCCGGGGTCTGTGTATACGCACGGAACGACCTCTGTATCCTGCGTCTCCGTCACCTTGAAGACCCTACTTTTTCTTCCTTATGGATTTTAGTAGACACAGGAAACGAAAAAATCCTGTATTGCTGTGTCTACCGTTCGCACAGTGGTGATCAGGAGACAACTAAATTATTTGAGTATCTCGGTGAGGCTGCTGATATGGCTCTACATCAGTACCCTTCAGTGCAGCTCGTCTTTCTGGGGGACTTTAATGCCTGTCATCAGGACTGGCTGTTCCTGTACCAGAAGACCGACCATGCTGGAAGAGAAGCGCGGAACTTTGCGTTGTCCTTCGACCTCTTTCAGCTGGTGAGGCAAGCGACGAGGGTACCAGATGTAGTAGGCCATACAGCCAATTGCCTGGACCTTTTGCTGACAACTGATCCGGACAGGTATCGTGTAGAGGTGACCTCCCCCTTGGGAACCTCCGATCACTGTTTGGTGAAATCTTTATTTACATATTCCCCACCAGCTTCCGAACCACATAGTGTTAGGCGAGTATGGAAATACAAGTCAGCAGATTGGGATGAGATGCGGCACTTCTTTGCGTCTTATCCTTGGCGGCAGGTCTGCTTCTCTTCTTTGGATCCGTCGAGTTGCGCGGATGCTATAACCGATGTGGTACATCAGGCAATGGAGTACTTCATTCCTTTTGCTGACGTACCCATCGGTGACAAAGCTCGCCCATGGTTTAATGCCGAATGTGGTCATGCTGAAGACCGAAAACATTCGGCATACCTCATTTGGGCTGATGCTCGAAGCCGCAAAGCTCCGGATGTAAGTTTAAAGAAGAGAGCCTTTAACCAAGCTGCCAAGTCCTATAAAAAGGCATTACGGAAGGCTCGTCGCGATCGTATCGCTAAGAATGGCGAAAAGCTCTCTGTCGACCCCCAGTCGAGCTTCCTGGTCTCTTGCCAAAGCGATCGAGTCGAACTTCTGCCAATCCTCACTACCTGCTGAAGCCGGATGGATCTCTGGCCCATACAGCGACAGAGAAAGCGAATGTATTTGCTTCTCTGTTCGCTGATAATTCATATCTAGACACTGGCAATGCTTTTCCAGCGCATCTTCCTCACTGCGGTATTTCGATGCCTGAAATCCGCATCACTAACAAAAAGGTATGGAGAGCATTGTGTCGTCTTGATGTGAATAAAGCCAGTGGCCCTGATGGTATACCAGCCATTCTGCTCAAGACATGCGCAGCTGCGTTGTCTCCTGTATTGACACGTCTGTATCGTCTCTCTTTCAAGTCTGGAATAGTGCCGAAATCTTGGAAGCTTGCTAACGTGCAACCAGTGCCCAAAAAAGGCAGTCGTGCCGATCCTGCCAATTATAGACCGATTTCAATCACCTCCATACTCTGCAAGATTATGGAGCGTGAATTGAACTCGCGCCTTTTAGCGTACCTTGAAGGTAACGATCTCCTCAGTGACCGACAGTACGGGTTTCGCCGAAATAGGTCCACTGGGGACCTTCTAGTGTACGCTACGCACATTTTAGGCGAGGCCATCGAGTAGAACGGAGAAGCGGTCGCCGTCTCTCTTGACGTCTCGAAGGCATTTGACAGGGTCTGGCATGCGAGCCTTATAAGCAAGCTTTCAACATACGGTATATCTCCTTGTCTGATCGGTTGGGTAACGGACTTTCTGAACCAAAGATCTCTCCGAGTAGTTGTCGACGGGTGTTCCTCGGAACCCTTGACAATAAATGCCGGAGTGCCTCAGGGGTCCGTTCTTTCTGCAACTCTATTTCTGCTGCACATTAACGATCTGCTGAAGCCCGGTATCTATAGGTATGCAGACGACAGCACAGTTGTAGAAAGATACCTGCCGAGTAGTCGGGCTAGTAGAGATCAAGTACAGTCTGAAAGAGAAGCCATGGTGCAACGTTTGAATGACAAACTTCTGGCAGTCTCCGCATGGGGCAAAGCCAATCTTGTCAAATTCAACGCCACCAAAACGCAGATATGTCTGTTCACCGCCAAAAGGAGCCCTTTCACCTTGGCTCCTACTTTCCAGAGTGTATCTTTGGAATACAGTGACCGGCTTCAGTTGTTAGCCTTAGAGATTTCCTCGAACCTCAACTTTGGTCGGTGTATTGAGTCCAGAGCAAGAGCAGCTGCAGGAAAGCTTGCCGTTCTTGCTAAGGTCCGTCAGTACTTTACACCGGGACAGCTACTTGTATTATACAAAGCACAGATCCGGTCGTGTGTGGAGTACTGTGGGCATATATTCGCTGGTGCCGTAAAGTCTCATCTTGCGATTCTGGACTCAATTGAAAGGCGAGCAAAGAGGCTTATAGGTGACCCTGAATTGGTTGAAACCAACCTCCACAGCCTTGAACACAGGCGTAGAATTGCTAGCCTCTCAGTATTCTATAGGATACACTTCGGTGATTGTGCGCAGGAATTACACGATTTAATTCCTCCGTCCCCCTTCCACCACAGGACGTTCCGCACGCACGGCGACGCATGGCGGATATCCATCCTTACGTTGTGGACATTCCTCCTGTCCGAACGGAGCGCTTTGCTTCGTCTTTTTTAATGCGTACAGCGAAGAACTGGAATAGCTTGCCTGCGTCGGTATTTCCGTCCACTTACAATGTGGGTGTCTTCAAGAGAAGAGTGAATAGGTTACTAGGTTAATACGCCTTACCACCTATGACTACATTTCCTCAAATAATTTCCTAAAATTTATCTGAAAGTTTATAAACATATAAATCAAATTACAATCAATGAGAATTTTTACAACATTAATAATAATAATATACAATTTTTACGTTACTTGGACATTTAAGAATGGACTTTGTTCATACTACGAAAAAAAACAAACATTGAGATTTCACTTTCGGATAATATCATATCAATTACCGCAAACACTTTATTTTCACTTTTGTCGATCTTAAAAACCAAAGTTGAGAGATTGTTAAATTTAGAATTATTAAAAAGGTAACTCAGTTTTAGTTTATGCAAGTGGATCACCAGCTTCCTCACTGGGCGGAGCATACAGGTCGTTCTCGACGGTTTTTGCTCGGACCCCAAGCCCGTGAACGCTGGTGTACCCCAAGGCTGCGTGCTATCCCCAACTCTGTTCCTCCTGCACATCAATGATATGTTGGATATCTCCAACATACATTGTTATGCGGATGACAGCACTGGGGATGCGGTGTATTCCGGCCGTGCAGGTCTCTCTCGGGAAAACGTCGACGAGTGCCGAAAGAAACTTGTGTCTTCTATAGAGACTTCCTTGGGGATGGTCTCTGAGTGGGGTGAACTGAACCACGTTCAGTTCAATCCCCTAAAGACACAAGTTTGCGCGTTTACCACTAAGAAAACCCCATTTGTCGTATCATCGTGTCGTGTCGCTCTTCGAGAGCACCCCCCTCATTGCCTCGCCAAGTATCAGAATACTGGGTCTCGACATTTCGAGCGATTGTCAGTTTCGGGGTCATCTGGAGAGCAAGGCCAAGTTGGCCTCGAAGAAATTGGGAGTGATTAATAGAGCGAGGCAGTATTTCAAACCTGGCCAAAGACTTGCGCTCTATAAGGCGCAGGTCCGGCCACACATGGAGTACTGTTCTCATCTCTGGTCCGGATCACCCCAATATCAGCTTCTACCATTTGACCGCGTACAACGGAGAGCCGCTCGGATTGTCGGGGACCCGGTGCTCTGCGAACGGCTGGACTCTTTGGCATTGCGTAGAGACGTGGCTTCTTTGTGCGTCTTCTACCGCATTTACAACGGGGAGTGTTCCGAAGAACTATTCGATTTGATGCCTGCCGCCGAATTTCATCACCGCACAGCGCGCCATCGACTTCTTTACCATCCCTACCACCTGGATGCGTGGCGATCTTCCACTGTGCGGTTCTCAAGGACTTTTTTGCCACGTTCCACTCGCTTGTGGAACGAACTCCCTTCGGCGGTATTTCCAGATCGGTACGACATGGGTACCTTCAAAAAAGGCGTCTACTTCTACCTACAAGGCCGGCAACACTCTTGTAAATCCTCGGATGTTGCAAGAGTTCATGGGCGGCGGTGATCACAAGTCATCTGTGACCCGCCAGCTCGTTTGCCCTCCTCTTCCATAAAAAAAAAAAAAAAAAAAACTCAATACTGACTACAAAACTAAAATATTCAATACAACCACTGTTCTAATAGATCTAAATCTTGTACAAATATTTTACTGTCACACTTCCTATTGTTTTTGTCTTATTGACTTATTATTAAACTTAATGTAATGTTTATTTATAACCAATATAATTAACTAGTTTCATTTGTTACAATAAATGCTTAGAAAATAGTGCAAAGCATTGAAATAAGAACTGAAAAAATCAGCTAGTGAATTAATAAAAGCTATTTGAATGCAAATGATGGGCCTTTTGCTTCGTAAAACCTTTAGAGAATGAATACAAATTATTTTAAGAGGTGAAGAGAAAATAATAATCATGTCATGTGGCTTTAAAGTGCGTCTTCTTCAAAGGGGCTATTTTCTTTCAAAGCCAAGGTTGTTTCATCGCGTTATGAACAGTTTTTCTAAATAATGATGGTCTAAGGACGTGCATCTTTTAAATTACTACCTGTGTATATGCTTTCACGAATATGTAAAGTCTGCTATTTTTATATAGAAAACCGTTTTGTAATAAAATTAAATAATATGTTATCTCTTTTTAAATTATTGTACACAATCTATCTATATCGCATTTAATTAAAAGTGAAAACTTTTTTAAATTAAACATGTTGTACACATTTATATTAAAATTCTTAAAAATCTGTTACATAAAAAATAAGATGATAAAGTATAAAATGATTGACGAGTAAGAATTTAATAACCATAAAATAAAAAACAAAGATGTTTGTGATTTTATTTAATAGTTAACTTTGAGAGCTGAAAAGAATCTATTACGTAATAAGTTAAGAAGATAATGAATAGATAAAAAAGTAAAAGGATTTACCGGTTTTATGTAAATCCCTTCTAAGCTTTCTTTTCCCTAAGTTTAGGTCTGTCTTATAATATTGAATGTAATTTTGAAAAACTGAGAGTTTTCTTGCTCATTTGATGTAAGGTGAGAATGACGAGATTTGGATATACAAATCTTATAATTATACATGACATAAAATAGTAATCAAATTATCGAAATCATTACTAAACGATAAAGATCTTCCATCCATAGTTTTTTACTACAAAATTAAGCTCAAAAAAATTATATGCATTCAAATATTTCAACAATAAATATAACAGCAATTTAAAATACTTTTGAAATACGACTGCTCTATGAACCGGAACATGTTTCATTCTTTGAAATCACCAAAAATAATCAGAGTAAAAATTAGTTCTTTGTGTTCTGGTGTTATTATAGTTTCTCGTTAATGACAACGTAACATACATGCAATGGTACTCACCATCTATTTTTAGTTATTACGTATTATTTTGCCGTAGAATTAATGTACTAATTTCTTTGATATTATAATGATACGGATATCTTACGGATGTCGGTTAATTAGATTTTAAAGTTCCATGATACTTGTTTACGAAATTAAAATAATAAATATAATCTGTAAAAGTATACAAATATTTAAAAAAAATTAATTAAAAATACGTAAGTTTGATAAATTTCAGTGTTGACGTAAAATATTGTCAATATATAAACAAATGAACCGGTAGTATTGGAACACCTATGATTGTTACTGTTATATATTGCTTTGATTGTATTACAATTTAATTTACCTGTTACAACAATACTGTGTTAATTAAAATTATATTGTTTAAGAAACTTTAATTCCAATTATTGTGGTCTAACGTGGTGTATGATTCGCTTGATTAATTTTAATATATACGACTTTTAACATTAATTTATCTATTTACGAATTAATAAAATTAATTTATTCTACATAAAGTAAGTAACACGTTAAGCGCGGAGAGTGAAAGGTCATTAGTCAATTATTAGGGCGACATGTCGTAATCTCGGCTAATGCTTTAACTTACCTGTAAAGTGTAATTTTCTATCGCGGTTCGGGTTATAACACTGCATTTAACTACTATCAAAGGATTTATTACTAACATTAATACAGATTTTATTATTTTAGTTACTAAATATATATAAATGTATATAAATATGAGTTAGTAATCACTATATATTTGTTTAGTAAGTAATGAGAACAGATAACTACATTGTATCTTAATCGGTGATCAATGTTGAAATATAAAGTCGAAACACATTTTGTGTATAAACAATAATCCATACTGATTGGATTTCATAAATTAATATGAAAACTATTCAGTTAGCTTAAAACATATACGAGTAAACTAAGACTAGTTAGTACAAGCTTCATTAAAAATATTATTAACTAAAATATAAATAAAACAAGAAATGAAAACTAATTTCTCTAAGAGCTGAAACACATTTTTGAAACTCTGAACTTAAGCATATTTCTGTAATCATAAAATAAAAAATCTCATAACTTTTGTTAAAACTTACGAAAATGAATGTAAAACTATAAATTAGATTTATGAATATTTTCTTATTTGATACAAAACTTGAATTAAGTTTATTAATTTAGTAATTGGATGTTAAATAATTAACAGCAAAATTTTTAAATACATATATAATTAAATTTTATATAGATAAATGAACAGTATTATACAAAACCGAAGAAGAACACACGGCTCCACTTTTCACAATTAAAATGATATTGCTTACGGGTGTTGCAATCGACGGATATCTCTGCAGGTTTATATTTCACGAACATTGCACAATTAATGTAACTCCAGAACACTGTACGGCTGGAATACTACCAAGTGAATTTCATCCTTTGTGTCCATAAAATACACGGCTTATTTTATTTTCACTTTACAATAATCACTATTACTACGACTACCGTGAATATGAATGCTACCTGAAAACAAAAGAAGACGTGAAATATATGTTGTAGTAGTTGTTCTTCCATAAAATTTGTATGTAACGTTTAGAAAACATTTTTAAGCTCACATTGCTTCTCTTTTGAAGAAAATTATGCGTTATCTCATATATCAAGGTATACGTCATGGGCTATAAATAATTACTAATGAATCTCGATTTCATAATATCTCAATAAAAAAGTATTATTTGTTGTCTTACAAAGATGTATTAAATTTTCAGACACTCTTATTTTAGTCTAATTATTACATAGTTGTGTAAAATAACAAATCACAAATCCTGAAAAAAAATCTTATTAATTAAATCTGCATTATGAACTATCCTTATCTATATTTAGATTTAAATGAACAGAATCTACAAAGGATTATTACACGTATTGATATAAATAGATTGAAATTTGTATGTTTAAATAAAAGATAAATATTTGATTTAATCGAGTTTTCCCTTGGGTGTGTTTTCTCATCAATAAATAGTACAAGTCTGTTCTTTCTATTCTGAATTTATAATTTAACAATTTTAACCTTTTTTCACAATCTTATATACATCTTTGTTATACTTTATTGCTTTTAAAACCTGGCTTATAATAATGAATACGCTTACTATTTTCCTTTGTACTGATGTGAAGTTCCAAAATACTAAAGCTTACACGTAAAAGTAATACTGGTAAATATAACGTAAATATAACCATATTTACAATGTTTTGTTTCAAGAGACGTAACATAACATAATCCCTCTGTGTTAAACATCAAAGCGTATTAGTATATAATCATATTAGTTAAAACATTTTGTGAGAACAAGAGAATGGTATAATATTTTGTATAACAACACATCCTGACCATCGTACACTTCCTTGGAGTGAAATAATGTGCCGCATTAGCCTCACTTACAGTGATTAAATAGATCGGTGTGTCAGTAAATGTAATAATGTATTAACATTGTCTAACACATAGACTCACAATCTCTCTCACAGTCTCACAATATTCAAAAGTACTTGCAATGTTAAATGTTAAAATAGTAGCTGTAAATAAATCCAGGGAGTCTGTTACATTTCCGTTTCTTTTCTCATGTGAATATGATTTATTTCAACAGAACGACTTGTTTCCGTTGAAATAAAGAATTGTCTATTATAAAGCTGAAATCTGATAGTTAAGAGTTAAAAGTTATGTGTAAGATGTGCATATAACATGAACTATCTTATTATATTATTGCAGTTTAAAATTTTTATATATACGAATATATGAAAAGTTTATCAACACCGACATTGACAGTTGAGCTGCTGTTTAAATACACAAGTTACAGTTGGCAGAGCGAGAGGAGGATTTTCCAAAAGTCGCATTTTCGAGTTCAAGTCATGTATTTTTCATTCTATAATCATAAGAAAAGATAGTAAAAATAAGCTCATTTAATAAATTAAATGTAGGTAAATTATAAAATATATATACAAACCTAAATCAAAATCTAATTCTAATAAAATTGCATTAATAGAATCGTACTTGGTATGAGTTCTACCTTTTTGGTTTAATAAAGCGATTTAATATTTTTCACATTTTACAACCACGGCTTTACGAAAATTGAGAAGCTCAGCCAAAATTTTCATGATAATAATCCTCATAAACGTTCAGCTTTAACATTCAAATACTCGAAATACGATCATAAACTATCACACTGACAGCAGTAGTGATAACATAGCCTTTATGTGCTTTATAACGACGGGACGGTATGTTATTATGTGGAAAATAGGATCGTTTTTGTGGTCGGTATATTTTTGAAAATTTGGGATTTTTTTTATTTACTAGAAAAATATAAGCCAATGTTTTATATGTTTAATAACTATTGTATTGTTAATATTGATTGATGGATAACTGAAGCTTAAATTATAATTTTTTTTTTATATTTTTAAAATATTAAACATAGAGAAATACTTACCTCTCACATCTTGTTATGTCTATAAATATCTTTTATTTCTTTAATATTGTTTTGTTTCAGTTCTTATTTTTTTAACAAATTGAAGCCAATATTAAAGCATGAACTATTATTAAAAACAAACGACAGGTCTTAAAAAAGTGAAGATATAAAAGAAAGCTTTTTCAAACATTATTATTGAAATAAATCAGATTTTCCTTGATCGTAGATTAAAAATTAATATTAGTTTTATTTAAATTGATATAAAATTTAAACCTTTACGATAAGGAAATTGCATTTTCTATAAAGCTTAATTGTAACAAGTAACTAAATAAATGCAATAAAAGGTAATAAAAGTTCGCTCTCCAGTTGTTATTAGGTACGCTATCTGCAGAGTTCTGAGGAAAGCACTGCAATTACGTGGTACGAGTTCAAGATCATATAATAACTTCTTATGTTTCTTTATGTATGAAGATTGATTTACCACCTGTTTGAGGCGTTTGCTTTGAAAATAATATTTACTTATATTATATTAATTAAAAGTAGAGGAAATTCTTTGTAATTGAATACAAAATAAAAATTGATTTGATTCGAGAAAAAAGGGAGTAAAAGGGCGTTGTGACTACAATTCAAAGTGGTTATTTAATGATTAAGGCAGACAGGAATCCGATTTAAGCGTTAAAAAAGTTACGACCAAATTACCCTTTGATCTTTTTATGATGAATTTATAATGAATTTTAAAAATAAAATCTTTAATATAATATATTTTAGTAAACTAATACAAAAACATTTTACCATATACTCATTAGTTCGCTTTGAGTTTTGGTTAACATATTCCATTATAATTTTATAACAATCAAAAAGCTGAATGTGCACTTGACATAAATGTATTTCTTTATAATTAATTTAAAATATAATTGTCACTCTTGTTTTCTAATATCGGGCAAGCAGTCGTCATTTTAGTTGTAACTTAAATTGTAATTTTAAATAAAGTATTTTTATAATTTTGTTTTTTTTTGGATCCTCGGCTGCCACCGTACTTAATTCATATCTCTTGTAAAGAGCGATTTTTATAATTTTTATAAACAATAATATTATAATAGTTACTTAACTCAGACAAATTAAAACTCACAATAAACAAGTGTTTTAATGTCCAATGCGTATGTTACGGTGTTGTCGTATGTTAAAAACCTCTTAAAACCACAAGACAGTACTAAATGTACCCGACCTTTGTATTGTGTATCTAATTACCCCCAACAGTGATGAATGACCCCTAAGTAATGTTATTAATAGACTGATATATGCTTAGTCAGAGATAAATAACGTACATTTAAGTACATTTATATAAATAAAAAACTAAGTTAAGTTATTCCTTATAACATTTTTTAGTAAAACATTTATTTTACACCTGGTACTGAAGAAATGCAAAAGTTATCGTAAGATTGTTAATGACATCGTCGGACAATTCCGTCAAAGTAACGTGCTGTGATACACATTTTCACAATAAAGTCTATTCAGTTGACCATAAATGCAATATTGCATTCATAATTGTAACGAGACAGGACATTTACGACGACACGATGTGATGATTTCAGCTTACGTTATATTGATGACATTTAGTTGATATGAGACACTGATTCTGATATATAGATATTTATAATATATATTGTAATAATTCTTCTAATAAAGGGTATTTCAGAATGTTTTTTGTTTTTCGATATAAAATAAAAAACAACATTATTAATTAAAACTTGTTTTATTTATCGTTAAATTATAAACAGATCTTGATATTTATTTATGAAAAACAACCGTTTGCAAATGTTTAGCATTTTCTTGTTCACACTCATTTACCATGGAGCTAAAATTTTCAATCACTCGTTGGAGCAGCGCTCTAGAAATAGAATTGATTTTTTCAGAGATTCTTTGCTTAAAAAGGTTTAGGTTTGGTGGCAATGGATTGTAACCTTACTTTTTAGGTAGCCCCATAGGAAAAAATCAGCAGGCGTTAAATCAGGATTCATCGGTGGCCAGTTGATGTTTCCTTGGCAACTTATCCCTCTTTCAGGGAATAAATCGTGAATAGCAGCGAATGAGTCCTTTGTAGCATGAGAAGTGGCTCCATCTTCCTGGAAAAAGGTGTTGCGGTTGTAGACGGACTGATTTTGCATTTCTGTAGGCAAAAAAGTCCGGATCAAATGGTAATACCGATCAGAATATAAATTTCGATATCATAATTGACTTCTTTTATTTTATATTCCAGGAATTTCACGAAAAAATAAAATTGTATCCATAATGTAATTACTTTATAAAAAAGTATTCAGTTCGCGGATTTAGCTATTATAATATAATATGCATAACTAGAGAATAGAATAGAAATAGAAGGAGACTGTTAGCATCTCATTGTAGTGTATACAAGAGATAATATTTTTATTTAAAATTTAGAATGCCTTTGTAAAAAAATATATTGAAATAATATATAGTTTGTAAAAATAAAATGACGAGCCATCGGTAAATCAAAGCACCCCTATAAGCGTAGTTGGAAACAAAAAGAAAAGTTTTTTAACATGAACGGGTGTTATATTGTCATTTTAACTATAATAATTAAAATATAAATGTTAGTTTCGTGGGCGTATTATAACTTAATAAGGTTTTTCAATATTCTAAAATCTTAAGTTTAAAAATCTGTTTCATTGAAGTTAAAGCACATTTTAGAAAGTATGCGGGGGGATGTTGGCAAAGCAAAATCGGCAAGAACTTTGGAAAATACCACCTAACCTAAATTTTAGGATAGGCTAAGTCGCGGGCAAAAGTTAGTAATTTAAATGCGTTTGTGATTAACATATGGATCCGTACGGATTTAGATGAATCTTTACAGTTATATTTCTTATATATCAGAATAGCACATAAGCTACAATATATAAACATTTTGTATTATTTTGCCGTACAATTAATGTACTAATTTCTTTGATATTATAATGATACGGATATCTTACGGATGTCGGTTAATTAGATTTTAAAGTTCCATGATACTTGTTTACGAAATTAAAATAATAAATATAATCTGTAAAAGTATACAAATATTTAAAAAAAATTAATTAAAAATACGTAAGTTTGATAAATTTCAGTGTTGACGTAAAATATTGTCAATATATAAACAAATGAACCGGTAGTATTGGAACACCTATGATTGTTACTGTTATATATTGCTTTGATTGTATTACAATTTAATTTACCTGTTACAACAATACTGTGTTAATTAAAATTATATTGTTTAAGAAACTTTAATTTCCATTCAATGTGGTCTAACGTGGTGTATTGTTCGTTTGATTTATTTAAATATATACGACTTTATTCATTAATGTATCGATTTACCAATTTATAATAATAATAATAATAATAATCTTCATTGGAACCAAAAAATAAGGAGTACATAAGAAATCAGTGATCGAAAATGCTTGCATTAGTTATAAAACTGTGTCGCATACATTAACGCCCACCTCCAAACAATTATTGTTCCAGAGAACAGTCAATAGAATAATATACAATATAAAATTAATTAATTCTAAACAAAGTAAGTAACACGTTAAGCGCGGAGAGTGAAAGGGCATTAGTCAATTATTAGAGCGACATGTCGTAATCTCGGCTAATGCTTTAACTTACCTGTAAAGTGTAATTTTCTATCGCGGTTCGGGTTATAACACTGCATTTAACTACTATCAAAGGATTTATTACTAACATTAATACAGATTTTATTATTTTAGTTACTAAATATATATAAATGTATATAAATATGAGTTAGTAATCACTATATATTTGTTTAGTAAGTAATGAGAACAGATAACTACATTGTATCTTAATCGGTGATCAATGTTGAAATATAAAGTCGAAACACATTTTGTGTATAAACAATAATCCATACTGATTGGATTTCATAAATTAATATGAAAACTATTCAGTTAGCTTAAAACATATACGAGTAAACTAAGACTAGTTAGTACAAGCTTCATTAAAAATATTATTAACTAAAATATAAATAAAACAAGAAATGAAAACTAATTTCTCTAAGAGCTGAAACACATTTTTGAAACTCTGAACTTAAGCATATTTCTGTAATCATAAAATAAAAAATCTCATAACTTTTGTTAAAACTTACGAAAATGAATGTAAAACTATAAATTAGATTTATGAATATTTTCTTATTTGATACAAAACTTGAATTAAGTTTATTAATTTAGTAATTGGATGTTAAATAATTAACAGCAAAATTTTTAAATACATATATAATTAAATTTTATATAGATAAATGAACAGTATTATACAAAACCGAAGAAGAACACACGGCTCCACTTTTCACAATTAAAATGATATTGCTTACGGGTGTTGCAATCGACGGATATCTCTGCAGGTTTATATTTCACGAACATTGCACAATTAATGTAACTCCAGAACACTGTACGGCTGGAATACTACCAAGTGAATTTCATCCTTTGTGTCCATAAAATACACGGCTTATTTTATTTTCACTTTACAATAATCACTATTACTACGACTACCGTGAATATGAATGCTACCTGAAAACAAAAGAAGACGTGAAATATATGTTGTAGTAGTTGTTCTTCCATAAAATTTGTATGTAACGTTTAGAAAACATTTTTAAGCTCACATTGCTTCTCTTTTGAAGAAAATTATGCGTTATCTCATATATCAAGGTATACGTCATGGGCTATAAATAATTACTAATGAATCTCGATTTCATAATATCTCAATAAAAAAGTATTATTTGTTGTCTTACAAAGATGTATTAAATTTTCAGACACTCTTATTTTAGTCTAATTATTACATAGTTGTGTAAAATAACAAATCACAAATCCTGAAAAAAAATCTTATTAATTAAATCTGCATTATGAACTATCCTTATCTATATTTAGATTTAAATGAACAGAATCTACAAAGGATTATTACACGTATTGATATAAATAGATTGAAATTTGTATGTTTAAATAAAAGATAAATATTTGATTTAATCGAGTTTTCCCTTGGGTGTGTTTTCTCATCAATAAATAGTACAAGTCTGTTCTTTCTATTCTGAATTTATAATTTAACAATTTTAACCTTTTTTCACAATCTTATATACATCTTTGTTATACTTTATTGCTTTTAAAACCTGGCTTATAATAATGAATACGCTTACTATTTTCCTTTGTACTGATGTGAAGTTCCAAAATACTAAAGCTTACACGTAAAAGTAATACTGGTAAATATAACGTAAATATAACCATATTTACAATGTTTTGTTTCAAGAGACGTAACATAACATAATCCCTCTGTGTTAAACATCAAAGCGTATTAGTATATAATCATATTAGTTAAAACATTTTGTGAGAACAAGAGAATGGTATAATATTTTGTATAACAACACATCCTGACCATCGTACACTTCCTTGGAGTGAAATAATGTGCCGCATTAGCCTCACTTACAGTGATTAAATAGATCGGTGTGTCAGTAAATGTAATAATGTATTAACATTGTCTAACACATAGACTCACAATCTCTCTCACAGTCTCACAATATTCAAAAGTACTTGCAATGTTAAATGTTAAAATAGTAGCTGTAAATAAATCCAGGGAGTCTGTTACATTTCCGTTTCTTTTCTCATGTGAATATGATTTATTTCAACAGAACGACTTGTTTCCGTTGAAATAAAGAATTGTCTATTATAAAGCTGAAATCTGATAGTTAAGAGTTAAAAGTTATGTGTAAGATGTGCATATAACATGAACTATCTTATTATATTATTGCAGTTTAAAATTTTTATATATACGAATATATGAAAAGTTTATCAACACCGACATTGACAGTTGAGCTGCTGTTTAAATACACAAGTTACAGTTGGCAGAGCGAGAGGAGGATTTTCCAAAAGTCGCATTTTCGAGTTCAAGTCATGTATTTTTCATTCTATAATCATAAGAAAAGATAGTAAAAATAAGCTCATTTAATAAATTAAATGTAGGTAAATTATAAAATATATATACAAACCTAAATCAAAATCTAATTCTAATAAAATTGCTTTAATAGAATCGTACTTGGTATGAGTTCTACCTTTTTGGTTTAATAAAGCAATTTAATATTTTCCACATTTTACAACCAGGGTTTTACGAAAATTGAGAAGCTCAGCCAAAATTTTCATGATAATGATCATCATAAACGTTCAGCTTTAGCACTCAAATAATACGATCATAAACTATCAGACTGACAGAAGTAGTGATAACATAGCCTTTATGTGCTTTATAACGACGCGACGGTATGTTATTATATGGAAAATAGGATTGTTTTTGTGGTCGGTATATTTTTGAAAATTCGCGACTTTTTTTTATTTACTACATAAATATAGGCAAATGTTTTATATGTTTAATAACTATTGTATTGTTAATATTGATTGATGGGTAACTGAAGCTTAAATAATAATTATTTTTTTATATTTTTAAATTATACATAGAGAAACACTTACCTCTCACATCTTGTTATGTCTATAAATATCTTTTATTTCTTTAATATTGTTTGTTTCGGTTCTTATTTTTGTAAAAAATAGAAACCAATATAAAAGAATGAACTATTATTAAAAACAATTGACAGGTCTTAAAAAGTGAAGATATAAAAGAGAGCTTCTTAGACCATTATTATTCAAATAAATCAAATGTCCCTTGATCGTAGATAAAAAATTTATAATAGTTTTTTTAAATTGATATAAAATTTAAAACTTTACGAAGAGTAAATTGTATGTTCTGAAAGGCTGAATTTTAACAAGTAACTAAATAAATGCAATAAAAGGTAATAAAAGTTAGTTAATACGCACTCGACTGCACTTTGAAGTTAACGATGACAGTTTAACTCCATTCTGACAACAATTTCCATAGCAGGGAGTTCGCTCTCCATTTGTTATTAGGTACGCTATCTGCAGAGTTCTGAGGAAAGTACAATTACATGATACGAGTTCAAGATCATATAATAATTATGTTTATTTATGTATGAAGATCGTTTGACGCTACCTGCATTAGGCGCTTGCTTTGAAAACATTATTTTATTATACTATATCAATTTGAAGTAAAGCAAATTCTTTGTAATTAAATATAAAATAAAAATTGATTTAATGCTATGAAAAAAGGGCCCAAAAGGATTTTTTGACTACAATCCCTTTAAATTTAGGAATCCGATTTAAGCGTAAAAAAGTTACGACCAAATAATCCTTTGATCTTTTTTATTATTTTGGAATTAATTAAATTTTAAAATATATTTTAGTAATAAGATTATATATTATATACACATTAGTTAATTCATGAATTTTTATTAATACATTAAATTATATGTCTTAAGACTATTATTACTCTAGGAATTAATTTTGTTTCGCAAGACATGGGAAGGTAATAATTATTAAATTGGTTTAAATATATTTTCAAAAAGATTATTAAAGTTTTTACTACAGAAAAGTGTTCATGTTTTTCTTTTATTTAGTTTCTAAGAACGCCAACACATTATTATTATTATTTCAGGAGATTTTCGTGTCATATGTATATCAAAGCGGGCGTTAGCTAGCTCAGAGTGACGAAAGCACCCATAGTGCTGAAAGTCTAACTCTGTATATATACGCGCAATATCGATTTTTTTATACAGGAGACCTTCTGGTATGAGTGTGGTATTTTTAGAAAGCCCTTGGCCCATAGACCCAGAAAATGCATTTACACTTAGCAATATACCTACCGCCTCACCTCTACGGCCGTTTGAAAAATGGGACTAAAATTTAGTTTTTGGCTCCGCACCAGTATAAAATCACTTATTTCCACCTTGAAAAGATTTTCCTAAAGGTCCTCGTCGAGACCTTTTCAACAAGCCTAAAAACGCCAAAATCCGACCACCGGTTGATGAGATATGACATTTTGAAAATTTTGACTGGCGCCTCCATCGATGATTACTTTGTCTGTGTGTGGGTATATTCGTAGTTTCAACTGATTTTGTTCAAACTTTCAGGGATTGAAGTACATCAAAAACTAAGACTTTTTTGTTCTACGACATTTTGATTTGGTCGCCATGTTGGCCGTGGCCAGCCCTCGAAAGGCCAAAAATGGCCATTTTTCGTACAGGGACTGTGGCCAAACCAGTTGACGTACGTTGACAAATTGGGCATCATTGCAAAGGTCTCAAGCTTATCTTTTGAATAATGTCCATTTTAATGGCAAAAACATTTGTTGGCGTGACATTTTTGGTCAAAAGGCAAAAAATGGCCAACTGGCCGGGGACAGATCGGCCATTTTCTCGAAAACGGCGCCAACGATTTTTTCGAAAATTTCCTCATTCGTAGCCCCAAATTAGAGCTAAAATTTGGTATATAGCATATATCTGGAAAAACTCGTTATTTCGAGATATGGCCGTGAAAAGTTCAAAAAATCAAGAAAAATGACCAAAAATGGCCAAAAAATGACTTTTAGAGCCAGAATCGTACTCACAACACGGTTAAAATTCAATGCTAGTTGCACAGTGAATAAACTCACTAACGCATTGCCGTCTGTAACAATAAAACAAAATTTACAGAAAAAAATCCGAATACTGAAGAAATTCTGTTTGAAGCAATGTATTAAAAAAATAAATGGAAACTGAAGAAATCAAATGAAAAAAAAAATCGGGCACCTGTGGGAATCGAACTCGAGGTCTCGTCTTTGTCATTACAACGCTCATCCTCTGAGCCAAAACACTCTCATTTTGTCAGAGGCAACTATTCCAAATAATAATAATAATAAATCAATTTATTTCAGATAATTCATCCATAAGTGTTAGTAACATTTTAACTTAAGTAACTAATGTTATAATAGTACTCGCAGTTAGTATTCAACATAACAATCTCAAATTATACAGAAAAATAAAATTAATAAAATGCACAAAAGTCATAAAATTATTAAAATTAAATATAAATTCAATTCAAATAAATATAAATTTAATTCAAATCAAATATAATTAAAATCATAAAATACTATTAAAGAAATTAAATAAAATAAAATTCATGGAAATCATCGTTCTAATTATTATTTTTTTTAATTCTACAAATAACTCAACGCTATACTCCTACAGTCAGTATACGCTACGCTTCGATGCTACGTGTACACTATCCCAGGACCTCCAGAGGGGAGCGTCTAGCTTTAACGCCAATGTGCTGAGAAGGCTATTGGAGATGTTCAGTAATCTTGCCATTGCAGACGCGGTCCGCTTTCGTATTATCGCATAGAAGTCGTCTACACGAGCCTCAAAGCAAACATTGCCGATGCACTGCAGTATCGAGGCTTCCTCAACAAAACCCTCAACACATTGTTGTACTGAACACGCAGTGCACTATATGTCCGCCGCGTATAGTTCTCCCATAGGCTGCACGTGTAAAAGGACGGGCAATAATATTAATTTTACTTGTGTCGAATACCGTGCAAACCTACGGGCCAACATATTGCCTCTAACCGACAGAGTCCTGCGCTCCCGCTCGATGTCACTATCATCACCCAGGCGTTGATTCACAATATGACCAAGATATTTAAATTCAGATACTAGTTTCAGAGAAGTTCCACACAGATGTATTTTAGAAATGAAATTTAACTGTTTGTTTATTCCTCGAAAAATTAAAATTTCGCTCTTTTTAGCGTTATACTTCAGTCCATTCTCGTTAGCATATTCCTCACAGATTTTTATCAGTCTTCGAAGACCACTGACCGACGGGCTCAACAGAACCATATTGTCTGCGTAACTAAAATGGTTCATCATTACACCATCTATCGAACAACAGACGCCTGCTCCGCTAAGCCTCTCTATCAGCCCGTTTATGTAAACATTGAACAACCTGGGCGAAGTCTGGCCCCCCTGTCTTACTCCATACCCTAATTTATATGGTGCACTAAGTGCATCACCCCATCTTACCACGTTATAATATAATAATAAATATATCTAAGTATGTATTAAGTCATCGACCTTATTATACATGTTACTTAAACACCAATTACTTTGTTACAGCAGGTGGAAGTGATTTTCTTCAATTTCAGATCGACCTACAATATTGTGTGTAAGCTTAATGAAAAAGAAACATACAGAAATTGTCCAAGACAGAAAAGCTAAGCTAATCCCAGATTAGATAATTTTCTCTGTTGTATTAATAAAGTAAACTATCATAAGATTATACAACAAGTGCAAATAATTCTTCTTAGAAAAGAAAATAGAGTAACTTTGTCTTAGAATCTTTTGATACTCGGGATTTTTAAACAAAATCTGTAAGTTTGTATGTTAGTTTCTTAATTTTCAAAATAACAAACAAAGTGTTGTTATATATATATTGTTTGTTTATGACTAGAATTTGATTGAAGTAAAATATATAGTCAGCTATAGATATAAAATTGTAATAGTATACTACTATAAAGAGGGGGACGCTGTTGGATAACTAAAGATATATATAATAAAAAGTGTTGTTAATTTTCTTTAGCTAGAAACACTTTCTAGGTGTAAACATCACAATTTGCTAGTTTTTAGATATTCCATTATTTCAACTTAAATTTGGTTTTATCTATAGCGCTGCAGTGGAAAAATAGCGTCTGAAAAGTGCTAAAATTTTGCTGAACCGAGGTGACTTGTTCCATTACGAGACGGCGACGGTGGTTCAATTTAAACCAGCAAAGTTACTTAAAAAAAACAATTTTAGTGAATCTTCATACTTTGCTTAAGAGCTTTTCATTTTGAGTTAGTTTTACACCTATACAATAATGATATTATTAAAAATGGAGTATATAATATGGAGTTATGAAGTATTTTATTTGAGAAAATAATAATCATCATTTTATAAATTTATTACAATAATATAAATATTTATATAAATTACAATTTTTTTCTATTCTTATTTTTTTGGGTAAAAGAAAATCTTACAATGTCCTCAAAGTGCACTCTATTATTTTAACCATCAAAATAAATGATATATTTTCAATTTTTATCTGAAGTTATGGTAATATGAAAATGTAAACATTTTACAGACAATCTTCGAGACAAACTGGACTCACCTCGTACCGCTACTCTCATGAGAAATTAACTGTTCTCATTTAAATGAACTCCACCCGACGCCTGAGAGCGCGAATCTACCAAAAAGCAAAATTAATAAAGTTATTTATAACCATAAATAAAAAAGTTTACAAGTGGTTTAGCAACAATTCACTACATTTCTCGTATTTAACACATTCTCGTCCTTCCCCTTAGTTGTTGGTCATTGTTGTTCTCGATTATTTTCTTCTGTCACAAAATATTACATTAAATTTATTTTAAAAACAGATTTATATTTTAAACTCGTAATTCTCTTTTTAGTTAGACTTTTACCAATGATTGAATACTTATATTTGTAAAGGTCTGATTATCAATAAAATATTTTAACCAAAGAAGCACACATGTTTAATATTACACAGTACCTCACCAACCCATATGGAAACCGTGTGTCGGGTGTCTCTTCTATAATTGTAAAAAAACTTCAGTTTATTTGTGCGGTATTTTATTACCTTATCTTAGAGGATTACTATATAAGCAAACTATGTACCAAATAGGCGTAATATGCGAGTTGAAAAAACCTAAATAATGTACTGACATGAAATCTTGCTCTCTATTGATATGTAGTTTTAATAGATACATAGTATTTATTCTAAAACTCAGAACAACTCATTACTGAAATGTTATTTTTTTTTAATGTCAATGCCAATTAGAAAGATATAATTAGCGTTAAACGATGTGTGTAACTTGTGATGATGAACCGATTCCCGCTAACTACTTCTCACTCGAACAACCAGCGGCAATAATCCGTTTACGTTAAGTCACAATTATCAAATTAAGGGTTTTACCAGCTTTTTGGATTACACTTTATGCAGTCTAGTAATAAATTTGTAAATTATATAACCTTAAATATTTTTGTCAATAAAAGAATGGATTGGATTGGAGTGGTGATTCTAATTCCGTAACATATTGATATATAAAGGCATTAAATGAAGTAATTGTACTTCACGAGTATATACATTTTATTTTAAACGTTATGGAAACCTTATTATTGTTTCTTAACTATTCTAAAATCGATTTCTGTCTATCGATACCATGTTTTAAAACACAATGGACTATGATGTCCTTTTAAACAACTAGACTTAAAACAACATTAACATAATTTTGCATTTGTAAGAAAACAAATTAATACATTATTTTTTAAAGTAGGTAGTTATTTCTGGGATTTCGATTTTCTTTGTATATACCTAATAATATAAAAATAAAAGACACAAATTACCAAATAAGTAGAAGATCATAAATATAAATATAAATTAATATGACTTAACTGAACATCGAATTAGTTATTGTGTTTCATAAAAATACCTAAAGATAACTCGAAGCTCGGACGGATGCTACGTGATATCTTCAGGGCAATTGTTTTGTTGATAGAAGGAAGGCTATTTGGATTTAATTACTTTGTTAGGAATAAAGATTCTTTTTATTGTAGAAACAACGTATATTCTTACGTTTATTTTTTATATTTTGTGATTAATTGACTTCTTTTATTGAAGATGCGGTGTATCTATCGTGCTTGATTATTACTACTACAATTATGAATGTGTGAATGTGTAAGGATATATGTATGTTTATTACGCTTTTACTCAAAAACTACTGAATAAATTTCGATAAAACCTTACAGTAATATAGCTTATACATCAGAATAGCTTACAAGCTAGAATTTTGGAACGACAAATTTTGGGTAGGCAATACGGCGGGCAGAAGCTAGTATTATAATTGCGAACGTTTGTAAGGATTTATATATATGAATGGGCACGGATTTAGATGAATCCAACAGTAATATAGCTTATATATCAGAATCTTAATCTTAGGCCACAATTTATAAGGATTTTGTATTATTTTTCCGCAACAACGATAAATATCACGTAAGTTGGAAAATCCTGCCTACTGATGGCTATCTTGGCGGAGATGTGAGGATGAAAAAAGATAAATGAGCTGATAAAGACGCGGTTAAAAGCTAGTTATATAATACTATAATACAAACATACAAGTTTATAAAGCGACAAACTGACACCGTGGAATGAATAGTAATAGTAATAGTTGAAAGTATTAGAATCCATACAGATTAATAACTAAACTTTTTGTGAGTTACATAATAGTTACGATATACTTTGAAATTCATTTACAACGTTGACAATACTGAATATTCATACCTACCTTGTGTAGGTATGAATTTATATACGATATTAAAAGGAAGGTACATAATACAAATACATAATTTAAGTTTGCTAAATGTAAGAGAAACAATTATAGGTCTCCTTTATGCAATAGGGTAGTTTATTGATTTATTATCTTTATTAACTGCGAATGCAATGTCTGTGTGTGACTACTACTGAGTTTTGAGGCTATCAAATTATTTGGTTATAGGAAATGTATTTTCTCATTTTTATTTATCTAAACTGTAATGTACTGTACTGTACAATGAATTATACAGTTGGTGGACATAATAATAAAGCATTCTTTACTAGTATAGTATTGTTTGTTCTATTACGAGCCGCCGACGGTGGTCCAAATATACTATACTATACTATAACATAAAATAGCAAGGTTGTAAAAAAATCAATTTCTGCAATTTGTTTGTTACCAACAAGCGATAGGAAAAGATGAATTAATCAATAGGTAATCTACTTAGCTTCTGGGAGACTGTGGCTTGCAGAGAATTGCAATGTTTGCAAACAAAATTTTTAATCCAAAAATCCTTACTTTTAGTATATTAAAGTTATGACAGTGATTATAATTTAAACTTTACCCCTTTAATAACACCTATTATCCTAAATGAATAATAATCCCATGTAATATGATCGGAATATCGTAACAATTTAATAGAAGGTGATACTTGTATGACATTAAAAAAAGGGTAAATAATTAATAATAATAGCAATAAATTGTGACAATACATTTAATTAAAATCAAATGATTAACAATTATATGACATATGATACTGACAATGGTGTTCTCACAACCCATCGTTCATGTTCTAGCAGTGGAGATACCACAGTAAGCTAGACACGGTACATGCCGTGGTTTTTTATTGTTATTGATTCTTAGTGCATGAAAACAAAGTGCACCTACTTTCATTGAAAGACAACTATCCAAAATAAATAATACTATATAGATCATCAACCTTTCAGGAAACATATGTTAATGACTTCTCCAAATATATCCTCTCAAATTTTATGTATAACCTTGTCCCGTTGGAAACTCACCTAAATGTTACCTTCATAATAAAATTATTAAGATTCACGATTAAATACAACAATAAAAACTGGAGTATAATCGTTAATTCCTACCATTCTGTACGAGTTTTCTAATTTAAACTAAACAAACATGAAACAAAATAGATTAAAACAATTAAAATCCCATTATTAACAAATAAAGTAGAATTAGCTACAAATTATAAGAACTTTCAATTTTAACTCCTTCAATATTTAAATTTACAAACGCACAATAGAAATAATTTACGTCAAATAATATATAAGCGTTGTATTCTTTACCAAGTACTAAAAATAACTTAAGATACCAGTGTATCTATCCTTTTAAAAGTAAACATAGTATTGATATTATTTTGTTAAGTAAATATAGATGGCTATTATTTATTTATTTATTTACTTCACGCCATATCCCTTGCGGGGTAGCCAGAGACGACGGAGCGCCAAACGCTACGGTCTCTGCATACCTCTTTCGCCTAGATGGATATGAGATTATATTTCATTTTGAGGATATTATTTAGCAATCCTGAAATTCGTACCCTACGTTAAAGAAGCAAAAGTACCTTAAAAATAGTATTTTCTTAAATTAATTTGCCTTCGTAAAGATAAACAACAATCACAATATAAAATATGTAATATTTCTACTGAGATTGACATTTTGATCAACTAACCTTAAATTAAAATTTGTCTTTAGTATCTGAAATTAAAAGTCGTTCCTTTTTTGGCTTAACTTATTTTTTGGCTGGTTTTTCCGGGTTTGTACAACCCTCACACACAAGATTGCTGTAGAATAGCTGTCATAACTATTATTTGTATGGTAGATAACAGAGTCGGAATCTCAAACACCCACCTTTCCTTCACCTTTTCCAACTGCTATCTCACTTCATGGAGGGGGAGTCATGACTTAGGGTGAAAACATATTTGTAATATATATATATGTATATATAATGTATAATTATAATAGTTATACTAGTATTTTGAAATGTCTATATCAGAGCCTTATATTTAATACTCATAATGTATACCAAATTTAAGATAATCGTTTTTAAAAAATTATATTTTTATAGTTTAATATTGACACGTTTATATTTCTCACAATATTTATAAGGCCAGAATATTCTTAGAAACAAACTTCAATTTCAATATAAGCTGCATATAATGTACATATTATGTTAACAAGTTTATAAGCTGTGTGATCTCTGGGATCTCTCTTATAAAGGATGTATAAACATTCTCACAACTTCGTTATAACTGAAAGTCCCTCAATAGCTAGTCTTATTGTTAATATAATAAATACTTTTTAGGATTCGTTCATTATTATAATTTCATTATCTTCATTTCTACGTTAATATATGATTTGAACACTAAGGAGTATAAATCCAAAGTTTTAAATGCATAATATACTGAAGTCATCTTCGGTGTTTACTCCATATAATAATTTATTATAATAATTGATTACAGTGAAATTAGTCATCTTTTTTTAATAGAACTACTACTGCTACCTTTAAGAGAAACGAGTGTGTCTAACAACTTACACATAATGATATATTCGACCCTTCACTAAATGTTCAACTAACTTGAGTATTCATTGCGACGAGTGAAGAGGATACAACAATATAACGTACTGAACTGTGTTCATTTAAATGATGATTAAAATTATTCTGTTTATTTGTATACTTAAGCATCAAAGGTGAAAAAAATGGGAATTTTACTGTAATGTACTCAAAAGTGATCGCAATTTGTATTATAATAATATATGACAATAAAAATATATTACATATTAGGTACTACTGTCATCGGCAACATCACGTTGTTATTACAACAGTTTATTAATCTCTGATTTACTAAACTGCAGCTTAAATATCGCGTGTTATGTAAATACGGATGTATCATTGTTTGTTAGAATGTAAATAAGACATATAAGTACGACTTTATCATTATTATTTTCACGAAAAGATGTCTGAATCACCATTAAAAGTGATGTCGTCTCATGTAGTACAAACCAGACCTCGTTACACTATCATTACAAAACACGGTTTTAAGTCGATTTCTCTGTAAGAAAAATCTATTAATGATATAAATGTACAATAGTAAAAATAACAAGGATATTCAAGAAATAAAAAACTGTATGCACGCATGATCTTAGACATTACAAAACCTTTGAAGTTTTTTCTACATTTAAATTATTTTATTTTTACTAAAATGTACAAAAGTAAGTATTTTCTTACTACGACCATCTCCTGCTTATAAAATGTGTAAAATAACGATGTTGTAACTGTGTCTTATAAACTGTAATCTCATCCTGTAATAAAAGTAATAAAGTTAGTAGCTTGTCCGAGAGAATGTTTGTAATGAATTTTATTTTATAACTTTATAATTATGCCGTTTACATTTAATTTTTGGTAAAAATTTATTTATATTCTTAATAAAAATTTTTTTACAGTTTTCTTATTTTTATAAACTTTGTTAATCTTGTTTCTGTTTTTTAAGTTTTTTTTAATATTTTTTCTTAACTCTCACATTAATGGTAGTATGTTTTCATACCTTGTATCATACCTTGAATATTTTAATATAAAAATAATTTAATATAATTTGTCTTATGTAAATGCTTTTGTATATCGTGGATAAATTATTATTTAAGAACAAATATAAAAAAACTACTTTTTATTAGTAACAAATAACTTATATTCACATACGTTTCTCATATTTATTGTCAAAGCTATCAAATGTATATTTTATAAATAGCACTTATTACCTAATACAATTCATATAAGCAATTGTAATTGAAGTGATTTGCTCGCAATCACTCATAACTAGGATTATGATACACACCGAGTGAATGTCTTGATTACTTACTCAAGAAAAGAACAAATTTAAAATAACAGAATTACGAGTAAATTACTTACACTATATAGTGTGTAGTGTACATTCAAAGTGTATTGACACTATGCACGATACACAATGTACACAATCAGTTCAGATAACAGTCTGAAAAGGAAACACAGAGATCTTCGTCCTTTGATCTAAAAGGTTGCAGAATGTTTCAATAGGAAATGTTTTCTTTTAGTCTGGTATACAACTCAAAGTATTGCATAAAATGCTCTTTTCTGCAGTAAAACAATATTTTTTTATAAAAAACATAATATTAAAAGATAACTGTAACAAAGTAAAAGCTTTATGTTATATTTAAGCATTTAGTTATTTTGATATTCACGAATTCAAAGTTAGAAATTAAACTTAGCAAAAGAAGTGAAGTATCTTGACGTCAATTTGAAGTTAAAAAATAAATAATTGTTTAAATCTAATTATTATATACTATTTAATCATTATAAATTCTTAAGACATTTTACGTATAAAGAATGAAACAAAGAGATATGAAATGTATCTAATAAAATTTCACAATGTTGGTAATCTTTGTTTATAATAAAGTGAATTTTATAAAGCACTAAGTCTTTTCCATCACGGACGTTACAGTTACCTATCTGATAATCATCTCATCTCCCGTATCCATGGGTCGAGGACCGGCCAAACTGTATTAGGGACGTTTGTCTCCATCTAAAACACTATAAGGAGTGAAGTTGAGTTATTAGACTTACTTTATTTTATAAAACAGTCCCGCCTCTAAGAGATTCTTGTTTATTTCGCACATAAAGTGAAACCTAAAGTGCTCCTTAAATGTTATTAATGTTAATAGTTCAGTGATACTTATTTACAATAGTATTGCTGTTTACAAATTATATAATTATAAAACTTAATCATATAATACTCCAGATATCTGTATACTTATATTTAATCTGAACAAATGTTGTCTCTGTTTATTGAAAATGTATACAAATATATTTATCAGGTTCAAAATAATGACGAAGTATATAAGGGTATAGGAGCATATAATATTACAGGGATTTTGAACACACGATATTAATTCTTATTATTATGAAAAACAGAAATTATCTGTAATCTTAAAACTTGTATAAATATCAATCAACTTTTGAGCTATATTTATTGAAGAGGTAAAATAAAAATGGTAAAGGATTTAATTAATGAAACGGAAAGATAAACCAGTTCAGTATCTATTTATTATTTACTCTAAGACACAAAGAAAAAATTCTGCAAAATGTGTTCTATATAAGAATATAGCAGTTGATACTTAGAGTAAGATAAGGAAATAAACCTAATTCTATTATGATTCGTTATAGAGACGAAGCTGCGGAATAATATTAACACAGCATTACCGACACCGCTTATAACAGGTTTTATATTTATCAAAGTAAAATATTCTCATTTTTTCTGATGATGACATAATAAATAAATAAAACATATTTTTGTAGCACGTTTTCAAGGCTTAATGTTAAATAATAGATATTATAATTGGGGTCAAGTAAATTGTGTTTTAAATTCGTAGCAGTTTTGTAAATTTCATAATAACATTTCTTAAATATATTTTACAAAATTGCATGGAATGGTGACTTTTTATAGACAAGTATTTACATGTAGTGATAAAAAACAAGTCAGTTTCAATGTAACTTGTGTACGAGTGTCGTATCAACAACAAATATCAAGTTATAAAGAACAAGTAGTCGAATTATGCGTACAATCAGTTGAAAACACTATCTGTAAACGTGACATAGACGTTCCTACAATGAACTAAAAGGCAACTGGTTCCAGATGTTTCAATAAAACGATTAATTTGAAGGAGCTCTTAACATATTCGTAATATTTGTAATTTAATAAATCTCTTTCGAGGCCCTCAGGATACTTTTTAAAAACCATTTCTGTCACATCTAAGAATTTTAGTATTCTGCATGTTTTTAGTAAGTTTAAACTTTATAAATATTAATCATAAACTCATTAGGATAACCTAATAATTTGGTTTGACACAATATGTCAAATATTCCACGATCTTTTATCATACTTCGTTTCAGTAGCGTCTATTTGTTATATAATTTTACACACACTTCATGCATTTGAATTTATACAATAAACTGGCTATTTATTTCCTTGCATTGGAGAGTCATATCATAAACGATTTCTTAAAACTTTATAAAAAACAAACTTTTTATGTTTCCAGATCTATTTATTATACAGAAACCATCTCAAATAAAATCCAAAAAAGTGTGTTCATAATTTCGATTTGTATGATAATTCCTGTTCTCAAAGGTTTCTGAACCGTAAATTGTTCTTTAATTAATCGAGTAATTTTTTTTCTTCTTAAATATAAGGGTCTACCCTAATTTTGTTACATTCAATTTAGTACATAAAACATGAACAATGAATGTCTGTACATACTGTACACTGTAGCATACCGACGTTCGTAGGTGCTGAATTACTGGTCATAAAAATGTCTAGCTCTGTGAGGGAGGACGTCCAAAGAATTAGAACCTCTAACTCTTTGGATTTATTTCTAGGATTCTGATCTTATACTATTATGGCAATCTGCCAGAAACAGCTTGCTTATACTGCGCTAGAATCAAATTAATATAAGAGACGTTTAAGGAAAATATTTCACACTAGAATGATATACATCGATGTAGAAGTGGAATGTGGCACAAACCGACAATCGATTAATCATAACAATAATATCAAATAAGAAAGCTTAAGGAAGGCTTAAGGAAGAATAACATAATAGTGTTTTATCTATTTCACAATGAGTGAGCTGTGATATAAGTACACTTTCGCAATAAATATCCTCAATGTATGTACAGCACATTTATTTACAGCAAAACTGTATTCTCAGTATTTAAAGAATTCAAGCAAAACAGTAATTTGTGTGATTTTTCAATCAACCACATGAAAACAATTAATGCATTTCAGTAGGATTTCGAATGTTTTATTTTCACTACAGTCTATAATTTATCTTTAAAATATATTCGTTATTAGTAATGTTATTTAGTATTGGTAAGTAAATATTTTTTATTTAATTAAGCATGTATTATTGAGATACTTATTTCTTACAAAGCTACCTGGCGCAGGAATATGGTGACTGTAAATTAACAATAAATACTAAATAAGCAATATTTAACAACAAATAATTTATATTCAAATATTATTTACATTGGATAATAATTTTATTTTTCTTTTACTTTGGAATAAAATATATTAAGGACTCTTATACTAAATTTTTATTCTTATGTATTTTATTTTAAACACACAGATTACAGATAACTTAAACTGTAGCACGCTTAACTTGTAACAGCTTTAACTGTATTTAACATAATATTATATTACATATTGTTATATGGAATATTATTGTTACATATTCTTAAATTTAATTAAATAGGTTTCGATGTAAATTTTACATGTAAAGGTTATATTCTTAGGTTCGTATTACTCTCAACTCTGCAGACTCCATATCTTATAACAATTGAAGTGAACGCACTGTTATGGAAATTGTTGACAGAATAGAGTTAAATTGACAATATGCACTTCAAAGAGCCAGCATGTTTTCTTTATGTTTTATTGTATTTATATAGTTTCTGGTACAATAGAGTAATTCACTTATAAATTTTATTGTAATTGTACATATTTGTAACTGTACACTTTATTTCAAGTTAGGTTAGGTTAGGTTATATACATAACTATTGTTGCACTGACTACTTTTACATAAGATAAATTTTAAGAATATCAAATGCTTTTCGTAATATTGTAGTTCTAGTAGAGTCTGTATTTGTTTTCTTAAACTTATAGAATATATAACTACTGACATTCCTAACTAGCAAACTTTAAAGTACGAATGCGACGGTGACAACATAGTTATCATATCGACTTAGAAACTTTAAAATGCAGCGTTAGACAAACGCTTCGAGATTTTGAGTTATATAATATCCTGCTTTATTGAGCTGAGCGAAGCGAAGCTCTTACTGGTCAAAAGTGTGTTTCGATGTTCGCCTACTCCTCCTAAGCCATTTGAGCTAGAGCTTTCAAATTTTGCACATGCATTCAAGAAAGTATCTCACTCGTTTAGCAGTTCTTTGGTGAGATTCATGATTGTATATTTTGATCTATGGGACACTTTTTGACCATTTAGGTCAAAAAGTGTCCCATAGATCAATATATATTTTTTTAACTTAGCAATTCTTTATAACACAACTTTGCTATAATAATTGTGACAGGCGTCAAAATATAATAATAGATATTGCACAGGACCACTCATAAGGGCATTCTTTTGTACGTTTTAGTGACTTGTTTGACTGCTACTCATAATTCTAATAACATCAACGGTTATTTTTAATTGTTATACAAGTTCCACTTTCACTTATAACAGATGATCTGATTCAGAATTTCCCCAATTGTGTGTTTAATCAACAAATTAAGGAAAACTTTTACATCATTACTATCTTTCAGTAAAGTTATCTTTCTGCTCTGTTGAGTTCCGCAGTAGTTAAATTTGATGTACTATAAAATTATACCAATTACGGCTTGCAATAAAACAAAATGTGTTTTAAAGGTGTTTTAAATAATACATTAATATATTAATTATACCATTAATGTATAAATTATATAATAAAAAGTTTTAATTAGTTTCCCGTCCAGTTACAGTACTTTCAGATTATTACATTAGATACGGGACAGACCTTCTAGGTCATTACTAGAACTTTGAATTTGATAGAATAGAAAATATTTTATGCAAAGAAATCTACATTTAATATACATAACATATTATCAAATATCTAAATATATTTGTTTATATATTTATATTAAAATTTTCTCAGTTAATTTTATTGGGCATAAATATTGGTAAAACTATGAACTTAATTATAAAAATAGTTTGTGTTCCAGATATTTTTACAATTTGAAAAAAAAGCAGGATTGCTCTGCACAAATTGGAGCGGTTAATCATTTTCAAGACTTCAAAAGCCATAAGATTCACCCAGATACATCAACAACACCTCTCCTTTTAACATGCTTCAAAGGTGACATCAGTCGTAAGTTCCACCACCAGATACAACAGCAGCGCTTCCTCTATCAGAGATATTAAAGCTGACTTAATGTGAGAAATAAAGATCAAGGATTCTGTACAACTCGCGTACAATTAAACAAGAATTGAACCTCTGTGCTCATTAAAGGATATGCGGATGAAAGGCAGAGAAAGATTCACTAACATATATTAGCATGATCAAATAACTCTACGCTACTGCCAGCCGCCCCGGGGCAACGCACGCAACTTACAGCATCATCTGATCACTCTACGCCACTGTCGGCCGCCCCGGGGCAACGCACGCAACTTACAGCATCATCTGATCACTCTACGCCACTGTCGGCCACCCCGGGGCAACGCACGCAACTTACAGCATCATCTGATCTTCTTTTGAACCTGTTTTTGAAAATGTTTTATTAAAGCTGTCTGCGTCTAATAAAAATATTATTGTATGTGGTGATTTTAACATAAAGTTATTAGATAACTCCGCTACCACTATTAGATTCAGATCATTGTTAAAATCATATAACCTTATTAACTTATTCTTAGAGCCCACTAGAATAACTGAGTCTACTTCCACTTGTATTGATAATATTTTCACAGGCTTTATACCGAAGAATAAGAAAATAATTGATAGATTAAATTCTGATCACTGTGGGCAATTAATATCTTTTAATTACAAATTCAGCAAAGAAAAACAAAAAATTGTGTTTGTTCCTATAACTGTGAGGCGCATGGATAAGTTTAAAAATAATATTTTGGCCAAATGTTCATATCTGGAATATAATAAAAATCCTTCACAACTGTTTGATAAATTTTTCAAAATTATTAATAATGAATTCAAATCGACATTCTCCTCTAAAACTTGCACTTTGAGAAATCACCTTTCTTTTAATGAGTGGGCGACCCCAGGAATTCATAAGAGTAGACAAAAACTGTTTGAACTCTACAATGAGAGGGAGCTCAATCGCAGTGACTCGTTTGCTCAACATATTAGAAATTATTCTAAATTATTTAATAAAGTTTGTTCACAAGCCAGGTCATTACATATTAGAAACTTAATTAGTAATTCTTTAAATAAAATTAAAATGTCCTGGAATATTATAAAGTTTGAAGCTGGTAAAAGCAAAGCTCGCAACTCCAAATTTTCTCTTCAAATGGATAATCAAGTAATAAAATCAGATAAGGAAGTTGCCTCTGCTTTTGAAAATTATTTAAAAAAAATTCCAGCTTCTACCACTTCTTCTTTAATTTCTTCTCCTGTAGTCGCCGAGTCATTACTACAAAAAAATGTAAAAAAATGTAACATTCCTTTTAAATTTAAGAAAATTGAATCCAATGATATAATTAAATGTTTTAGGACCTTAAATATTAAGAATACTCCTGACTTATGGGGAATATCTGTTAAGGTGATTGGCTCAATAGTGGACCTCGTTGCGCCTTACTTAGCGACCATTTTTAATGACTGTATTTCTTGTGGAGTATTTCCTGACCTAATGAAACACAGCAAAGTAATACCACTCTTAAAATCAGGCAATAATTCAGATCCGTCTAATTACAGACCAATATCAGTATTGCCTTCGTTTAGTAAAATATTTGAAAAAATCATGCTTAATCAGCTGATAGACCATTTTAATAAATATAAATTGCTTCACCATAAACAGTTCGGTTTTACTAGAGGTCGCTCTACTACGGACGCCGGCGTCTTTCTTATAAAACATATATATGAGGCCTGGGATCAGTCACAGGATGCTCTTGGAGTATTCTGTGATTTATCTAAGGCTTTCGATTGTGTTCAGCATGAAACATTGGTCAGGAAATTGTACCACTATGGCATTAAGAACATTGATCTCAAACTCTTGATTTCTTACTTGTCTAATAGAATTCAGAGGGTAGAGGTGAATGGAAAAAGATCGGCTGGGGCTCCGATTGATATGGGGGTCCCTCAAGGTTCAATTTTAGGTCCATTTCTCTTCCTGGTTTATATAAATGACCTGCCTACTTTTGTAGACAAACATAATGAGATAGTATTGTTTGCTGATGACACTTCTTTAATATTTAAAGTAAAACGGCATCAGGTAATGTATGACGATGTAAACAAGGCTCTCTCTCGAATAGTGCATTGGTTTAGTGTTAACAACCTGTTACTTAATAATAAGAAGACTAAACTTCTTAGATTTTCAACTTCTAATATTAAACAGGTGCAAACTAATGTACTTTTAAATGAGGAAGCGATGGAAGTGGTGGAATCCACAGTTTTTCTAGGAATCACTGTTGATGCTAAGCTACAATGGGGCCCTCATATAGCTGGATTGGCTAGTAAACTTAGCTCTGCCGCGTACGCTGTTAAAAAAATTAGATCCCTAACTGACGAGACTACTGCTAAGTTAGTGTATTATAGTTATTTTCATAGCATAATGTCTTATGGTATCCTACTGTGGGGTAGTGCTATTGATATAAATACCATTTTCGTTATACAAAAAAGAGCTGTCCGTGCAATTTACAATCTGGGCCCTAGAGATTCTTTAAGAAATAAGTTTAAGCAAATTAATGTACTTACGGTCGCCAGTCAGTATATTTTTGAAAATCTTAAATATGTACATAAAAATACTGACAATTTTATTAAGCATAGTGATATACACACTATGAATACCAGGAACAAACACAAGCTCGCGCTACCTGTTACTCGACTTAAAAAAGTGAGTAAATCTTTCATGGGGCAATGTATACAGTTTTACAACAAAGTCCCAGCAAACGTTCAAGTATTACCATTTAACAAATTTAAGAGAATAGCTAAGGAACGTTTGTGTGCAAAAGGATATTACAATGTATCTGAATACTTAGAGGATAATGCACCGTGGGTATGAAGCGATTGCTGCCAGGCTGCTTCAAGATTATTTATTTAATATTGTGTAATGTATTTATGTTATTTTGAATTTAAGGAAAAAAAAAAAAAAAAACAAATGACAATCCCGCTGAGTTTCTGTCGCCAGCTCTTCTCAGGTCTGTGGAAATAATTTTCCGAGCTGGTGGTAGCTTTGACAATAAAAAAATGTTTTGTATGAAACTTATTTTCAATAAAGATTTTTGATTTGATTTGATTTGATTTGATCATTCTACGCCACTGTCAGCCGCCCCGGGGCAACGCACGCAACTTACAGCATCGTCTGTCCACTCTACGCCACTGTCGGCCGTCTCGGGGCAAAGCACTCAAGTAACAGCCTCATCGGAGCACTCTACGCCTCTGTTGGCCACCCCGGGGCAAAGCACTTAACTGACAGCATCATCCGAGCACTCTACGTTACTGTCGGCCGTCCCGTACATCTCGACAGCAAATCGGACACCGTACACTTAATAATGTTTATCAAGGAAAACACAAAGCAAAGAAAGATAGTAAAGATTTGGTGAATAAAGATATTAGGATTCAAAATAAAGAGAACCATGAACCTGTAGGCGTATTGCTGAGTAAACACGTGGATCAAATTTTTGAGAGTCATGGTCAAGTCATTGAAGAACGGTCGGAATTACTTAGAAACGCTGGGGATGTAGAGCCATTTGTAGTAGGAGATAAGTTAAATATTTTCGCAAATTACATAGAGAAAGGCAACGCAAAGTTACTCAAGTGGTATGTGAGAGATCGCGGTGCAAATAATTCTGATTTGAAGAAACACTGTCCTGACATATACTTTGGTAAACTAACTAACGACAAAATTAAAGAACTGACTCCTAATAATGTGTTTATTGCATGTGAACGACGTCACTCTTTTGTTGTATATTTTAAGTTTGACGAAGAACTACAAGTTTTCTATCCACTTACAGCAAAATGGTCGCGCGTAAGTCTTGGGCAAAATCGACAAGCGCCGGAATCTGCAGATATCATTAAAAAGTTTTGAAAATTTCAAAAGTCAATATGTTGCATGGAGCGCCGACTGACAAATGCGTCACGCGGTGTTTGAAATATTTATCTGTTTTTTTTTATATTTATTTTTTTATTAATCTTTAACATTTGTTAAGAACCGTTGTTTTGGTTATTTGCATTGCTTTTTAGTTTAAGCACGTGACTTTGAGATCGCTCAGCTCCACCCGCTTGCGCGGCCCTAGTATTTGAGGATGTTGTAAGATTTTCCTTATTCTTAGAAAATAAGAACAGAAAAGCAAAGTAATTTATAAATGTTTACATTATTGAGCTGAGCGAAGCGAAGCTCTTACTGGTCAAAAGTGTGTTTCGATGTTCGCCTACTCCTCCTAAGCCATTTGAGCTAGAGCTTTAAAATTTTGCATATGCATTCAAGAAAGTGTGTCACTCGTTTAGCAGTTCTTTGGTGACATTCGTGATGGTAGATTTAGATTAAATGGTCAAAAAGTGTCCCATAGATCAATATATATTTTTTTAATTTAGCAATTCTTCATAACATAACTTTGCTATAATAATTGTGACAGGCGTCAAAATATAATAAATAGTTATTGCACAGGACCACTCCAAAGGGCATTCTTTTGTACGTTTTAGTGACGTGTTTGACTGCTGCTCGTAATTCTAAAAGCTTCAAAGGTTATTTTTAATTGTTATACAAGTTCCACTTTCACTTATAACAGATAATCTGATTCAGAATTCCCCCAATTGTGTGTTTAATCAACAAATTAAGGAAAACTTTTACGTAATTATTGTTATCTTTCAGTGAAGTTATCTTTCCATTTTAACATTGAGTTGAGTTCCGCAGTAGGTAAATTTGATGTACTATATAATTATACAAATTACGGCTTGCAATAAAACAAAAGGTGTTTTAAAGGATTAATACATTAATTTATTAATTATACCATTTATGTATAAATTATATAATAAAAGGTTTTAATTAGTTTCCTGTCCAGTTACAGTACTTTCAGATTATTACATTAGATACGGGACAAACCTTCTACATCATTACTAGAACTTTGAATTTGATAGAATAGAAAATATTTTATGCAAAGAAGAATACATTTAATATACATAACATATTATTAAATATCTAAATATATTTGTTTATATATTTATATTAAAATTTTATTCTGTTAATTTAATTGGGCATAAATATTGGTAAATTTAAGAACTTAATTATAAAAATAATTATAGTGGAAGAATTTTATTTACTTATGTCAAAAATCTCGATCTATTTCTCACCGTTTCATATTTCTTTGTGTTCCATATATTTTTACAATTTGAAAAAAAAGCAGGATTGCTCTGCACAAATTGGAGCGGTCAATCATTTTGAAGACTTCAAAAGCCGTAAAATTCACCCATACACATCAACAGCACCTCTCCTTTTGACATTCTTCAAAGCTTGACATCAGTCGTAAGTTCCACCACCAGATACAACAGCAGCGCTTCCTCTATCAGAGATATTAAAGCTGATTTAATGCGAGAAATAAAGATCACGGATTCTGTCGCAACTCGCGTACAATAAAACAGGAATTGAACCTCTGTGCTCATCAAAGGATATGCGGTTGAAATGCAGAGAAAGATTCTCTTTACTGGTGAAAAACTAAGGTCTAAAGGAATACATTTTCATTTGTAATAAAACTTATTCGGGCCCTGGTGCTGGAGGTACAATATGGAGCACGGAGCGGACTTTTCAAGCACCAAATTTTAGAGAGACATTTGAATTAAAATTTGGTTAAGAAGTTAATTGTGCTGAGCGTAAGCAAAGCTCTTAACCGTTTGGGAGACCTTTTTTTGTGTTTAGTTGTCTCCAGAATACGACGCGATAATTAGCTAAAAATTTTCTCATGCATGTTGGAGCCGAACGCGGATGTTATAACGAAAGCAGATTGAAAAAACGTTCAGCCATTCAAAAGTTACAAAAAAAAAATCACTCCTGCCATAGACAATACATTAGAGCTGCCCTGCGTAATGTTCTTAGCTAGAAGGTGACAATTAGTCCTAATAAATCAATATTTGCTGTAGCTATTCAGATGAAAGGAGAGGGGCTCAGCTCAACACCCGCCGCGCAAGGTTGACGGATCCTAGAATGAAATGGAGGATTTAATACCAAATTTTAATAAAAGTTTCATTAAAGTCTAATACACACCATCAAAAACACTCACATTTACATACATATTATTAAAATATCTAACTGTCACTTATATTAGTTACAACATAGAAGCCATACTAAAGCCACTAAAGGTTTTGTATACAAAATAAGTAACAAAAGTTGGTGGATTGAAGTCAGTTACTAATGAAATGAATGAAATATTAATAATTGAGATTTATGAATATATGTGTTCGCTACACATATTACTCATCTATTTTTGTTTATTTACATCATGCATTTATCTTACATATATAAGTGTATATTTCGATGTAAACATCAGAACAGAATAATTAAACTATGGATAACATCATATTAAAGTAAAACAATAAAGATAAACAAAACAAAGAACGAAAATAAAAAAAACATTTTTAATGTGAATCCATTCACTACCTTGATGATCCTGGAAAATATGATGTATGTTAGATGTAAAAAGTTACCTCTCGCTGCCGCGCCTTATAGGCACAATGATCGGCAGCGAGAGGTGTTGGGTCGCAATGGCCTCCTTCTGCGAGCAGGTCATCGCCGCGAAGGAGGCCGCGGAGCGGGTCAGGGAGCAGGCCTCCACCGCTGACCCACTCCGTAGGGGAAGGCTGGGAAGAAGGAGGCGGGAGTACGCCCGCCGCTTCCTTCCCCAGCTGTAGTGCCTTGGTGGGAGGGGAGGGTGACCTCTCTCACCTATTACAGGCCTACGTCGTGAGGGTACTCTTAGTTGCTCGGAGCACCCTTACACGGGGGGTTATCGCCGGAGCGTCACGGTGAGTGCGCAAGCGATCCCGTGGCGTCCCATTAAGGCGTTGAGGGCAACCGTTGGTTTTTTAGTGGGTAACCTTAAAAATGGCAGCGTCCTCTATGCTGCCGGGTAGTCCCACATAACCCTCTTGCCATCACCTTCTTGGTCGGCGGGTATCCGTTTTATATTGTATTTATCCGGATTTTTCCAACGATAAAAAAAAAAAAAAAAAAAAAAAAAGATGTAAAAAGTTAGCATTTAAAATCAATTTACTTTAAATAGAATAGCGAGATTTTATTGATTTCATTGGTCGTAGTTGTAGAAGTAATAGGATAAGAACTAAGACCAAATACACAATATATATATAAAATATCACTTATCATTTATCTAATGAAATAAGTATTATTATTTAAGTGGTTGATTGAATTGAAACTGAAAAAGTTCCAAATCTTAATTTAATTTATTCAATAAAATATTAATTCTTGTATGTAATAGTGTTGAAAATTAGATAATCAGTATACATTAAAGTTTGATTGGTAAAGTACTTGGTTAGTTTACATACTAATTAAATTCAACAACAGCGCCAAATGAAATCCAACCTTTCCAGGAACAACTTTCTAATTCCATTAATAAATAATATATCATTTGAAATTGAAAGAAACTTTCGTAATTTCTGTAAACTACAAGTTTCTAATGCAGATCATAGAAAAAAAATAAAAAGTGCTTTGTCGCAATACTTTTAAAACAATAAAAAATTTACAAATGCAAAAAATAAATGTAACGTAAAATAAAATAAATTAATATAATATAAATAAAATAAATATTTATATAAAATATGCAAGACTATTAAAAAAAATCAACAAAATTATAGTTTTCTTAAAATTAATCTTACTACATACACGGCATAGCATAAAAAAAAATCTGGTAAAGTGTCGATAGTAAACTAATAATTAGGTAAAAGTAAAAATAATTAAAAGAAAAAAAAATAGTTGTAAATGATTAACATTAAAATAATAACAAAAAGAGAAAAGAAAAACATAACAACTATACATTTTATGATTAAAACAATATCAATTAATATAACAAACAAAAATAAAATAGTAATATTTTAAAACCCGGTAAGACGTCACAATTAAAACTTTCCGAACGCTTCCAAAGATCGCTAGTGTCAACTAACTGACAAATGTCAAAACAATAACAAAAATATTAATTTATTTAAACTCGACATTGTATTAGTTTTTAAAGCAAATGAAAGAGAATGCAGTGTAACACTAAATATGTTTACAAATTATAAAGACACTATGCCGATTGCGAAGTGAACACAACTCTTTAAGCAACTAATTTACTTTACTACTTAGTTACCTTAAGAGCCCGGCGAGTTCTGGAAGATTGTTTATATTCCTGATTTGGGACAAAGGAATCAGTTGAAGTAGGAAATCTTTCAAGGAGCGGTTGTAACTCACTTAAAGAAATAATTTTTTTCATACTTTTATCCGGCAAGACTATGACTATATTTCCCTCTGAAGTCCAACAGTTCTTGATCCCAAAATGCCTGCGAGCAGTCATGAAAACCTCCTGCCGGGGCTTGGTGAGGAACTCAGATAATGTGCAGCCACTTCCTTTGAGTGCAGTTTTCGAATTCCAAACAAGATTTCTATATTTTGAACCAAGAAACTTGACTAATATGGGACGTGGTCGGTCCCTTTTAGCGCCAAGTCGATGACAGATATCAATAATCTCTATTACTGAACCCGGCAGCTTCATGCGATCAAACATTACAGACTTTATTATGGATTCTGTCTTCTCATCGGTAGTCTCTTGTAAACCATGAAACAGGAGAATTTTACATCTTGATTTTGCTTCGTGTTTATCAAATCCTTCTGACAACAATTGCAACTGCTGCCGCAACATGGATAGGGTTTTCCAAACAAGATTCTTGAAGGCGGAGTATTCAGCTGCAAGTCCTGGGAGATCCTTACAAGTGTCAGAAGAAGTTTTTGAAGCTTGTGAAAGTGCAAGTTCCTTGTCAAACTGATCCATACGGGACTCAAACATATTGACAATGTCATCCATGTTCTTACGTAGTTGTGTGTGTAGATCCATTTGTGATATTTTCCAAAACTTGTTTGTTGTGAAAGTTTATTTATGCCAGGTATATAGAATTGCTTCTTGTAAATTAAGTAAGGTTTTTTAATGTACATATGTAAAGTTTCACTATATAATGAAAATAAAAATCAGAGGATAAAAAAATATGTGTTGCTTAATGTACCAATCCCCTCAAAAAAAAAGTATTTACTACACGCTAATTACCATTTTGATCCGTGAAGCTGTTTTTGAGTTATGAAATAGTTAAATGTTACAAATATTTATCATTCGATTTGAACGTACATATTAATATAACAATACAAATGAACATTAAAGTGTTGTGAATTTCCTGTTAACGAACCTAGAACCTAGATATTTAATGAACCTAATCACAGACAAACATCATAAACAATTTGGAGTTATAAAGTTCATCTTCTGCATTATCTTAACGACCACTCGCTGATGGAGTATTCTATTGGCAGACTAGGTACATTTAACTTAAGAACGTAAGACTAAGGAGATAGCAGTTTTTATGTTAACAATGCATTGTTTTACCAATATAACATTTTTGTATTAAATAAATCAATCATAGTTTTTTTTAAGAGAACCTTAATGTGGGTAGCACATTAAGAATTTATTAGTGTTATATCGCTTTATGAAATTCATTTCTTGTTTTAAGTTAAAGTTAATTTGCTCTCATTACTTAAACCACTACATCAATAAAACCGAATAACAGCATCCCATTTATTATTATCATTTTCGTATCAATATGTTAACTTCCGAGAAAAGATTGTAATTTACATAATAAAGTTTCTTAATAAATTCATTAAACAACTAAATAAAAGAAATACGAACCAACTTTATTATACATATTTAAAATCACTACAATTTGATTTATTTTGATATTTATAGTCACAAAGATCTCAAAACGGTATAAATATATTTTTAACACTTTCGCTGCCACCAGATTTTCAGAAATTGAGCCCTGTGTGCTGTTTCAATTTTTCATATAAAAGTTTGCGTAAAGGCATTTAAATAAACGGAAAAATAGTAAAAAAAATGTTGAGCAAATTAAATACTATAAAAAATTGACTTTTAATTGCTCCGTACATGCTACGGCTCTGGGGTGAAACTTGCGTCTCCGTACACGCTACGGAGCTGGCAGTGAAAGTGTTAAGTTAATCATAAGCATCATTCATATGTCTCAATACTATTAATTTTTTTAAAATATATCTTTAATGTTAGTAATGAAAAATTTACATTACATTTATTATAATCTCTTCTAATCAATAACAGAATCAAAATAAATCAAACAATTGTCAAAGCTCCTTTTTAAGGTAAAGTGAACTGTCTGTTAAACATCTGATCCAATAGGACTGTGTTACTATAATTATAATAAGTGAGTTAGAGAATTAATCATCAAATATCCTATGGTATACCCATAAACCTATAATGAATTAGGGAGAAATGTATCAAGATTAATTTGATAACTTTTTAAAACAATAATATAGATGTCTTAAAGGTCTCATTATTAAATTATCTATTTGTTACATATTTACAAATTGTTTGTATTAAAAAATAAAATAAATATTATAAGGTAGATTTAAGACTACCCCGCTATCCTTTTATAAATGGATAGTGTTTTGATATATATTGTGGGTAAGTAATAATTTTTTGTCACGCCATGTCACGAGATCGTGCGATATACCTAGTAGTTTTCCGGAATCGAGTCAAACGATCAACTTTTTTGAGTACTTGTATAAATGACGGACAACCCGCTTCGACGCTTTATTTTCTACCTAGTGCTTGAGTTGGACAGTGATAGTGGTACGTGATAAGAACATATTGCTGTTGTACTGTGAGTAATTATAAATGTTTTTTTATTCTTTTAGAAACTTTTAGTAATTAATTATTTCTGTTATTTCATAATCATATATTGAATACGTTTCAACGCTGGAAAGTGTTCCTTGCTTTCTTACAATCACGCGCACTACCCTCAGAATTTTGTTTATATTGAATTTTATTTTTTGTCCTAGTATTATTAGTATATTAGTATTAGTGTATTAGATATATTTTGGTGTCCTTTATGTCCTATTTCCCGTTTAATGTAGGTAGGGCTGGTAGGTAGGTAGGGCTGATAGGTAGGTAGGGCTGGTAGGTAGGTAGGGCTGTTAGGTAGATATTATTATGAGTAGCTCTTTCGATTAAATTAGTTTTAGTTACATAGTTTTTTATAGTTATTTTCTTTTTCTTTCATATTATTGCCATTTTTAATGTGTCCTTTCACTTTAGTTTACCATGTGATATGTTTTATTTGTTCCGGGAATAAGTCCGCCTTTGTGCAATTTTTTTTTCTTGTTATACTTTGAGCTTTGTACGATAGGTAGGTAGGTAGGTAGGTAGGTAGGGCTGGTAGGTAGGTAGGGCTGGTAGGTAGGTAGGGATGGTAGGTAGGTAGGGCTGTTAGGTAGGTAGGGATGGTAGGTAGGTAGGGCTGTTAGGTAGATATTATTATGAGTAGCACTTTCGATTAAATTAGTTCTAGTTACTTAGTTTTTTATAGTTATTTTCATTTTCTTTCATATTATGCCATTTTTAATGTATATTTTCACTTTAGTTTACCATGTGATATGTTTTATTTGTTCCGGGAATAAGTCCGCCTTTGTGCAATTTTTTTTTCTTGTTATACTTTGAGCTTTGTACGGTAGGTAGGTAGGTAGGTAGGTAGGGCTGGTAGGTAGGTAGGGCTGGTAGGTAGGTAGGGATGGTAGGTAGGTAGGGCTGTTAGGTAGGTAGGGATGGTAGGTAGGTAGGGCTGTTAGGTAGGTAGGGATGGTAGGTAGGTATGGCTGTTAGCTAGATATTATTATGAGAAGCACTTTCGATTAAATTAGTTTTAGTTACTTAGTTTTTTATAGTTATTTTCTATTTCTTTCATATTATTGCCATTTTTAATGTGTCCTTTCACTTTAGTTTACCATGTGATATGTTTTATTTGTTCCGAGGATAAGTCCGCCTTTGTGCAATTTTTTTTTCTTGTTATACTTAGAGCTTTGTACAGTAGGTAGGTAGGTAGGTAGGTAGGTAGGGCTGGTAGGTAGGTAGGGCTGGTAGGTAGGTAGGGCTGGTAGGTAGGTAGGGCTGGTAGGTAGGTAGGGCTGGTAGGTAGGTAGGTAGGGCTGTTAGGTAGGTAGGGATGTTAGGTAGGTAGGGATGGTAGGTAGGTAGGGCTGTTAGGTAGGTAGGGATGGAAGGTAGGTAGGGCTGATAGGTAGGTAGGGATGGTAGGTAGGTAGGGCTGTTAGGTAGGTAGGGATGGTAGGTAGGTAGGGCTGATAGGTAGGTAGGGATGGTAGGTAGGTAGGGCTGTTAGGTAGGTAGGGATGGTAGGTAGGTAGGGCTGTTAGGTAGGTAGGGATGGTAGGTAGGTAGGGCTGTTAGGTAGGTAGGGATGGTAGGTAGGTAGGGCTGTTAGGTAGATATTATTATGAGAAGCACTTTCGATTAAATTAGTTTTAGTTACTTAGTTTTTTATAGTTATTTACTATTTCTTTCATATTATTGCCATTTTTAATGTGTCCTTTCACTTTAGTTTACCATGTGATATGTTTTATTTGTTCCGGGAATAAGTCCGCCTTTGTGCAATTTTTTTTTCTTGTTATACTTTGAGCTTTGTACGATAGGTAGGTAGGTAGGTAGGTAGGTAGGGCTGGTAGGTAGGTAGGGCTGGTAGGTAGGTAGGGATGGTAGGTAGGTAGGGCTGTTAGGTAGGTAGGGATGGTAGGTAGGTAGGGCTGTTAGGTAGATATTATTATGAGTAGCACTTTCGATTAAATTAGTTCTAGTTACTTAGTTTTTTATAGTTATTTTCATTTTCTTTCATATTATGCCATTTTTAATGTATATTTTCACTTTAGTTTACCATGTGATATGTTTTATTTGTTCCGGGAATAAGTCCGCCTTTGTGCAATTTTTTTTTCTTGTTATACTTTGAGCTTTGTACGGTAGGTAGGTAGGTAGGAAGGTAGGGCTGGTAGGTAGGTAGGGCTGGTAGGTAGGTAGGGATGGTAGGTAGGTAGGGCTGTTAGGTAGGTAGGGATGGTAGGTAGGTAGGGCTGTTAGGTAGGTAGGGATGGTAGGTAGGTATGGCTGTTAGCTAGATATTATTATGAGAAGCACTTTCGATTAAATTAGTTTTAGTTACTTAGTTTTTTATAGTTATTTTCTATTTCTTTCATATTATTGCCATTTTTAATGTGTCCTTTCACTTTAGTTTACCATGTGATATGTTTTATTTGTTCCGAGGATAAGTCCGCCTTTGTGCAATTTTTTTTTCTTGTTATACTTAGAGCTTTGTACAGTAGGTAGGTAGGTAGGTAGGTAGGTAGGGCTGGTAGGTAGGTAGGGCTGGTAGGTAGGTAGGGCTGGTAGGTAGGTAGGGCTGGTAGGTAGGTAGGTAGGGCTGTTAGGTAGGTAGGGATGTTAGGTAGCTAGGGATGGTAGGTAGATAGGGCTGTTAGGTAGGTAGGGATGGTAGGTAGGTAGGGCTGATAGGTAGGTAGGGATGGTAGGTAGGTAGGGCTGTTAGGTAGGTAGGGATGGTAGGTAGGTAGGGCTGATAGGTAGGTAGGGATGGTAGGTAGGTAGGGCTGTTAGGTAGGTAGGGATGGTAGGTAGGTAGGGCTGTTAGGTAGGTAGGGATGGTAGGTAGGTAGGGCTGTTAGGTAGGTAGGGATGGTAGGTAGGTAGGGCTGTTAGGTAGATATTATTATGAGAAGCACTTTCGATTAAATTAGTTTTAGTTACTTAGTTTTTTATAGTTATTTACTATTTCTTTCATATTATTGCCATTTTTAATGTGTCCTTTCACTTTAGTTTACCATGTGATATGTTTTATTTCTTCCGAGGATAAGTCCGCCTTTGTGCAATTTTTTTTTCTTGTTATACTTTGAGCTTTGTACGGTAGGTAGGTAGGTAGGTAGGGCTGGTAGGTAGGTAGGGCTGGTAGGTAGGTAGGGCTGGTAGGTAGGTGGTAGGGCTGTTAGGTAGGTAGGGATGGTAGGTAGGTAGGGCTGCTAGGTAGGTAGGGATGGTAGGTAGGTAGGGCTGATAGGTAGGTAGGGATGGTAGGTAGGTAGGGCTGATAGGTAGGTAGGGATGGTAGGTAGGTAGGGCTGTTAGGTAGATATTATTATGAGAAGCACTTTCGATTAATTAAATAAGTTTTAGTTACTTAGTTTTTTATAGTTATTTTCTTTTTCTTTCATATTATTGCCATTTTTAATGTCTCCTTTCACTTTAGTTTACCATGTGATATGTTTTATTTGTTCTGAGGATAAGTCCGCCTTTGTGCAATTTTTTTTTCTTGTTATACTTTGAGCTTTGTACGGTAGTTAGGTAGGTAGGTAGGTAGGTAGGTAGGCTGGTAGGTAGGTAGGGCTGGTAGGTAGGTAGGGCTGGTCGGTAGGTAGGGCTGGTAGGTAGGTAGGGCTGGTAGGTAGGTAGGGCTGGTAGGTAGGTAGGGATGGTAGGTAGGTAGGGCTGGTAGGTAGGTAGGGCTGGTAGGTAGGTAGGGCTGGTAGGTGGGTAGGGATGTTAGGTAGGTAGGGCTGATAGGTAGGTAGGGCTGTTAGGTAGGTAGGGATGGTAGGTAGGTAGGGCTGTTAGGTAGATATTATTATGAGAAGCACTTTCGATTAAATTAGTTTTAGTTACTTAGTTTTTTATAGTTATTTTCTTTTTCTTTCATATTATTGCCATTTTTAATGTCTCCTTTCACTTTAGTTTACCATGTGATATGTTTTATTTGTTCCGAGGATAAGTCCGCCTTTGTGCAATTTTTTTTTCTTGTTATACTTTGAGCTTTGTACGGTAGGTAGGTAGGTAGGTAGGTAGGTAGGGCTGGTAGGTAGGTAGGGCTGGTAGGTAGGTAGGGCTGGTAGGTAGGTAGGGCTGGTCGGTAGGTAGGGCTGGTAGGTAGGTAGGGCTGGTAGGTAGGTAGGGCTGGTAGGTAGGTAGGGATGGTAGGTAGGTAGGGCTGGTAGGTAGGTAGGGCTGGTAGGTAGGTAGGGATGTTAGGTAGGTATAGCTGTTAAGTAGGTAGGGATGTTAGGTAGGTAGGGATGGTAGGTAGGTAGGGCTGTTAGGTAGGTAGGGATGGTAGGTAGGTAGGGCTGGTAGGTAGGTAGGGATGGTAGGTAGGTAGGGCTGTTAGGTAGATATTATTATGAGAAGCACTTTCGATTAAATTAGTTTTAGTTACTTAGTTTTTTATAGTTATTTTCTTTTTCTTTCATATTATTGCCATTTTTAATGTCTCCTTTCACTTTAGTTTACCATGTGATATGTTTTATTTGTTCCGGGAATAAGTCCGCCTTTGTGCAATTTTTTTTTCTTGTTATACTTTGAGCTTTGTACGGTAGGTAGGTAGGTAGGTAGGTAGGGCTGGTAGGTAGGTAGGGCTGGTAGGTAGGTAGGGATGGTAGGTAGGTAGGGCTGTTAGGTAGGTAGGGATGGTAGGTAGGTAGGGATGGTAGGTAGGTAGGGCTGATAGGTAGATAGGGCTGTTAGGTAGGTAGGGATGGTAGGTAGGTAGGGCTGTTAGGTAGATATTATTATGAGAAGCACTTTCGATTAAATTAGTTTTAGTTACTTAGTTTTTTATAGTTATTTTCTTTTTCTTTCATATTATTGCCATTTTTAATGTCTCCTTTCACTTTAGTTTACCATGTAATATGTTTTATTTGTTCTGAGGATAAGTCCGCCTTTGTGCAATTTTTTTTTCTTGTTATACTTTGAGCTTTGTACGGTAGGTAGGTAGGGCTGGTAGGTAGGTAGGGCTGGTAGGTAGGTAGGGCTGGTAGGTAGGTAGGGCTGGTAGGTAGGTAGGGATGGTAGGTAGGTAGGGCTGTTAGGTAGGTAGGGCTGTTAGGTAGGTAGGGATGGTAGGTAGGTAGGGCTGTTAGGTAGATATTATTATGAGAAGCACTTTCGATTAAATTAGTTTTAGTTACTTAGTTTTTTATAGTTATTTTCTTTTTCTTTCATATTATTGCCATTTTTAATGTCTCCTTTCACTTTAGTTTACCATGTGATATGTTTTATTTGTTTTGAGGATAAGTCCGCCTTTGTGCAATTTTTTTTTCTTGTTATACTTTGAGCTTTGTACGGTAGGTAGGTAGGTAGGGCTGGTAGGTAGGTAGGGCTGGTAGGTAGGTAGGGCTGGTAGGTAGGTAGGGCTGGTAGGTAGGTAGGGCTTGTAGGTAGGTAGGGATGGTAGGTAGGTAGGGCTGTTAGGTAGGTAGGGATGGTAGGTAGGTAGGGCTGTTAGGTAGGTAGGGATGGTAGGTAGGTAGGGCTGTTAGGTAGATATTATTATGAGAAGCACTTTCGATTAAATTAGTTTTAGTTACTTAGTTTTTTATAGTTATTTTCTATTTCTTTCATATTATTGCCATTTTTAATGTGTCCTTTCACTTTAGTTTACCATGTGATATGTTTTATTTGTTCCGAGGATAAGTCCGCCTTTGTGCAATTTTTTTTTCTTGTTATACTTTGAGCTTTGTACAGTAGGTAGGTAGGTAGTTAGGGCTGGTAGGTAGGTAGGGCTGGTAGGTAGGTAGGGCTGGTAGGTAGGTAGGGCTGTTAGGTAGGTAGGGATGTTAGGTAGGTAGGGATGGTAGGTAGGTAGGGCTGTTAGGTAGGTAGGGATGGTAGGTAGGTAGGGATGGTAGGTAGGTAGGGATGGTAGGTAGGTAGGGATGGTAGGTAGGTAGGGCTGTTAGGTAGATATTATTATGAGAAGCACTTTCGAATAAATTAGTTTTAGTTACTTAGTTTTTTATAGTTATTTTCTTTTTCTTTCATATTATTGCCATTTTTAATGTCTCCTTTCACTTTAGTTTACCATGTGATATGTTTTATTTGTTTTGAGGATAAGTCCGCCTTTGTGCAATTTTTTTTTCTTGTTTTACTTTGAGCTTTGTACGGTAGGTAGGTAGGTAGGGCTGGTAGGTAGGTAGGGCTGGTAGGTAGGTAGGGCTGGTAGGTAGGTAGGGCTGGTAGGTAGGTAGGGATGGTAGGTAGGTAGGGCTGTTAGGTAGGTAGGGCTGTTAGGTAGGTAGGGATGGTAGGTAGGTAGGGCTGTTAGGTAGATATTATGAGAAGCACTTTCGATTAAATTAGTTTTAGTTACTTAGTTTTTTATAGTTATTTTCTATTTCTTTCATATTATTGCCATTTTTAATGTGTCCTTTCACTTTAGTTTACCATGTGATAGGTTTTATTTGTTCCGAGGATAAGTCCGCCTTTGTGCAATTTTTTTTTCTTGTTATACTTTGAGCTTTGTACGGTAGGTAGGTAGGTAGTTAGGGCTGGTAGGTAGGTAGGGCTGGTAGGTAGGTAGGGCTGTTAGGTAGGTAGGGATGTTAGGTAGGTAGGGATGGTAGGTAGGTAGGGCTGTTAGGTAGGTAGGGATGGTAGGTAGGTAGGGCTGATAGGTAGGTAGGGATGGTAGGTAGGTAGGGCTGTTAGGTAGGTAGGGATGGTAGGTAGGTAGGGCTGTTAGGTAGGTAGGGATGGTAGGTAGGTAGGGATGGTAGGTAGGTAGGGCTGATAGGTAGATAGGGCTGTTAGGTAGGTAGGGATGGTAGGTAGGTAGGGCTGTTAGGTAGATATTATTATGAGAAGCACTTTCGATTAAATTAGTTTTAGTTACTTAGTTTTTTATAGTTATTTTCTTTTTCTTTCATATTATTGCCATATTTAATGTCTCCTTTCACTTTAGTTTACCATGTAATATGTTTTATTTGTTCTGAGGATAAGTCCGCCTTTGTGCAATTTTTTTTTCTTGTTATACTTTGAGCTTTGTACGGTAGGTAGGTAGGGCTGGTAGGTAGGTAGGGCTGGTAGGTAGGTAGGGCTGGTAGGTAGGTAGGGCTGGTAGGTAGGTAGGGCTGGTAGGTAGGTAGGGATGGTAGGTAGGTAGGGCTGTTAGGTAGGTAGGGCTGTTAGGTAGGTAGGGATGGTAGGTAGGTAGGGCTGTTAGGTAGATATTATTATGAGAAGCACTTTCGATTAAATTAGTTTTAGTTACTTAGTTTTTTATAGTTATTTTCTTTTTCTTTCATATTATTGCCATTTTTAATGTCTCCTTTCACTTTAGTTTACCATGTGATATGTTTTATTTGTTCTGAGGATAAGTCCGCCTTTGTGCAATTTTTTTTTCTTGTTATACTTTGAGCTTTGTACGGTAGGTAGGTAGGTAGGGCTGGTAGGTAGGTAGGGCTGGTAGGTAGGTAGGGCTGGTAGGTAGGTAGGGCTGGTAGGTAGGTAGGGCTTTTAGGTAGGTAGGGATGGTAGGTAGGTAGGGCTGTTAGGTAGGTAGGGATGGTAGGTAGGTAGGGCTGTTAGGTAGGTAGGGATGGTAGGTAGGTAGGGCTGTTAGGTAGATATTATTATGAGAAGTACTTTCGATTAAATTAGTTTTAGTTACTTAGTTTTTTATAGTTATTTTCTATTTCTTTCATATTATTGCCATTTTTAATGTGTCCTTTCACTTTAGTTTACCATGTGATATGTTTTATTTGTTCCGAGGATAAGTCCGCCTTTGTGCAATTTTTTTTTCTTGTTATACTTTGAGCTTTGTACAGTAGGTAGGTAGGTAGTTAGGGCTGGTAGGTAGGTAGGGCTGGTAGGTAGGTAGGGCTGGTAGGTAGGTAGGGCTGTTAGGTAGGTAGGGATGTTAGGTAGGTAGGGATGATAGGTAGGTAGGGCTGTTAGGTAGGTAGGGATGGTAGGTAGGTAGGGATGGTAGGTAGGTAGGGCTGTTAGGTAGATATTATTATGAGAAGCACTTTCGATTAAATTAGTTTTAGTTACTTAGTTTTTTATAGTTATTTTCTTTTTCTTTCATATTATTGCCATTTTTAATGTCTCCTTTCACTTTAGTTTACCATGTGATATGTTTTATTTGTTTTGAGGATAAGTCCGCCTTTGTGCAATTTTTTTTTCTTGTTTTACTTTGAGCTTTGTACGGTAGGTAGGTAGGTAGGGCTGGTAGGTAGGTAGGGCTGGTAGGTAGGTAGGGCTGGTAGGTAGGTAGGGCTGGTAGGTAGGTAGGGCTGGTAGGTAGGTAGGGCTGTTAAGTAGGTAGGGATGTTAGGTAGGTAGGGATGGTAGGTAGGTAGGGCTGTTAGGTAGGTAGGGATGGTAGGTAGGTAGGGCTGATAGGTAGGTAGGGATGGTAGGTAGGTAGGGCTGTTAGGTAGATATTATTATGAGAAGCACTTTCGATTAAATTAGTTTTAGTTACTTAGTTTTTTATAGTTATTTTCTTTTTCTTTCATATTATTGCCATTTTTAATGTCTCCTTTCACTTTAGTTTACCATGTGATATGTTTTATTTGTTCCGGGAATAAGTCCGCCTTTGTGCAATTTTTTTTTCTTGTTATACTTTGAGCTTTGTACGTTAGGTAGGTAGGTAGGTAGGTAGGTAGGGCTGGTAGGTAGGTAGGGCTGGTAGGTAGGTAGGGCTGTTAGGTAGGTAGGGATGGTAGGTAGGTAGGGCTGTTAGGTAGGTAGGGATGGTAGGTAGGTAGGGCTGTTAGGTAGATATTATTATGAGAAGCACTTTCGATTAAATTAGTTTTAGTTACTTAGTTTTTTATAGTTATTTTCTTTTTCTTTTATATTATTGCCATTTTTAATGTCTCCTTTCACTTTAGTTTACCATGTGATATGTTTTATTTGTTCCGGGAATAAGTCCGCCTTTGTGCAATTTTTTTTTCTTGTTATACTTTGAGCTTTGTACGTTAGGTAGGTAGGTAGGTAGGTAGGTAGGGCTGGTAGGTAGGTAGGGCTGGTAGGTAGGTAGGGCTGGTAGGTAGGTAGGGCTGGTAGGTAGGTAGGGCTGTTAGGTAGGTAGGGATGGTAGGTAGGTAGGGCTGTTAGGTAGATATTATTATGAGAAGCACTTTCGATTAAATTAGTTTTAGTTACTTAGTTTTTTATAGTTATTTTCTTTTTCTTTCATATTATTGCCATTTTTAATGTCTCCTTTCACTTTAGTTTACCATGTGATATGTTTTATTTGTTTTGAGGATAAGTCCGCCTTTGTGCAATGTTTTTTCTTGTTATACTTTGAGCTTTGTACGGTAGGTAGGTAGGTAGGGCTGGTAGGTAGGTAGGGATGGTAGGTAGGTAGGGCTGTTAGGTAGGTAGGGCTGTTAGGTAGGTAGGGATGGTAGGTAGGTAGGGCTGTTAGGTAGATATTATTATGAGAAGCACTTTCGATTAAATTAGTTTTAGTTACTTAGCTTTTTATAGTTATTTTCTATTTCTTTCATATTATTGCCATTTTTAATGTGTCCTTTCACTTTAGTTTACCATGTGATAGGTTTTATTTGTTCCGAGGATAAGTCCGCCTTTGTGCAATTTTTTTTTCTTGTTATACTTTGAGCTTTGTACAGTAGGTAGGTAGGTAGGTAGGTAGGTAGGGCTGGTAGGTAGGTAGGGCTGGTAGGTAGGTAGGGCTGTTAGGTAGGTAGGGATGTTAGGTAGGTAGGGATGGTAGGTAGGTAGGGATGGTAGGTAGGTAGGGCTGTTAGGTAGGTAGGGATGGTAGGTAGGTAGGGCTGTTAGGTAGATATTATTATGAGAAGCACTTTCGATTAAATTAGTTTTAGTTACTTAGTTTTTTATAGTTATTTTCTATTTCTTTCATATTATTGCCATTTTTAATGTGTCCTTTCACTTTAGTTTACCATGTGATATGTTTTATTTGTTCCGAGGATAAGTCCGCCTTTGTGCAATTTTTTTTTCTTGTTATACTTTGAGCTTTGTACGATAGGTAGGTAGGTAGGTAGGTAGGTAGGGCTGGTAGGTAGGTAGGGCTGGTAGGTAGGTAGGGATGGTAGGTAGGTAGGGCTGTTAGGTAGGTAGGGATGGTAGGTAGGTAGGGCTGTTAGGTAGATATTATTATGAGTAGCACTTTCGATTAAATTAGTTCTAGTTACTTAGTTTTTTATAGTTATTTTCATTTTCTTTCATATTATGCCATTTTTAATGTATATTTTCACTTTAGTTTACCATGTGATATGTTTTATTTGTTCCGGGAATAAGTCCGCCTTTGTGCAATTTTTTTTTCTTGTCATACTTTGAGCTTTGTACGGTAGGTAGGTAGGTAGGAAGGTAGGGCTGGTAGGTAGGTAGGGCTGGTAGGTAGGTAGGGATGGTAGGTAGGTAGGGCTGTTAGGTAGGTAGGGATGGTAGGTAGGTAGGGCTGTTAGGTAGGTAGGGATGGTAGGTAGGTATGGCTGTTAGCTAGATATTATTATGAGAAGCACTTTCGATTAAATTAGTTTTAGTTACTTAGTTTTTTATAGTTATTTTCTATTTCTTTCATATTATTGCCATTTTTAATGTGTCCTTTCACTTTAGTTTACCATGTGATATGTTTTATTTGTTCCGAGGATAAGTCCGCCTTTGTGCAATTTTTTTTTCTTGTTATACTTAGAGCTTTGTACAGTAGGTAGGTAGGTAGGTAGGTAGGTAGGGCTGGTAGGTAGGTAGGGCTGGTAGGTAGGTAGGGCTGGTAGGTAGGTAGGGCTGGTAGGTAGGTAGGTAGGGCTGTTAGGTAGGTAGGGATGTTAGGTAGGTAGGGATGGTAGGTAGGTAGGGCTGTTAGGTAGGTAGGGATGGTAGGTAGGTAGGGCTGATAGGTAGGTAGGGATGGTAGGTAGGTAGGGCTGTTAGGTAGGTAGGGATGGTAGGTAGGTAGGGCTGATAGGTAGGTAGGGATGGTAGGTAGGTAGGGCTGTTAGGTAGGTAGGGATGGTAGGTAGGTAGGGCTGTTAGGTAGGTAGGGATGGTAGGTAGGTAGGGCTGTTAGGTAGGTAGGGATGGTAGGTAGGTAGGGCTGTTAGGTAGATATTATTATGAGAAGCACTTTCGATTAAATTAGTTTTAGTTACTTAGTTTTTTATAGTTATTTACTATTTCTTTCATATTATTGCCATTTTTAATGTGTCCTTTCACTTTAGTTTACCATGTGATATGTTTTATTTCTTCCGAGGATAAGTCCGCCTTTGTGCAATTTTTTTTTCTTGTTATACTTTGAGCTTTGTACGGTAGGTAGGTAGGTAGGTAGGGCTGGTAGGTAGGTAGGGCTGGTAGGTAGGTAGGGCTGGTAGGTAGGTGGTAGGGCTGTTAGGTAGGTAGGGATGGTAGGTAGGTAGGGCTGCTAGGTAGGTAGGGATGGTAGGTAGGTAGGGCTGATAGGTAGGTAGGGATGGTAGGTAGGTAGGGCTGATAGGTAGGTAGGGATGGTAGGTAGGTAGGGCTGTTAGGTAGATATTATTATGAGAAGCACTTTCGATTAATTAAATAAGTTTTAGTTACTTAGTTTTTTATAGTTATTTTCTTTTTCTTTCATATTATTGCCATTTTTAATGTCTCCTTTCACTTTAGTTTACCATGTGATATGTTTTATTTGTTCTGAGGATAAGTCCGCCTTTGTGCAATTTTTTTTTCTTGTTATACTTTGAGCTTTGTACGGTAGTTAGGTAGGTAGGTAGGTAGGTAGGTAGGCTGGTAGGTAGGTAGGGCTGGTAGGTAGGTAGGGCTGGTCGGTAGGTAGGGCTGGTAGGTAGGTAGGGCTGGTAGGTAGGTAGGGCTGGTAGGTAGGTAGGGATGGTAGGTAGGTAGGGCTGGTAGGTAGGTAGGGCTGGTAGGTAGGTAGGGCTGGTAGGTAGGTAGGGATGTTAGGTAGGTAGGGCTGATAGGTAGGTAGGGCTGTTAGGTAGGTAGGGATGGTAGGTAGGTAGGGCTGTTAGGTAGATATTATTATGAGAAGCACTTTCGATTAAATTAGTTTTAGTTACTTAGTTTTTTATAGTTATTTTCTTTTTCTTTCATATTATTGCCATTTTTAATGTCTCCTTTCACTTTAGTTTACCATGTGATATGTTTTATTTGTTCCGAGGATAAGTCCGCCTTTGTGCAATTTTTTTTTCTTGTTATACTTTGAGCTTTGTACGGTAGGTAGGTAGGTAGGTAGGTAGGTAGGGCTGGTAGGTAGGTAGGGCTGGTAGGTAGGTAGGGCTGGTAGGTAGGTAGGGCTGGTCGGTAGGTAGGGCTGGTAGGTAGGTAGGGCTGGTAGGTAGGTAGGGCTGGTAGGTAGGTAGGGATGGTAGGTAGGTAGGGCTGGTAGGTAGGTAGGGCTGGTAGGTAGGTAGGGATGTTAGGTAGGTATAGCTGTTAAGTAGGTAGGGATGTTAGGTAGGTAGGGATGGTAGGTAGGTAGGGCTGTTAGGTAGGTAGGGATGGTAGGTAGGTAGGGCTGATAGGTAGGTAGGGATGGTAGGTAGGTAGGGCTGTTAGGTAGATATTATTATGAGAAGCACTTTCGATTAAATTAGTTTTAGTTACTTAGTTTTTTATAGTTATTTTCTTTTTCTTTCATATTATTGCCATTTTTAATGTCTCCTTTCACTTTAGTTTACCATGTGATATGTTTTATTTGTTCCGGGAATAAGTCCGCCTTTGTGCAATTTTTTTTTCTTGTTATACTTTGAGCTTTGTACGGTAGGTAGGTAGGTAGGTAGGTAGGGCTGGTAGGTAGGTAGGGCTGGTAGGTAGGTAGGGATGGTAGGTAGGTAGGGCTGTTAGGTAGGTAGGGATGGTAGGTAGGTAGGGATGGTAGGTAGGTAGGGCTGATAGGTAGATAGGGCTGTTAGGTAGGTAGGGATGGTAGGTAGGTAGGGCTGTTAGGTAGATATTATTATGAGAAGCACTTTCGATTAAATTAGTTTTAGTTACTTAGTTTTTTATAGTTATTTTCTTTTTCTTTCATATTATTGCCATTTTTAATGTCTCCTTTCACTTTAGTTTACCATGTAATATGTTTTATTTGTTCTGAGGATAAGTCCGCCTTTGTGCAATTTTTTTTTCTTGTTATACTTTGAGCTTTGTACGGTAGGTAGGTAGAGCTGGTAGGTAGGTAGGGCTGGTAGGTAGGTAGGGCTGGTAGGTAGGTAGGGCTGGTAGGTAGGTAGGGATGGTAGGTAGGTAGGGCTGTTAGGTAGGTAGGGCTGTTAGGTAGGTAGGGATGGTAGGTAGGTAGGGCTGTTAGGTAGATATTATTATGAGAAGCACTTTCGATTAAATTAGTTTTAGTTACTTAGTTTTTTATAGTTATTTTCTTTTTCTTTCATATTATTGCCATTTTTAATGTCTCCTTTCACTTTAGTTTACCATGTGATATGTTTTATTTGTTTTGAGGATAAGTCCGCCTTTGTGCAATTTTTTTTTCTTGTTATACTTTGAGCTTTGTACGGTAGGTAGGTAGGTAGGGCTGGTAGGTAGGTAGGGCTGGTAGGTAGGTAGGGCTGGTAGGTAGGTAGGGCTGGTAGGTAGGTAGGGCTTGTAGGTAGGTAGGGATGGTAGGTAGGTAGGGCTGTTAGGTAGGTAGGGATGGTAGGTAGGTAGGGCTGTTAGGTAGGTAGGGATGGTAGGTAGGTAGGGCTGTTAGGTAGATATTATTATGAGAAGCACTTTCGATTAAATTAGTTTTAGTTACTTAGTTTTTTATAGTTATTTTCTATTTCTTTCATATTATTGCCATTTTTAATGTGTCCTTTCACTTTAGTTTACCATGTGATATGTTTTATTTGTTCCGAGGATAAGTCCGCCTTTGTGCAATTTTTTTTTCTTGTTATACTTTGAGCTTTGTACAGTAGGTAGGTAGGTAGTTAGGGCTGGTAGGTAGGTAGGGCTGGTAGGTAGGTAGGGCTGGTAGGTAGGTAGGGCTGTTAGGTAGGTAGGGATGTTAGGTAGGTAGGGATGGTAGGTAGGTAGGGCTGTTAGGTAGGTAGGGATGGTAGGTAGGTAGGGATGGTAGGTAGGTAGGGATGGTAGGTAGGTAGGGATGGTAGGTAGGTAGGGCTGTTAGGTAGATATTATTATGAGAAGCACTTTCGAATAAATTAGTTTTAGTTACTTAGTTTTTTATAGTTATTTTCTTTTTCTTTCATATTATTGCCATTTTTAATGTCTCCTTTCACTTTAGTTTACCATGTGATATGTTTTATTTGTTTTGAGGATAAGTCCGCCTTTGTGCAATTTTTTTTTCTTGTTTTACTTTGAGCTTTGTACGGTAGGTAGGTAGGTAGGGCTGGTAGGTAGGTAGGGCTGTTAGGTAGGTAGGGCTGGTAGGTAGGTAGGGCTGGTAGGTAGGTAGGGATGGTAGGTAGGTAGGGCTGTTAGGTAGGTAGGGCTGTTAGGTAGGTAGGGATGGTAGGTAGGTAGGGCTGTTAGGTAGATATTATGAGAAGCACTTTCGATTAAATTAGTTTTAGTTACTTAGTTTTTTATAGTTATTTTCTATTTCTTTCATATTATTGCCATTTTTAATGTGTCCTTTCACTTTAGTTTACCATGTGATAGGTTTTATTTGTTCCGAGGATAAGTCCGCCTTTGTGCAATTTTTTTTTCTTGTTATACTTTGAGCTTTGTACGGTAGGTAGGTAGGTAGTTAGGGCTGGTAGGTAGGTAGGGCTGGTAGGTAGGTAGGGCTGTTAGGTAGGTAGGGATGTTAGGTAGGTAGGGATGGTAGGTAGGTAGGGCTGTTAGGTAGGTAGGGATGGTAGGTAGGTAGGGCTGATAGGTAGGTAGGGATGGTAGGTAGGTAGGGCTGTTAGGTAGGTAGGGATGGTAGGTAGGTAGGGCTGTTAGGTAGGTAGGGATGGTAGGTAGGTAGGGATGGTAGGTAGGTAGGGCTGATAGGTAGATAGGGCTGTTAGGTAGGTAGGGATGGTAGGTAGGTAGGGCTGTTAGGTAGATATTATTATGAGAAGCACTTTCGATTAAATTAGTTTTAGTTACTTAGTTTTTTATAGTTATTTTCTTTTTCTTTCATATTATTGCCATATTTAATGTCTCCTTTCACTTTAGTTTACCATGTAATATGTTTTATTTGTTCTGAGGATAAGTCCGCCTTTGTGCAATTTTTTTTTCTTGTTATACTTTGAGCTTTGTACGGTAGGTAGGTAGGGCTGGTAGGTAGGTAGGGCTGGTAGGTAGGTAGGGCTGGTAGGTAGGTAGGGCTGGTAGGTAGGTAGGGCTGGTAGGTAGGTAGGGATGGTAGGTAGGTAGGGCTGTTAGGTAGGTAGGGCTGTTAGGTAGGTAGGGATGGTAGGTAGGTAGGGCTGTTAGGTAGATATTATTATGAGAAGCACTTTCGATTAAATTAGTTTTAGTTACTTAGTTTTTTATAGTTATTTTCTTTTTCTTTCATATAATTGCCATTTTTAATGTCTCCTTTCACTTTAGTTTACCATGTGATATGTTTTATTTGTTTTGAGGATAAGTCCGCCTTTGTGCAATTTTTTTTTCTTGTTATACTTTGAGCTTTGTACGGTAGGTAGGTAGGTAGGGCTGGTAGGTAGGTAGGGCTGGTAGGTAGGTAGGGCTGGTAGGTAGGTAGGGCTGGTAGGTAGGTAGGGCTTTTAGGTAGGTAGGGATGGTAGGTAGGTAGGGCTGTTAGGTAGGTAGGGATGGTAGGTAGGTAGGGCTGTTAGGTAGGTAGGGATGGTAGGTAGGTAGGGCTGTTAGGTAGATATTATTATGAGAAGTACTTTCGATTAAATTAGTTTTAGTTACTTAGTTTTTTATAGTTATTTTCTATTTCTTTCATATTATTGCCATTTTTAATGTGTCCTTTCACTTTAGTTTACCATGTGATATGTTTTATTTGTTCCGAGGATAAGTCCGCCTTTGTGCAATTTTTTTTTCTTGTTATACTTTGAGCTTTGTACAGTAGGTAGGTAGGTAGTTAGGGCTGGTAGGTAGGTAGGGCTGGTAGGTAGGTAGGGCTGGTAGGTAGGTAGGGCTGTTAGGTAGGTAGGGATGTTAGGTAGGTAGGGATGATAGGTAGGTAGGGCTGTTAGGTAGGTAGGGATGGTAGGTAGGTAGGGATGGTAGGTAGGTAGGGCTGTTAGGTAGATATTATTATGAGAAGCACTTTCGATTAAATTAGTTTTAGTTACTTAGCTTTTTATAGTTATTTTCTATTTCTTTCATATTATTGCCATTTTTAATGTGTCCTTTCACTTTAGTTTACCATGTGATAGGTTTTATTTGTTCCGAGGATAAGTCCGCCTTTGTGCAATTTTTTTTTCTTGTTATACTTTGAGCTTTGTACAGTAGGTAGGTAGGTAGGTAGGTAGGTGGGGCTGGTAGGTAGGTAGGGCTGGTAGGTAGGTAGGGCTGTTAGGTAGGTAGGGATGTTAGGTAGGTAGGGATGGTAGGTAGGTAGGGATGGTAGGTAGGTAGGGCTGTTAGGTAGGTAGGGATGGTAGGTAGGTAGGGCTGTTAGGTAGATATTATTATGAGAAGCACTTTCGATTAAATTAGTTTTAGTTACTTAGTTTTTTATAGTTATTTTCTATTTCTTTCATATTATTGCCATTTTTAATGTGTCCTTTCACTTTAGTTTACCATGTGATATGTTTTATTTGTTCCGAGGATAAGTCCGCCTTTGTGCAATTTTTTTTTCTTGTTATACTTTGAGCTTTGTACGATAGGTAGGTAGGTAGGTAGGTAGGTAGGGCTGGTAGGTAGGTAGGGCTGGTAGGTAGGTAGGGATGGTAGGTAGGTAGGGCTGTTAGGTAGGTAGGGATGGTAGGTAGGTAGGGCTGTTAGGTAGATATTATTATGAGTAGCACTTTCGATTAAATTAGTTCTAGTTACTTAGTTTTTTATAGTTATTTTCATTTTCTTTCATATTATGCCATTTTTAATGTATATTTTCACTTTAGTTTACCATGTGATATGTTTTATTTGTTCCGGGAATAAGTCCGCCTTTGTGCAATTTTTTTTTCTTGTCATACTTTGAGCTTTGTACGGTAGGTAGGTAGGTAGGAAGGTAGGGCTGGTAGGTAGGTAGGGCTGGTAGGTAGGTAGGGATGGTAGGTAGGTAGGGCTGTTAGGTAGGTAGGGATGGTAGGTAGGTAGGGCTGTTAGGTAGGTAGGGATGGTAGGTAGGTATGGCTGTTAGCTAGATATTATTATGAGAAGCACTTTCGATTAAATTAGTTTTAGTTACTTAGTTTTTTATAGTTATTTTCTATTTCTTTCATATTATTGCCATTTTTAATGTGTCCTTTCACTTTAGTTTACCATGTGATATGTTTTATTTGTTCCGAGGATAAGTCCGCCTTTGTGCAATTTTTTTTTCTTGTTATACTTAGAGCTTTGTACAGTAGGTAGGTAGGTAGGTAGGTAGGTAGGGCTGGTAGGTAGGTAGGGCTGGTAGGTAGGTAGGGCTGGTAGGTAGGTAGGGCTGGTAGGTAGGTAGGTAGGGCTGTTAGGTAGGTAGGGATGTTAGGTAGGTAGGGATGGTAGGTAGGTAGGGCTGTTAGGTAGGTAGGGATGGTAGGTAGGTAGGGCTGATAGGTAGGTAGGGATGGTAGGTAGGTAGGGCTGTTAGGTAGGTAGGGATGGTAGGTAGGTAGGGCTGATAGGTAGGTAGGGATGGTAGGTAGGTAGGGCTGTTAGGTAGGTAGGGATGGTAGGTAGGTAGGGCTGTTAGGTAGGTAGGGATGGTAGGTAGGTAGGGCTGTTAGGTAGGTAGGGATGGTAGGTAGGTAGGGCTGTTAGGTAGATATTATTATGAGAAGCACTTTCGATTAAATTAGTTTTAGTTACTTAGTTTTTTATAGTTATTTACTATTTCTTTCATATTATTGCCATTTTTAATGTGTCCTTTCACTTTAGTTTACCATGTGATATGTTTTATTTCTTCCGAGGATAAGTCCGCCTTTGTGCAATTTTTTTTTCTTGTTATACTTTGAGCTTTGTACGGTAGGTAGGTAGGTAGGTAGGGCTGGTAGGTAGGTAGGGCTGGTAGGTAGGTAGGGCTGGTAGGTAGGTGGTAGGGCTGTTAGGTAGGTAGGGATGGTAGGTAGGTAGGGCTGCTAGGTAGGTAGGGATGGTAGGTAGGTAGGGCTGATAGGTAGGTAGGGATGGTAGGTAGGTAGGGCTGATAGGTAGGTAGGGATGGTAGGTAGGTAGGGCTGTTAGGTAGATATTATTATGAGAAGCACTTTCGATTAATTAAATAAGTTTTAGTTACTTAGTTTTTTATAGTTATTTTCTTTTTCTTTCATATTATTGCCATTTTTAATGTCTCCTTTCACTTTAGTTTACCATGTGATATGTTTTATTTGTTCTGAGGATAAGTCCGCCTTTGTGCAATTTTTTTTTCTTGTTATACTTTGAGCTTTGTACGGTAGTTAGGTAGGTAGGTAGGTAGGTAGGTAGGCTGGTAGGTAGGTAGGGCTGGTAGGTAGGTAGGGCTGGTCGGTAGGTAGGGCTGGTAGGTAGGTAGGGCTGGTAGGTAGGTAGGGCTGGTAGGTAGGTAGGGATGGTAGGTAGGTAGGGCTGGTAGGTAGGTAGGGCTGGTAGGTAGGTAGGGCTGGTAGGTAGGTAGGGATGTTAGGTAGGTAGGGCTGATAGGTAGGTAGGGCTGTTAGGTAGGTAGGGATGGTAGGTAGGTAGGGCTGTTAGGTAGATATTATTATGAGAAGCACTTTCGATTAAATTAGTTTTAGTTACTTAGTTTTTTATAGTTATTTTCTTTTTCTTTCATATTATTGCCATTTTTAATGTCTCCTTTCACTTTAGTTTACCATGTGATATGTTTTATTTGTTCCGAGGATAAGTCCGCCTTTGTGCAATTTTTTTTTCTTGTTATACTTTGAGCTTTGTACGGTAGGTAGGTAGGTAGGTAGGTAGGTAGGGCTGGTAGGTAGGTAGGGCTGGTAGGTAGGTAGGGCTGGTAGGTAGGTAGGGCTGGTCGGTAGGTAGGGCTGGTAGGTAGGTAGGGCTGGTAGGTAGGTAGGGCTGGTAGGTAGGTAGGGATGGTAGGTAGGTAGGGCTGGTAGGTAGGTAGGGCTGGTAGGTAGGTAGGGATGTTAGGTAGGTATAGCTGTTAAGTAGGTAGGGATGTTAGGTAGGTAGGGATGGTAGGTAGGTAGGGCTGTTAGGTAGGTAGGGATGGTAGGTAGGTAGGGCTGATAGGTAGGTAGGGATGGTAGGTAGGTAGGGCTGTTAGGTAGATATTATTATGAGAAGCACTTTCGATTAAATTAGTTTTAGTTACTTAGTTTTTTATAGTTATTTTCTTTTTCTTTCATATTATTGCCATTTTTAATGTCTCCTTTCACTTTAGTTTACCATGTGATATGTTTTATTTGTTCCGGGAATAAGTCCGCCTTTGTGCAATTTTTTTTTCTTGTTATACTTTGAGCTTTGTACGGTAGGTAGGTAGGTAGGTAGGTAGGGCTGGTAGGTAGGTAGGGCTGGTAGGTAGGTAGGGATGGTAGGTAGGTAGGGCTGTTAGGTAGGTAGGGATGGTAGGTAGGTAGGGATGGTAGGTAGGTAGGGCTGATAGGTAGATAGGGCTGTTAGGTAGGTAGGGATGGTAGGTAGGTAGGGCTGTTAGGTAGATATTATTATGAGAAGCACTTTCGATTAAATTAGTTTTAGTTACTTAGTTTTTTATAGTTATTTTCTTTTTCTTTCATATTATTGCCATTTTTAATGTCTCCTTTCACTTTAGTTTACCATGTAATATGTTTTATTTGTTCTGAGGATAAGTCCGCCTTTGTGCAATTTTTTTTTCTTGTTATACTTTGAGCTTTGTACGGTAGGTAGGTAGAGCTGGTAGGTAGGTAGGGCTGGTAGGTAGGTAGGGCTGGTAGGTAGGTAGGGCTGGTAGGTAGGTAGGGATGGTAGGTAGGTAGGGCTGTTAGGTAGGTAGGGCTGTTAGGTAGGTAGGGATGGTAGGTAGGTAGGGCTGTTAGGTAGATATTATTATGAGAAGCACTTTCGATTAAATTAGTTTTAGTTACTTAGTTTTTTATAGTTATTTTCTTTTTCTTTCATATTATTGCCATTTTTAATGTCTCCTTTCACTTTAGTTTACCATGTGATATGTTTTATTTGTTTTGAGGATAAGTCCGCCTTTGTGCAATTTTTTTTTCTTGTTATACTTTGAGCTTTGTACGGTAGGTAGGTAGGTAGGGCTGGTAGGTAGGTAGGGCTGGTAGGTAGGTAGGGCTGGTAGGTAGGTAGGGCTGGTAGGTAGGTAGGGCTTGTAGGTAGGTAGGGATGGTAGGTAGGTAGGGCTGTTAGGTAGGTAGGGATGGTAGGTAGGTAGGGCTGTTAGGTAGGTAGGGATGGTAGGTAGGTAGGGCTGTTAGGTAGATATTATTATGAGAAGCACTTTCGATTAAATTAGTTTTAGTTACTTAGTTTTTTATAGTTATTTTCTATTTCTTTCATATTATTGCCATTTTTAATGTGTCCTTTCACTTTAGTTTACCATGTGATATGTTTTATTTGTTCCGAGGATAAGTCCGCCTTTGTGCAATTTTTTTTTCTTGTTATACTTTGAGCTTTGTACAGTAGGTAGGTAGGTAGTTAGGGCTGGTAGGTAGGTAGGGCTGGTAGGTAGGTAGGGCTGGTAGGTAGGTAGGGCTGTTAGGTAGGTAGGGATGTTAGGTAGGTAGGGATGGTAGGTAGGTAGGGCTGTTAGGTAGGTAGGGATGGTAGGTAGGTAGGGATGGTAGGTAGGTAGGGATGGTAGGTAGGTAGGGATGGTAGGTAGGTAGGGCTGTTAGGTAGATATTATTATGAGAAGCACTTTCGAATAAATTAGTTTTAGTTACTTAGTTTTTTATAGTTATTTTCTTTTTCTTTCATATTATTGCCATTTTTAATGTCTCCTTTCACTTTAGTTTACCATGTGATATGTTTTATTTGTTTTGAGGATAAGTCCGCCTTTGTGCAATTTTTTTTTCTTGTTTTACTTTGAGCTTTGTACGGTAGGTAGGTAGGTAGGGCTGGTAGGTAGGTAGGGCTGGTAGGTAGGTAGGGCTGGTAGGTAGGTAGGGCTGGTAGGTAGGTAGGGATGGTAGGTAGGTAGGGCTGTTAGGTAGGTAGGGCTGTTAGGTAGGTAGGGATGGTAGGTAGGTAGGGCTGTTAGGTAGATATTATGAGAAGCACTTTCGATTAAATTAGTTTTAGTTACTTAGTTTTTTATAGTTATTTTCTATTTCTTTCATATTATTGCCATTTTTAATGTGTCCTTTCACTTTAGTTTACCATGTGATAGGTTTTATTTGTTCCGAGGATAAGTCCGCCTTTGTGCAATTTTTTTTTCTTGTTATACTTTGAGCTTTGTACGGTAGGTAGGTAGGTAGTTAGGGCTGGTAGGTAGGTAGGGCTGGTAGGTAGGTAGGGCTGTTAGGTAGGTAGGGATGTTAGGTAGGTAGGGATGGTAGGTAGGTAGGGCTGTTAGGTAGGTAGGGATGGTAGGTAGGTAGGGCTGATAGGTAGGTAGGGATGGTAGGTAGGTAGGGCTGTTAGGTAGGTAGGGATGGTAGGTAGGTAGGGCTGTTAGGTAGGTAGGGATGGTAGGTAGGTAGGGATGGTAGGTAGGTAGGGCTGATAGGTAGATAGGGCTGTTAGGTAGGTAGGGATGGTAGGTAGGTAGGGCTGTTAGGTAGATATTATTATGAGAAGCACTTTCGATTAAATTAGTTTTAGTTACTTAGTTTTTTATAGTTATTTTCTTTTTCTTTCATATTATTGCCATATTTAATGTCTCCTTTCACTTTAGTTTACCATGTAATATGTTTTATTTGTTCTGAGGATAAGTCCGCCTTTGTGCAATTTTTTTTTCTTGTTATACTTTGAGCTTTGTACGGTAGGTAGGTAGGGCTGGTAGGTAGGTAGGGCTGGTAGGTAGGTAGGGCTGGTAGGTAGGTAGGGCTGGTAGGTAGGTAGGGCTGGTAGGTAGGTAGGGATGGTAGGTAGGTAGGGCTGTTAGGTAGGTAGGGCTGTTAGGTAGGTAGGGATGGTAGGTAGGTAGGGCTGTTAGGTAGATATTATTATGAGAAGCACTTTCGATTAAATTAGTTTTAGTTACTTAGTTTTTTATAGTTATTTTCTTTTTCTTTCATATTATTGCCATTTTTAATGTCTCCTTTCACTTTAGTTTACCATGTGATATGTTTTATTTGTTTTGAGGATAAGTCCGCCTTTGTGCAATTTTTTTTTCTTGTTATACTTTGAGCTTTGTACGGTAGGTAGGTAGGTAGGGCTGGTAGGTAGGTAGGGCTGGTAGGTAGGTAGGGCTGGTAGGTAGGTAGGGCTGGTAGGTAGGTAGGGCTTTTAGGTAGGTAGGGATGGTAGGTAGGTAGGGCTGTTAGGTAGGTAGGGATGGTAGGTAGGTAGGGCTGTTAGGTAGGTAGGGATGGTAGGTAGGTAGGGCTGGTAGGTAGATATTATTATGAGAAGTACTTTCGATTAAATTAGTTTTAGTTACTTAGTTTTTTATAGTTATTTTCTATTTCTTTCATATTATTGCCATTTTTAATGTGTCCTTTCACTTTAGTTTACCATGTGATATGTTTTATTTGTTCCGAGAATAAGTCCGCCTTTGTGCAATTTTTTTTTCTTGTTATACTTTGAGCTTTGTACAGTAGGTAGGTAGGTAGTTAGGGCTGGTAGGTAGGTAGGGCTGGTAGGTAGGTAGGGCTGGTAGGTAGGTAGGGCTGTTAGGTAGGTAGGGATGTTAGGTAGGTAGGGATGATAGGTAGGTAGGGCTGTTAGGTAGGTAGGGATGGTAGGTAGGTAGGGATGGTAGGTAGGTAGGGCTGTTAGGTAGATATTATTATGAGAAGCACTTTCGATTAAATTAGTTTTAGTTACTTAGTTTTTTATAGTTATTTTCTTTTTCTTTCATATTATTGCCATTTTTAATGTCTCCTTTCACTTTAGTTTACCATGTGATATGTTTTATTTGTTTTGAGGATAAGTCCGCCTTTGTGCAATTTTTTTTTCTTGTTTTACTTTGAGCTTTGTACGGTAGGTAGGTAGGTAGGGCTGGTAGGTAGGTAGGGCTGGTAGGTAGGTAGGGCTGGTAGGTAGGTAGGGCTGGTAGGTAGGTAGGGCTGGTAGGTAGGTAGGGCTGTTAAGTAGGTAGGGATGTTAGGTAGGTAGGGATGGTAGGTAGGTAGGGCTGTTAGGTAGGTAGGGCTGGTAGGTAGGTAGGGCTGATAGGTAGGTAGGGATGGTAGGTAGGTAGGGCTGTTAGGTAGATATTATTATGAGAAGCACTTTCGATTAAATTAGTTTTAGTTACTTAGTTTTTTATAGTTATTTTCTTTTTCTTTCATATTATTGCCATTTTTAATGTCTCCTTTCACTTTAGTTTACCATGTGATATGTTTTATTTGTTCCGGGAATAAGTCCGCCTTTGTGCAATTTTTTTTTCTTGTTATACTTTGAGCTTTGTACGTTAGGTAGGTAGGTAGGTAGGTAGGTAGGGCTGGTAGGTAGGTAGGGCTGGTAGGTAGGTAGGGCTGTTAGGTAGGTAGGGATGGTAGGTAGGTAGGGCTGTTAGGTAGGTAGGGATGGTAGGTAGGTAGGGCTGTTAGGTAGATATTATTATGAGAAGCACTTTCGATTAAATTAGTTTTAGTTACTTAGTTTTTTATAGTTATTTTCTTTTTCTTTTATATTATTGCCATTTTTAATGTCTCCTTTCACTTTAGTTTACCATGTGATATGTTTTATTTGTTCCGGGAATAAGTCCGCCTTTGTGCAATTTTTTTTTCTTGTTATACTTTGAGCTTTGTACGTTAGGTAGGTAGGTAGGTAGGTAGGTAGGGCTGGTAGGTAGGTAGGGCTGGTAGGTAGGTAGGGCTGGTAGGTAGGTAGGGCTGGTAGGTAGGTAGGGCTGTTAGGTAGGTAGGGATGGTAGGTAGGTAGGGCTGTTAGGTAGATATTATTATGAGAAGCACTTTCGATTAAATTAGTTTTAGTTACTTAGTTTTTTATAGTTATTTTCTTTTTCTTTCATATTATTGCCATTTTTAATGTCTCCTTTCACTTTAGTTTACCATGTGATATGTTTTATTTGTTTTGAGGATAAGTCCGCCTTTGTGCAATGTTTTTTCTTGTTATACTTTGAGCTTTGTACGGTAGGTAGGTAGGTAGGGCTGGTAGGTAGGTAGGGATGGTAGGTAGGTAGGGCTGTTAGGTAGGTAGGGCTGTTAGGTAGGTAGGGATGGTAGGTAGGTAGGGCTGTTAGGTAGATATTATTATGAGAAGCACTTTCGATTAAATTAGTTTTAGTTACTTAGCTTTTTATAGTTATTTTCTATTTCTTTCATATTATTGCCATTTTTAATGTGTCCTTTCACTTTAGTTTACCATGTGATAGGTTTTATTTGTTCCGAGGATAAGTCCGCCTTTGTGCAATTTTTTTTTCTTGTTATACTTTGAGCTTTGTACAGTAGGTAGGTAGGTAGGTAGGTAGGTGGGGCTGGTAGGTAGGTAGGGCTGGTAGGTAGGTAGGGCTGTTAGGTAGGTAGGGATGTTAGGTAGGTAGGGATGGTAGGTAGGTAGGGATGGTAGGTAGGTAGGGCTGTTAGGTAGGTAGGGATGGTAGGTAGGTAGGGCTGTTAGGTAGATATTATTATGAGAAGCACTTTCGATTAAATTAGTTTTAGTTACTTAGTTTTTTATAGTTATTTTCTATTTCTTTCATATTATTGCCATTTTTAATGTGTCCTTTCACTTTAGTTTACCATGTGATATGTTTTATTTGTTCCGAGGATAAGTCCGCCTTTGTGCAATTTTTTTTTCTTGTTATACTTTGAGCTTTGTACAGTAGGTAGGTAGTTAGGGCTGGTAGGTAGGTAGGGCTGGTAGGTAGGTAGGGCTGGTAGGTAGGTAGGGCTTTTAGGTAGGTAGGGATGTTAGGTAGGTAGGGATGGTAGGTAGGTAGGGCTGTTAGGTAGGTAGGGATGGTAGGTAGGTAGGGCTGTTAGGTAGGTAGGGATGGTAGGTAGGTAGGGCTGTTAGGTAGATATTATTATGAGAAGCACTTTCGATTAAATTAGTTTTAGTTACTTAGTTTTTTATAGTTATTTTCTTTTTCTTTCATATTATTGCCATTTTTAATGTCTCCTTTCACTTTAGTTTACCATGTGATATGTTTTATTTGTTTTGAGGATAAGTCCGCCTTTGTGCAATTTTTTTTTCTTGTTTTACTTTGAGCTTTGTACGGTAGGTAGGTAGGTAGGGCTGGTAGGTAGGTAGGGCTGGTAGGTAGGTAGGGCTGGTAGGTAGGTAGGGCTGGTAGGTAGGTAGGGCTGGTAGGTAGGTAGGGATGGTAGGTAGGTAGGGCTGTTAGGTAGGTAGGTCTGTTAGGTAGGTAGGGATGGTAGGTAGGTAGGGCTGTTAGGTAGATATTATTATGAGAAGCACTTTCGATTAAATTAGTTTTAGTTACTTAGTTTTTTATAGTTATTTTCTATTTCTTTCATATTATTGCCATTTTTAATGTGTCCTTTCACTTTAGTTTACCATGTGATATGTTTTATTTGTTCCGGGAATAAGTCCGCCTTTGTGCATTTTTTTTTTCTTGTTATACTTTGAGCTTTGTACGGTAGGTAGGTAGGTAGGTAGGTAGGTAGGGCTAGTAGGTAGGTAGGGCTGGTAGGTAGGTAGGGCTGGTAGGTAGGTAGGGCTGGTAGGTAGGTAGGGATGGTAGGTAGGTAGGGCTGTTAGGTAGGTAGGGATGGTAGGTAGGTAGGGCTGTTAGGTAGGTAGGGATGGTAGGTAGGTAGGGCTGTTAGGTAGATATTATTATGAGAAGCACTTTCGATTAAATTAGTTTTAGTTACTTAGTTTTTTATAGTTATTTTCTATTTCTTTCATATTATTGCCATTTTTAATGTGTCCTTTCACTTTAGTTTACCATGTGATATGTTTTATTTGTTCCGAGGATAAGTCCGCCTTTGTGCAATTTTTTTTTCTTGTTATACTTTGAGCTTTGTACAGTAGGTAGGTAGGTAGGTAGGTAGGTAGGGCTGGTAGGTACGTAGGGCTGGTAGGTAGGTAGGGCTGTTAGGTAGGTAGGGATGTTAGGTAGGTAGGGATGGTAGGTAGGTAGGGCTGTTAGGTAGATATTATTATGAGAAGCACTTTCGATTAAATTAGTTTTAGTTACTTAGTTTTGTATAGTTATTTTCTATTTCTTTCATATTATTGCCATTTTTAATGTGTCCTTTCACTTTAGTTTACCATGTGATAGGTTTTATTTGTTCCGAGGATAAGTCCGCCTTTGTGCAATTTTTTTTTCTTGTTATACTTTGAGCTTCGTACGGTAGGTAGGTAGGTAGTTAGGGCTGGTAGGTAGGTAGGGCTGGTAGGTAGGTAGGGCTGGTAGGTAGGTAGGGCTGTTAGGTAGGTAGGGATGTTAGGTAGGTAGGGATGGTAGGTAGGTAGGGCTGTTAGGTAGGTAGGGATGGTAGGTAGGTAGGGCTGATAGGTAGGTAGGGATGGTAGGTAGGTAGGGCTGGTAGGTAGGTAGGGCTGTTAGGTAGGTAGGGATGTTAGGTAGGTAGGGATGGTAGGTAGGTAGGGCTGTTAGGTAGGTAGGGATGGTAGGTAGGTAGGGATGGTAGGTAGGTAGGGCTGATAGGTAGATAGGGCTGTTAGGTAGGTAGGGATGGTAGGTAGGTAGGGCTGTTAGGTAGATATTATTATGAGAAGCACTTTCGATTAAATTAGTTTTAGTTACTTAGTTTTTTATAGTTACTTTCTTTTTCTTTCATATTATTGCCATTTTTAATGTCTCCTTTCACTTTAGTTTACCATGTAATATGTTTTATTTGTTCTGAGGATAAGTCCGCCTTTGTGCAATTTTTTTTTTCTTGTTATACTTTGAGCTTTGTACGGTAGGTAGGTAGGGCTGGTAGGTAGGTAGGGCTGGTAGGTAGGTAGGGCTGGTAGGTAGGTAGGGCTGTTAGGTAGGTACGGCTGTTAGGTAGGTAGGGATGGTAGGTAGGTAGGGCTGTTAGGTAGGTAGGGATGGTAGGTAGGTAGGGCTGTTAGGTAGATATTATTATGAGAAGCACTTTCGATTAAATTAGTTTTAGTTACTTAGTTTTTTATAGTTATTTTCTATTTCTTTCATATTATTGCCATTTTTAATGTGTCCTTTCACTTTAGTTTACCATGTGATAGGTTTTATTTGTTCCGAGGATAAGTCCGCCTTTGTGCAATTTTTTTTTCTTGTTATACTTTGAGCTTTGTACGGTAGGTAGGTAGGTAGGGCTGGTAGGTAGGTAGGGCTGGTAGGTAGGTAGGGCTGGTAGGTAGGTAGGGCTGGTAGGTAGGTAGGGCTGGTAGGTAGGTAGGGCTGGTAGGTAGGTAGGGCTGGTAGGTAGGTAGGGCTGGTAGGTAGGTAGGGCTGTTAGGTAGGTAGGGATGTTAGGTAGGTAGGTAGGGCTGGTAGGTAGGTAGGGCTGGTAGGTAGGTAGGGCTGTTAGGTAGGTAGGGATGTTAGGTAGGTAGGGCTGTTAGGTAGGTAGGGATGGTAGGTAGGTAGGGATAGTCGGTAGGTAGGGCTGTTAGGTAGGTAGGGATGGTAGGTAGGTAGGGCTGTTAGGTAGATATTATTATGAGAAGCACTTTCGATTAAATTAGTTTTAGTTACTTAGTTTTTTATAGTTATTTTCTTTTTCTTTCATATTATTGCCATTTTTAATGTCTACTTTCACTTTAGTTTACCATGTGATATGTTTTATTTGTTTTGAGGATAAGTCCGCCTTTGTGCAATTTTTTTTTCTTGTTTTACTTTGAGCTTTGTACGGTAGGTAGGTAGGTAGGGCTGGTAGGAAGGTAGGGCTGGTAGGTAGGTAGGGCTGGTAGGTAGGTAGGGCTGGTAGGTAGGTAGGGCTGGTAGGTAGGTAGGGCTGGTAGGTAGGTAGGGCTGGTAGGTAGGTAGGGATGGTAGGTAGGTAGGGCTGTTAGGTAGGTAGGGCTGTTAGGTAGGTAGGGATGGTAGGTAGGTAGGGCTGTTAGGTAGATATTATTATGAGAAGCACTTTCGATTAAATTAGTTTTAGTTACTTAGTTTTTTATAGTTATTTTCTATTTCTTTCATATTATTGCCATTTTTAATGTGTCCTTTCACTTTAGTTTACCATGTGATATGTTTTATTTGTTCCAGGAATAAGTCCGCCTTTGTGCATTTTTTTTTTCTTGTTATACTTTGAGCTTTGTACGGTAGGTAGGTAGGTAGGTAGGTAGGTAGGGCTGGTAGGTAGGTAGGGCTGTTAGGTAGGTAGGGATGTTAGGTAGGTAGGGATGGTAGGTAGGTAGGGCTGTTAGGTAGATATTATTATGAGAAGCACTTTCGATTAAATTAGTTTTAGTTACTTAGTTTTTATAGTTATTTTCTTTTTCTTTCATATTATTGCCATTTTTAATGTCTCCTTTCACTTTAGTTTACCATGTGATATGTTTTATTTGTTTTGAGGATAAGTCCGCCTTTGTGCAATGTTTTTTCTTGTTATACTTTGAGCTTTGTACGGTAGGTAGGTAGGTAGGGCTGGTAGGTAGGTAGGGATGGTAGGTAGGTAGGGCTGTTAGGTAGGTAGGGATGGTAGGTAGGTAGGGATGGTAGGTAGGTAGGGCTGTTAGGTAGATATTATTATGAGAAGCACTTTCGATTAAATTAGTTTTAGTTACTTAGTTTTTTATAGTTATTTTCTTTTTCTTTCATATTATTGCCATTTTTAATGTCTCCTTTCACTTTAGTTTACCATGTGATATGTTTTATTTGTTCCGGGAATAAGTCCGCCTTTGTGCAATTTTTTTTTCTTGTTATACTTTGAGCTTTGTACGGTAGGTAGGTAGGTAGGTAGGTAGGTAGGTAGGGCTGGTAGGTAGGTAGGGCTGGTAGGTAGGTAGGGCTGGTAGGTAGGTAGGGCTGGTAGGTAGGTAGGGTTGTTAGGTAGGTAGGGATGTTAGGTAGGTAGGGATGGTAGGTAGGTAGGGCTGTTAGGTAGGTAGGGATGGTAGGTAGGTAGGGCTGGTAGGTAGGTAGGGCTGGTAGATAGGTAGGGCTGGTAGGTAGGTAGGGCTGGTAGGTAGGTAGGGCTGTTAAGTAGGTAGGGATGGTAGGTAGGTAGGGCTGTTAGGTAGGTAGGGATGGTAGGTAGGTAGGGCTGATAGGTAGGTAGGGATGGTAGGTAGGTAGGGCTGTTAGGTAGATATTATTATGAGAAGCACTTTCGATTAAATTAGTTTTAGTTACTTAGTTTTTTATAGCGGCGTTGGGAACCGCCAACCAACACGCCATGTTCCGAACGGCGGAAGGTGGAGGACGGAGCTACAAATAGCTACGTGGAATGTAAGAGGAGGAATGGAACAGAAGATGAATGAATTATTAGATGTGATGGATGACAAAGATCTGGATGTTATTTGTGTGTCTGAGACCAAGCGAAAAGGCAATGATACGACCGATTTGCCTGGCAACCGGGTCGCTTTCTGGGCTGGGGTTCCAGAGGGTGAGCGAGGTTGCCAAGGTGTAGGCGTATTATTGTCCTCTCGAATGGTTAATGCAATGGTAGAATACAAGTCGATTAACCCGAGGCTTCTTTGGGTTCGCTTTAAGCTGGGGATAACAAGAGTATTCTTGTTAGCCATGTATGCGCCAGTATCCTCAGCTCAAATGAGCGAGCTCGAGGAGTTTTGGGAGAATGTCAGGGATGTTCTAAGTAGTGTCAGAGATAATGAAAAGTTGATAGTATGTGGAGATATGAATGGATGGGTTGGAACCGCGCGAAGCGGTTACGAAAGCGTGCTAGGCAAATATGGTGATAAGAGGGTAAATGAGGCTGGAAAGCTTATTTTGGAATTTTGTGAGGAGAAAAATTTGTTTGTGGCAAACACGATGTTTGATCACAAACAAATTCACATGTACACATGGGAGCGAGCGGAAGAAAGAAGTATGATTGATTTATTCCTAGTGGACCAGCGTATTCGAAGTCAAGTTATGGACACGCGAGTGTTCAGAGGTGCTGATCTGGGAACGGACCACTATCTAGTCGTTGCTAGAATAAGAGGTTTGTTTGCAGGTTGGCGCAGCCGCACGACGTGTCCAAGCTTGGCGTCGAATTATCGCATAAGAAGCTGGAAGCTTCAGGATCCACCGATCAGAGAGGAATATCAAGAGAGGGTTTCCAAGAAGCTTGAAAGCTATGATTCTGGAAATGAAAGTGTTGAACTATGCTGGCAGAACCTTAGGAATGGTATGGTGAAAGTAGCGACAGAAGTATGTGGTAAAAGGAAAAGAGGTTTTAGTAAAAAGCGCGATGAATGGTGGGATGATGAAGTGAAAGACGCTGTAGAGTTAAAGAAGAAAGCATGGCTGGATTATAAAGCCTCTGGTAAGGATAAAAGTATGAGAGTGATAAGAAAAAGAGCGTACAAGCTGCAAAAGCACAAAACGAAAGCACTTATAAAGATGAAGCGTGAAAATTCTGAGAGAGAAAGGGATGAAAGGTTGACGAACAACTTCCGGGAAAACACGAAGCTTTTCTGGCGAGAAGTTAGTGGTTCCCGGGGTTGTTCGGTAACCTGTAGAATGAAAGGGGTGCTTTCGAAAAGCGGTGAAATTTTAACTGAGCAAGCACACGTTTTGCAGCGGTGGGCGGAATTTTATAAGGAGATGTATGAACGTGAGGACGCCTCGGTCTTGACTACCAGCGTAATGCTGAGTCAAGATGTAGCCGATGGTGAAATCAGTTTAGAAGAAGTAGAGAACGTGATTCGAAGTCTGAAATGTGGTAAGGCTGCGGGAGCAGATGAAGTTACTGCCGAGATGATCAAATATGGTGGGCCACGCGTCTGGGACTTTTTCTGGTTTTTATGCAATTTATGCTGGAAATCTGGGGAGGTCCCAGACGATTGGCGAAGTGCAGTCATCGTACCTTTGTATAAAGGCAAAGGTTCACAGATAGACTGTGCAAGCTATAGGGCCATCAGTTTGATTAGCTTGGGCGGTAAAGTTTATGCTAAAATTTTAGCGAGAAGAATGCAAGAGAGATCTGAAAGGCTGTTGTGGGAGGCACAAGGAGGTTTTAGACCTGGAAGAGGGTGTATAGATCAGATCTTTTCCCTCCGCATGATCACGGAAAAGTTTTTGGCCCTAAACCAAAAGGTTTTCTGTGCTTTTGTGGATTTGGAAAAGGCGTTTGACAGGGTTGTGAGAAAGAAGTTATGGGAGATACTGCCCCGATACAATGTGAACGGACCCTTGCTACAGGCTGTAAGGTCTCTTTACCGAGATCACTCAGCCTGTGTGCGAGTAGGAGCTGGCATGTCGCCCTGGTTTGACATCCAATCGGGTGTTAAGCAAGGTTGCGCTATGTCAGCTTGGTTGTTCAATTTGTATTTGGATAGTTGTCTCCAAGGAGTGAAAGATAGTGACATGGGAGTGAAAGTAGGTGACCTTAAGGTCAATTGCTTACTATATGCAGATGATGCAGTGCTCATTGCATTATCAGAATGCAATTTGCAGGCATTGGTCACCACTCTGAAAGATGGGTGTGAAATTAATGGTCTTAACCTCAATGTAGATAAGACGAAGGTTCTGATATTTGAAAGAAATGAAGAAAGAACAGAATGTAAGATCAACGTGAATGATAAGATAATAGAACAAGTGAATGAAGTGGTATATTTGGGAAGTATGTTTAGCAGAGACGGAAGATACGAAATGGATGTGGAAAGGCGTATTGCTGCTGGTAACAGAGTCAATGGTGCTTTGACTGCATTGTTGAGACGGCAAAACGTCAGTATAGCTGCACGTTTGGCTGTACACAATGCAGTTTTGCTACCGACACTGTTATACGGCAGCCAAACGTGGGTAACACAGAAGAAGAATGTAAGAAAGATGAATGCTGTGGAGATGCGATCTCTTCGCAGAATATGCGGAGTCAGTCTAGCTGATCGAATCCGCAATGAAGAGATCCACAGAATGGCAGGTACTAGCGAAGATGTCACGGTGAGAATGAAGAAGAACGTGCTCAGGTGGTTTGGGCACGTTGAAAGAATGAGTGATGAAAGAGTGGTAAAAAAGATTTATATGGGAAAAGTGAGCGGTAAGAGAGACAGGGGGAGGCCTCGAGTGACCTTCGAAAATACAGTAGCTACGATACTGGAGGAAGGTCACGTAAAAAGCATGAGGACCCCCCGGAGGGAATGTATGAAGAAGTTGATGTCTGTGGCCGAGGCGAAAGAGGTATGCAGAGACCGTAGCGTTTGGCGCTCCGTCGTCTCTGGCTACCCCGCAAGGGATATGGCGTGAAGGTGAATAATAATAATAATAATAATAGTTTTTTATAGTTATTTTCTTTTTCTTTCATATTATTGCCATTTTTAATGTCTCCTTTCACTTTAGTTTACCATGTGATATGTTTTATTTGTTCCGGGAATAAGTCCGCCTTTGTGCAATTTTTTTTTCTTGTTATACTTTGAGCTTTGTACGTTAGGTAGGTAGGTAGGTAGGTAGGTAGGGCTGGTAGGTAGGTAGGGCTGGTAGGTAGGTAGGGCTGGTAGGTAGGTAGGGCTGTTAGGTAGGTAGGGATGTTAGGTAGGTAGGGATGGTAGGTAGGTAGGGATGGTAGGTAGGTAGGGCTGATAGGTAGATAGGGCTGTTAGGTAGGTAGGGATGGTAGGTAGGTAGGGCTGTTAGGTAGATATTATTATGAGAAGCACTTTCGATTAAATTAGTTTTAGTTACTTAGTTTTTTATAGTTATTTTCTTTTTCTTTCATATTATTGCCATTTTTAATGTCTCCTTTCACTTTAGTTTACCATGTAATATGTTTTATTTGTTCTGAGGATAAGTCCGCCTTTGTGCAATTTTTTTTTCTTGTTATACTTTGAGCTTTGTACGGTAGGTAGGTAGGGCTGGTTGGTAGGAAGGGCTGGTAGGTAGGTAGGGCTGGTAGGTAGGTAGGGCTGGTAGGTAGGTAGGGATGGTAGGTAGGTAGGGCTGTTAGGTAGGTAGGGCTGTTAGGTAGGTAGGGATGGTAGGTAGGTAGGGCTGTTAGGTAGATATTATTATGAGAAGCACTTTCGATTAAATTAGTTTTAGTTACTTAGTTTTTTATAGTTATTTTCTTTTTCTTTCATATTATTGCCATTTTTAATGTCTCCTTTCACTTTAGTTTACCATGTGATATGTTTTATTTGTTTTGAGGATAAGTCCGCCTTTGTGCAATTTTTTTTTCTTGTTATACTTTGAGCTTTGTACGGTAGGTAGGTAGGTAGGGCTGGTAGGTAGGTAGGGCTGGTAGGTAGGTAGGGCTGGTAGGTAGGTAGGGCTGGTAGGTAGGTGGGGCTGGTAGGTAGGTAGGGCTGGCAGGTAGGTAGGGCTTGTAGGTAGGTAGGGATGGTAGGTAGGTAGGGATGGTAGGTAGGTAGGGCTGTTAGGTAGGTAGGGATGGTAGGTAGGTAGGGCTGTTAGGTAGATATTATTATGAGAAGCACTTTCGATTAAATTAGTTTTAGTTACTTAGTTTTTTATAGTTATTTTCTATTTCTTTCATATTATTGCCATTTTTAATGTGTCCTTTCACTTTAGTTTACCATGTGATATGTTTTATTTGTTCCGAGGATAAGTCCGCCTTTGTGCAATTTTTTTTTCTTGTTATACTTTGAGCTTTGTACAGTAGGTAGGTAGGTAGTTAGGGCTGGTAGGTAGGTAGGGCTGGTAGGTAGGTAGGGCTGGTAGGTAGGTAGGGCTTTTAGGTAGGTAGGGATGTTAGGTAGGTAGGGATGGTAGGTAGGTAGGGCTGTTAGGTAGGTAGGGATGGTAGGTAGGTAGGGCTGTTAGGTAGGTAGGGATGGTAGGTAGGTAGGGCTGTTAGGTAGATATTATTATGAGAAGCACTTTCGATTAAATTAGTTTTAGTTACTTAGTTTTGTATAGTTATTTTCTATTTCTTTCATATTATTGCCATTTTTAATGTGTCCTTTCACTTTAGTTTACCATGTGATAGGTTTTATTTGTTCCGAGGATAAGTCCGCCTTTGTGCAATTTTTTTTTCTTGTTATACTTTGAGCTTCGTACGGTAGGTAGGTAGGTAGTTAGGGCTGGTAGGTAGGTAGGGCTGGTAGGTAGGTAGGGCTGGTAGGTAGGTAGGGCTGTTAGGTAGGTAGGGATGTTAGGTAGGTAGGGATGGTAGGTAGGTAGGGCTGTTAGGTAGGTAGGGATGGTAGGTAGGTAGGGCTGATAGGTAGGTAGGGATGGTAGGTAGGTAGGGCTGGTAGGTAGGTAGGGCTGTTAGGTAGGTAGGGATGTTAGGTAGGTAGGGATGGTAGGTAGGTAGGGCTGTTAGGTAGGTAGGGATGGTAGGTAGGTAGGGATGGTAGGTAGGTAGGGATGGTAGGTAGGTAGGGCTGATAGGTAGATAGGGCTGTTAGGTAGGTAGGGATGGTAGGTAGGTAGGGCTGTTAGGTAGATATTATTATGAGAAGCACTTTCGATTAAATTAGTTTTAGTTACTTAGTTTTTTATAGTTACTTTCTTTTTCTTTCATATTATTACCATTTTTAATGTGTCCTTTCACTTTAGTTTACCATGTGATAGGTTTTATTTGTTCCGAGGATAAGTCCGCCTTTGTGCAATTTTTTTTTCTTGTTATACTTTGAGCTTTGTACGGTAGGTAGGTAGGTAGGGCTGGTAGGTAGGTAGGGCTGGTAGGTAGGTAGGGCTGGTAGGTAGGTAGGGCTGGTAGGTAGGTAGGGCTGGTAGGTAGGTAGGGCTGGTAGGTAGGTAGGGCTGGTAGGTAGGTTGGGCTGGTAGGTAGGTAGGGCTGTTAGGTAGGTAGGGATGGTAGGTAGGTAGGGCTGTTAGGTAGGTAGGGATGGTAGGTAGGTAGGGCTGTTAGGTAGATATTATTATGAGAAGCACTTTCGATTAAATTAGTTTTAGTTACTTAGTTATTTATAGTTATTTTCTTTTTCTTTCATATTATTGCCATTTTTAATGTGTCCTTTCACTTTAGTTTACCATGTGATATGTTTTATTTGTTCCGAGGATAAGTCCGCCTTTGTGCAATTTTTTTTTCTTGTTATACTTTGAGCTTTGTACAGTAGGTAGGTAGGTAGTTAGGGCTGGTAGGTAGGTAGGGCTGGTAGGTAGGTAGGGCTGGTAGGTAGGTAGGGCTGGTAGGTAGGTAGGGCTGTTAGGTAGGTAGGGATGTTAGGTAGGTAGGGCTGTTAGGTAGGTAGGGATGGTAGGTAGGTAGGGATGGTCGGTAGGTAGGGCTGTTAGGTAGGTAGGGATGGTAGGTAGGTAGGGCTGTTAGGTAGATATTATTATGAGAAGCACTTTCGATTAAATTAGTTTTAGTTACTTAGTTTTTTATAGTTATTTTCTTTTTCTTTCATATTATTGCCATTTTTAATGTCTACTTTCACTTTAGTTTACCATGTGATATGTTTTATTTGTTTTGAGGATAAGTCCGCCTTTGTGCAATTTTTTTTTCTTGTTTTACTTTGAGCTTTGTACTGTAGGTAGGTAGGTAGGGCTGGTAGGAAGGTAGGGCTGGTAGGTAGGTAGGGCTGGTAGGTAGGTAGGGCTGGTAGGTAGGTAGGGCTGGTAGGTAGGTAGGGCTGGTAGGTAGGTAGGGATGGTAGGTAGGTAGGGCTGTTAGGTAGGTAGGGCTGTTAGGTAGGTAGGGATGGTAGGTAGGTAGGGCTGTTAGGTAGATATTATTATGAGAAGCACTTTCGATTAAATTAGTTTTAGTTACTTAGTTTTTTATAGTTATTTTCTATTTCTTTCATATTATTGCCATTTTTAATGTGTCCTTTCACTTTAGTTTACCATGTGATATGTTTTATTTGTTCCAGGAATAAGTCCGCCTTTGTGCATTTTTTTTTTCTTGTCATACTTTGAGCTTTGTACGGTAGGTAGGTAGGTAGGTAGGTAGGTAGGGCTGGTAGGTAGGTAGGGCTGGTAGGTAGGTAGGGCTGGTAGGTAGGTAGGGCTGGTAGGTAGGTAGGGATGGTAGGTAGGTGGGGCTGTTAGGTAGGTAGGGATGGTAGGTAGGTAGGGCTGTTAGGTAGGTAGGGATGGTAGGTAGGTAGGGCTGTTAGGTAGATATTATTATGAGAAGCACTTTCGATTAAATTAGTTTTAGTTACTTAGTTTTTTATAGTTATTTTCTTTTTCTTTCATATTATTGCCATTTTTAATGTCTCCTTTCACTTTAGTTTACCATGTAATATGTTTTATTTGTTCTGAGGATAAGTCCGCCTTTTTGCAATTTTTTTTTCTTGTTATACTTTGAGCTTTGTACGGTAGGTAGGTAGGGCTGGTAGGTAGGTAGGGCTGTTAAGTAGGTAGGGATGTTAGGTAGGTAGGGATGGTAGGTAGGTAGGGATGGTAGGTAGGTAGGGATGGTAGGTAGGTAGGGCTGATAGGTAGGTAGGGATGGTAGGTAGGTAGGGCTGTTAGGTAGATATTATTATGAGAAGCACTTTCGATTAAATTAGTTTTAGTTACTTAGTTTTTTATAGTTATTTTCTTTTTCTTTCATATTATTGCCATTTTTAATGTCTCCTTTCACTTTAGTTTACCATGTGATATGTTTTATTTGTTCCGGGAATAAGTCCGCCTTTGTGCAATTTTTTTTTCTTGTTATACTTTGAGCTTTGTACGGTAGGTAGGGCTGGTAGGTAGTTAGGGCTGGTAGGTAGGTAGGGCTGTTAGGTAGGTAGGGATGTTAGGTAGGTAGGGATGGTAGGTAGGTAGGGCTGTTAGGTAGGTAGGGATGGTAGGTAGGTAGGGATGGTAGGTAGGTAGGGCTGATAGGTAGATAGGGCTGTTAGGTAGGTAGGGATGGTAGGTAGGTAGGGCTGTTAGGTAGATATTATTATGAGAAGCACTTTCGATTAAATTAGTTTTAGTTACTTAGTTTTTTATAGTTATTTTCTTTTTCTTTCATATAATTGCCATTTTTAATGTCTCCTTTCACTTTAGTTTACCATGTAATATGTTTTATTTGTTCTGAGGATAAGTCCGCCTTTTTGCAATTTTTTTTTCATGTTTTACTTTGAGCTTTGTACGGTAGGTAGGTAGGGCTGGTAGGTAGGTAGGGCTGGTAGGTAGGTAGGGCTTGTAGGTAGGTAGGGCTGGTAGGTAGGTAGGGATGGTAGGTAGGTAGGGCTGTTAGGTAGGTAGGGCTGTTAGGTAGGTAGGGATGGTAGGTAGGTAGGGCTGTTAGGTAGATATTATTATGAGAAGCACTTTCGATTAAATTAGTTTTAGTTACTTAGTTTTTTATAGTTATTTTCTTTTTCTTTCATATTATTGCCATTTTTAATGTCTCCTTTCACTTAAGTTTACCATGTGATATGTTTTATTTGTTTTGAGGATAAGTCCGCCTTTGTGCAATTTTTTTTTCTTGTTATACTTTGAGCTTTGTACGGTAGGTAGGTAGGTAGGGCTGGTAGGTAGGTAGGGCTGGTAGGTAGGTAGGGCTGGTAGGTAGGTAGGGCTGGTAGGTAGGTAGGGCTGGTAGGTAGGTAGGGCTTGTAGGTAGGTAGGGATGGTAGGTAGGTAGGGCTGTTAGGTAGATATTATTATGAGAAGCACTTTCGATTAAATTAGTTTTAGTTACTTAGTTTTTTATAGTTATTTTCTATTTCTTTCATATTATTGCCATTTTTAATGTGTCCTTTCACTTTAGTTTACCATGTGATAGGTTTTATTTGTTCCGAGGATAAGTCCGCCTTTGTGCAATTTTTTTTTCTTGTTATACTTTGAGCTTTGTACGGTAGGTAGGTAGGTAGTTAGGGCTGGTAGGTAGGTAGGGCTGGTAGGTAGGTAGGGCTGGTAGGTAGGTAGGGCTGTTAGGTAGGTAGGGATGTTAGGTAGGTAGGGATGGTAGGTAGGTAGGGCTGTTAGGTAGGTAGGGATGGTAGGTAGGTAGGGCTGATAGGTAGGTAGGGATGGTAGGTAGGTAGGGCTGTTAGGTAGGTAGGGATGGTAGGTAGGTAGGGCTGTTAGGTAGATATTATAATGAGAAGCACTTTCGATTAAATTAGTTTTAGTTACTTAGTTTTTTATAGTTATTTTCTTTTTCTTTCATATTATTGCCATTTTTAATGTCTCCTTTCACTTAATTTACCATGTGATATGTTTTATTTGTTTTGAGGATAAGTCCGCCTTTGTGCAATTTTTTTTTCTTGTTATACTTTGAGCTTTGTACGGTAGGTAGGTAGGTAGGGCTGGTAGGTAGGTAGGGCTGTTAGGTAGGTAGGGATGTTAGGTAGGTAGGGATGGTAGGTAGGTAGGGCTGTTAGGTATATAGGGATGGTAGGTAGGTAGGGATGGTCGGTAGGTAGGGCTGTTAGGTAGGTAGGGATGGTAGGTGGGTAGGGCTGTTAGGTAGATATTATTATGAGAAGCACTTTCGATTAAATTAGTTTTAGTTACTTAGTTTTTTATAGTTATTTTCTTTTTCTTTCATATTTTTGCCATTTTTAATGTCTCCTTTCACTTTAGTTTACCATGTGATATGTTTTATTTGTTCCGGGAATAAGTCCGCCTTTGTGCATTTTTTTTTTCTTGTTATACTTTGAGCTTTGTACGGTAGGTAGGTAGGTAGGTAGGTAGGTAGGGCTGGAAGGTAGGTAGGGCTGGTAGGTAGGTAGGGCTGTTAGGTAGGTAGGGCTGTTAGGTAGGTAGGGATGTTAGGTAGGTAGGGATGTTAGGTAGGTAGGGATGGTAGGTAGGTAGGGCTGTTAGGTAGGTAGGGATGGTAGGTAGGTAGGGCTGATAGGTAGGTAGGGATGGTAGGTAGGTAGGGCTGTTAGGTAGATATTATTATGAGAAGCACTTTCGATTAAATTAGTTTTAGTTACTTAGTTTTTTATAGTTATTTTCTTTTTCTTTCATATTATTGCCATTTTTAATGTCTCCTTTCACTTTTGTTTACCATGTGATATGTTTAATTTGTTCCGGGAATAAGTCCGCCTTTGTGCAATTTTTTTTTCTTGTTATACTTTGAGCTTTGTACGGTAGGTAGGTAGGTAGGTAGGTAGGTAGGTAGGGCTGGTAGGTAGGTAGGGCTGGTAGGTAGGTAGGGCTGGTAGGTAGGTAGGGCTGGTAGGTAGGTAGGGCTGTTAAGTAGGTAGGGATGTTAGGTAGGTAGGGGTGGTAGGTAGGTAGGGCTGATAGGTAGGTAGGGCTATTAGTTTGGTAGGGATGGTAGGTAGGTAGGGCTGTTAGGTAGATATTATTATGAGAAGCACTTTCGATTAAATTAGTTATAGTTACTTAGTTTTTTATAGTTATTTTCTTTTTCTTTCATATTATTGCCATTTTTAATGTCTCCTTTCACTTTAGTTTATTATTTCACTTTAGTGATATGTTTTATTTGTTCTGAGGATAAGTCCGCCTTTGTGCAATTTTTTTTTCTTGTTATACTTTGAGCTTTGTACGGTAGGTAGGTAGGTAGGGCTGGTAGGTAGGTATGGCTGGTAGGTAGGTAGGGCTGGTAGGTAGGTAGGGCTGGTCGGTAGGTAGGGATGGTAGGTAGGTAGGGATGGTAGGTAGGTAGGGCTGTTAGGTAGGTAGGGCTGTTAGGTAGGTAGGGATGGTAGGTAGGTAGGGCTGTTAGGTAGATATTATTATGAGAAGCACTTTCGATTAAATTAGTTTTAGTTACTTAGTTTTTTATAGTTATATTCTATTTCTTTCATATTATTGCCATTTTTAATGTGTCCTTTCACTTTAGTTTACCATGTGATATGTTTTATTTGTTCCGAGGATAAGTCCGCCTTTGTGCATTTTTTTTTCTTGTTATACTTTGAGCTTTGTACGGTAGGTAGGTAGGTAGTTAGGGCTGGTAGGTAGGTAGGGCTGGTAGATAGGTAGGGCTGGTAGGTAGGTAGGGCTGGTAGGTAGGTAGGGCTGGTAGGTAGGTAGGGCTGGTAGGTAGGTAGGGCTGTTAGGTAGGTAGGGATGTTAGGTAGGTAGGGATGGTAGGTAGGTAGGGCTGTTAGGTAGGTAGGGATGGTAGGTAGGTAGGGCTGATAGGTAGGTAGGGATGGTAGGTAGGTAGGGCTGTTAGGTAGGTAGGGATGGTAGGTAGGTAGGGCTGTTAGGTAGGTAGGGATGGTAGGTAGGTAGGGCTGGTAGGTAGGTAGGGCTGTTAGGTAGGTAGGGATGTTAGGTAGGTAGGGATGGTAGGTAGGTAGGGCTGTTAGGTATTTAGGAATGGTAGGTAGGTAGGGCTGATAGGTAGGTAGGGATGGTAGGTAGGTAGGGCTGTTAGGTAGATATTATTATGAGAAGCACTTTCGATTAAATTAGTTTTAGTTACTTAGTTTTTTATAGTTATTTTCTTTTTCTTTCATATTATTGCCATTTTTAATGTCTCCTTTCACTTTAGTTTACCATGTGATATGTTTTATTTGTTCCGAGGATAAGTCCGCCTTTGTGCAATTTTTTTTTCTTGTTATACTTTGAGCTTTGTACGGTAGGTACGTAGGTAGGTAGGTAGGTAGGGCTGGTAGGTAGGTAGGGCTGGTAGGTAGGTAGGGATGGAAGGTAGGTAGGGCTGTTAGGTAGGTGGGGATGGTAGGTAGGTAGGGCTGTTAGGTAGGTGGGGATAGTTGATAGGTAGGGCTGTTAGGTAGATATTATTATGAGTAGCACTTTCGTTTAAATTAGTTTTAGTTACTTAGTTTTTTATAGTTATTTTCTTTTTCTTTCATATTATTGCCATTTTTAATGTGTCCTTTCACTTTAATTTACCATGTGATATGTTTTATTTGTTCCGAAGATAAGTCCGCCTTTGTGCAATTTTTTTTTCTTGTTATACTTTGAGCTTTGTTCGATAGGTAGGTAGGGCTGGTTGGTAGGTAGGGCTGGTAGGTAGGTAGGTAGGTAGGTAGGTGTTGAATATCGGCATTAGGCATTAGGCAAAGTCGCATTTTATGGTTTTAGTAGGCCTGGTGTTGCTTCTTATTGGCTGGTTAGTGTTTCTTTCCGTAGACAACAAATATCAAATAGTAAGAAGTAACATTGGGGATGGAATCACCATTAAGTATTCCAACGAGGCGCAAGGTATTACCTCCTGGGTGCGCCTTGGAAAATACCTATCATTGGATTTCACGAGGTCCATACTTGGTTCACGGGTGAAACCACTGCACCTCGTATAATCGTACGTGATAAACAGATATTCAATGAAAAGGTATACTTTAAAATACGTTTGGTAAGGAAGCGATTCAATTCTTGTGGATAAAAGAAATGTTATTCCAAAAAGGTTGGTTGTTGGTTGTTTGCCTTTAACTGCTCTGCCCATTCATTGCTAAATATGCAAAATAGCTAAATGCAGTAGCGAAAAAAAAGCAAATGCTCTACACTTTTATTTAAACATACTAAATATATATTCATATATATAGGACTAGGTCTTGACGCCGCAGATTACCACAGGATATCAATGATTAGGGCTTACTGTCTAAATTTAAGTGCGACATTATACGTGTGTTTTTAGAGGCTAAGACAATATCTTGCAGTTACATGGTTAGGTTTTAATATCAAAGTAAGTTGTATTACCTTCATTTTAGGATAAATTGTTTTAGATTAGGTCTTGACGCCGCAGATTAACACAAGATATCAATGATTAGGGCTTACTGTCTAAATTTAAGTGCGACATTAAACGTGTGTTTTTTAGAGGCTAAGATTATATCTTGCAGTTACATGGTTAGGTTTTAATCTCAAAGTAAGTTCTATTACTTACATGTGAGTATTAATTGTAATAGATTAGATCTTGATGCCACAGATTAATACAAAAATTCAATGATTAGGGCTTACTACCAAAATTTAAGTGCGACATTAAACGTGTGTTTCTAGAGGCTTAGACTATATCTTGCAGTTACATGGTTAGGTTTTAATCTCAAAGTAAGTTCTATTACTTACATGTGAGTGTTAATTGTAATAGATTAGATCTTGACGCCGCAGATTAATACAAAAATTAATGATTAGGGCTTACTACCAAAATTTAAGTGCGACATTAAACGTGTGTTTCTAGAGGCTAAGACTATATCTTGCAGTTACATGGTTAGGTTTTTAATAATAATACCACATTTTACATCAAATACTGACACACTTAAAAGTAGGAAATTCAATAAAATAATTCATAAAATATAAGATTTCTAAGGTTTTATTCTAACAAAAATTATAAAATATTATGTTAAAAAATGAATTTTAATACCACAATTTACATCAAATATTGACACACCTAAAGTAAGAAATAAAAAAAAATCAATCCTAAAATGCATGATTTCTAGGGTATTATTTTAACAAAAATTTGTAAATTTTATATAAAAAAATGTATTTTAATACCACATTTTACATCAAATTCTGACACACTTAAAAGTAGGAAATTCAATAAAATAATTCATAAAATATAAGATTTCTAAGGTTTTATTCTAACAAAAATTATAAAATATTATGTTAAAAAATGTATTTTAATACCACATTTTACATCAAGTATTGTCACATCTAAAGTTAGAAATTCAAAAAAATCAATCATAAAATGCAAGATTTTTGAGGTATTATATTAACAAAAATTATTAAATTTCATATCAAAAAATGTATTTTAATACCACATTTTTCATCAAATATTGACACACCTAAATTTAGAAATTAAAAAAAATCAATCCTAAAATGCATGATTTCTAGGGTTTTATTTTAACAAAAATTTGTAAATTTTATATCAAAAAATGTTTTTTAATACCACATTTTACATCAAATTATGACACACCTAAAACTAGGAAATTCAATAAAATAATTCATAAAATATAAGATTTCGAAGGTTTTAATAGGTCTTGTCGCCGCAGATTATCAAAAGAAATCAATGATTAGGGCTTACTGTCTAAATTTAAGTGCGACATTTAACGTGTGTTTTTAGAGGCTAAGACTATATTTTGCAGTTACTTGGTTGGGTATTAATCTCAAAGTAAGTTCTATTACCTTCATTTTAGAATAAATTGTTATAGATGAGGTCTTGACGCCGCAGATTACCACAAAAAATTAATGATAAGGGCTTACTGTCTAAATTTAAGTGTGACATTAGACGTGTGTGTTTTTAGAGGCTAAGACTATATTTCGCAGTTACATTGTTAGGTTTTAATCTCAAAGTAAGTTCTATTACCTTCATTTTAGAATAAATTGTTATAGACTAGGTTTTGACAACGCAGATTACCATAAGATATCAATGATTGGGGCTTACAGTCTAAATTTAAGTGCGACAATTTACGTGTGTTTTGAGAGGCTAAGACTGTATCTTGCAGTTACATGGTTAGGTTTTAATATCAAAGTAAGTTGTATTACCTTCATTTTAGGATAAATTGTTATAGATTAGGTCTAGACGCCGCAGATTACCACAAGATATCAATGATTAGGGCTTACTGCCTAAATTTAAGTACGACATTAAACGTGTGTTTTTAGAGGCTAAGACTATATCTTGCAGTTACTTTGTTGGGTTTTAATCTCAAAGTAAATTCTATTACTTACATTTTAGAATAAATTGTTATAAACTAGGTCTTGACGCCGCAGATTACCATAAAAAATTAGTGATTTAGTCTTACTGTCTAAATTAAAGTGCGACATTAAACGTGTGTTTTTAGAGGCTAAGACTATATCTTGCAGTTACTTTGTTGGGTTTTAATCTCAAAGTAAATTCTATTACTTACATTTTAGAATAAATTGTTATAAACTAGGTCTTGACGCCGCAGATTACCATAAAAAATCAATGATTAGGGCTTACTGTCTAAATTTAAGTGTGACATTAGACGTGTGTGTTTTAGAGGCTAAGACTATATTTCGCAGTTACATTGTTAGGTTTTAATCTCAAAGTAAGTTCTATTACCTTCATTTTAGAATTAATTGTTATAGACTAGGTCTTGACACCGCAGATTACCATAAGATATCAATGATTGGGGCTTACTGTCTAAATTTAAGTGCGACAATATACGTGTGTTTTGAGAGGCTAAGACTGTATCTTGCAGTTACATGGTTAGGTTTTAATATCAAAGTAAGTTGTATTACCTTCATTTTAGGATAAATTGTTATAGATTAGGTCTTGACGCCGCAGATTACCACAAGATATCAATGATTAGGGCTTACTGCCTAAATTTAAGTACGACATTAAACGTGTGTTTTTAGAGGCTAAGACTATATCTTGCAGTTACTTTGTTGGGTTTTAATCTCAAAGTAAATTCTATTACTTACATTTTAGAATAAATTGTTATAAACTAGGTCTTGACGCCGCAGATTACCATAAAAAATTAGTGATTTAGTCTTACTGTCTAAATTAAAGTGCGACATTAAATGTGTGTTTCTAGAGGCTAAGACTATATCTTGCAGTTACACGGTTAGGTTTTATTCTCAAAGTAAGTTCTATTACTTACATGTGAGTGTTAATTGTAATAGATTAGATCTTGACGCCGCAGATTAATACAAAAATTAATGATTAGGGCTTACTACCAAAATTTAAGTGCGACATTAAACGTGTGTTTCTAGAGGCTAAGACTATATCTTGCAGTTACATGGTTAGGTTTTTAATAATAATACCACATTTTACATCAAATACTGACACACTTAAAAGTAGGAAATTCAATAAAATAATTCATAAAATATAAAATTTCTAAGGTTTTATTCTAACAAAAATTATAAAATATTATGTTAAAAAATGTATTTTAATACCACATTTTACATCAAGTATTGTCACATCTAAAGTTAGAAATTCAAAAAAATCAATAATAAAATGCAAGATTTCTGAGGTATTATATTAACAAAAATTTGTAAATTTTATATCAAAAAATGTATTTTAATACCACATTTTTCATCAAATATTGACACACCTAAAGTAAGAAATAAAAAAAAATCAATCCTAAAATGCATGATTTCTAGGGTATTATTTTAAAAAAAATTTGTAAATTTTATATAAAAAAATGTATTTTAATACCACATTTTACATCAAATTCTGACACACTTAAAAGTAGGAAATTCAATAAAATAATTCATAAAATATAAGATTTCTAAGGTTTTATTCCAACAAAAATTATAAAATATTATGTTAAAAAATGAATTTTAATACCACATTTTACATCAAATATTGACACACCTAAAGTAAGAAATAAAAAAAAATCAATCCTAAAATGCATGATTTCTAGGGTTTTATTTTAACAAGAATTTGTAAATTTTATATAAAAAAAATTATTTTAATACCACATTTTACAACAAATATTGACACACCTAAAAGTAGGAAATTCAATAAAATAATTCATAAAATATAAGATTTCTAAGGTTTTATTCTAACAAAAATTATAAAATATTATGTTAAAAAATGTATTTTAATACCACATTTTACATCAAGTATTGTCACATCTAAAGTTAGAAATTCAAAAAAATCAATCATAAAATGCAAGATTTTTGAGGTATTATATTAACAAAAATTATTAAATTTCATATCAAAAAATGTATTTTAATACCACATTTTTCATCAAATATTGACACACCTAAAGTTAGAAATTAAAAAAAATCAATCCTAAAATGCATGATTTCTAGGGTTTTATTTTAACAAAAATTTGTAAATTTTATATCAAAAAATGTTTTTTAATACCACATTTTACATCAAATTATGACACACCTAAAACTAGGAAATTCAATAAAATAATTCATAAAATATAAGATTTCGAAGGTTTTAATAGGTCTTGTCGCCGCAGATTATCAAAAGAAATCAATGATTAGGGCTTACTGTCTAAATTTAAGTGCGACATTTAACGTGTGTTTTTAGAGGCTAAGACTATATTTTGCAGTTACTTGGTTGGGTATTAATCTCAAAGTAAGTTCTATTACCTTCATTTTAGAATAAATTGTTATAGATGAGGTCTTGACGCCGCAGATTACCACAAAAAATTAATGATAAGGGCTTACTGTCTAAATTTAAGTGTGACATTAGACGTGTGTGTTTTTAGAGGCTAAGACTATATTTCGCAGTTACATTGTTAGGTTTTAATCTCAAAGTAAGTTCTATTACCTTCATTTTAGAATAAATTGTTATAGACTAGGTCTTGACACCGCAGATTACCATAAGATATCAATGATTGGGGCTTACTGTCTAAATTTAAGTGCGACAATATACGTGTGTTTTGAGAGGCTAAGACTGTATCTTGCAGTTACATGGTTAGGTTTTAATATCAAAGTAAGTTGTATTACCTTCATTTTAGGATAAATTGTTATAGATTAGGTCTTGACGCCGCAGATTAACACAAGATATCAATGATTAGGGCTTACTGCCTAAATTTAAGTACGACATTATACGTGTGTTTTTAGAGGCTAAGACAATATCTTGCAGTTACATGGTTAGGTTTTAATATCAAAGTAAGTTGTATTACCTTCATTTTAGGATAAATTGTTATAAACTAGGTCTTGACGCCGCAGATTACCATAAAAAATCAATGATTAGGGCTTACTGTCTAAATTTAAGTGTGACATTAGACGTGTGTGTTTTAGAGGCTAAGACTATATTTCGCAGTTACATTGTTAGGTTTTAATCTCAAAGTAAGTTCTATTACCTTCATTTTAGAATAAATTGTTATAGACTAGGTCTTGACACCGCAGATTACCATAAGATATCAATGATTGGGGCTTACTGTCTAAATTTAAGTGCGACAATATACGTGTGTTTTGAGAGGCTAAGACTGTATCTTGCAGTTACATGGTTAGGTTTTAATATCAAAGTAAGTTGTATTACCTTCATTTTAGGATAAATTGTTATAGATTAGGTCTTGACGCCGCAGATTACCACAAGATATCAATGATTAGGGCTTACTGCCTAAATTTAAGTACGACATTAAACGTGTGTTTTTAGAGGCTAAGACTATATCTTGCAGTTACTTTGTTGGGTTTTAATCTCAAAGTAATTTCTATTACTTACATTTAAGAATAAATTGTTATAAAACTAGGTCTTGACGCCGCAGATTACCATAAAAAATCAATGATTAGGGCTTACTGTCTAAATTTGAGTGTGACATTAGACGTGTGTGTTTTAGAGGCTAAGACTATATTTCGCAGTTACATTGTTAGGTTTTAATCTCAAAGTAAGTTCTATTACCTTCATTTTAGAATAAATTGTTATAGACTAGGTCTTGACACCGCAGATTACCATAAGATATCAATGATTGGGGCTTACTGTCTAAATTTAAGTGCGACAATATACGTGTGTTTTTGAGAGGCTAAGACTGTATCTTGCAGTTACATGGTTAGGTTTTAATATCAAAGTAAGTTGTATTACCTTCATTTTAGGATAAATTGTTATAGATTAGGTCTTGACGCCGCAGATTACCACAAGATATCAATGATTAGGGCTTACTGCCTAAATTTAAGTACGACATTAAAAGTGTGTTTTTAGAGGCTAAGACTACATCTTGCAGTTACTTGGTTGGGTATTAATCTCAAAGTAAGTTCTATTACTTACATTTTAGAATAAATTGTTATAGACTAGGTCTTGACGCCGCAGATTACCACAGGATATCAATGATTAGGGCTTACTGTCTAAATTTAAGTGCGACATTATACGTGTGTTTTTAGAGGCTAAGACAATATCTTGCAGTTACATGGTTAGGTTTTAATATCAAAGTAAGTTGTATTACCTTCATTTTAGGATAAATTGTTTTAGATTAGGTCTTGACGCCGCAGATTAACACAAGATATCAATGATTAGGGCTTACTGTCTAAATTTAAGTGCGACATTATACGTGTGTTTTTTAGAGGCTAAGACTATATCTTGCAGTTACATGGTTAGGTTTTAATCTCAAAGTAAGTTCTATTACTTACATGTGAGTGTTAATTGTAATAGATTAGATCTTGATGCCACAGATTAATACAAAAATTCAATGATTAGGGCTTACTACCAAAATTTAAGTGCGACATTAAACGTGTGTTTCTAGAGACTTAGACTATATCTTGCAGTTACATGGTTAGGTTTTAATCTCAAAGTAAGTTCTATTACTTACATGTGAGTGTTAATTGTAATAGATTAGATCTTGACGCCGCAGATTAATACAAAAATTAATGATTAGGGCTTACTACCAAAATTTAAGTGCGACATTAAACGTGTGTTTCTAGAGGCTAAGACTATATCTTGCAGTTACATGGTTAGGTTTTTAATAATAATACCACATTTTACATCAAATACTGACACACTTAAAAGTAGGAAATTCAATAAAATAATTCATAAAATATAAGATTTCTAAGGTTTTATTCTAACAAAAATTATAAAATATTATGTTAAAAAATGAATTTTAATACCACATTTTACATCAAATATTGACACACCTAAAGTAAGAAATAAAAAAAATCAATCCTAAAATGCATGATTTCTAGGGTATTATTTTAACAAAAATTTGTAAATTTTATATAAAAAAATGTATTTTAATACCACATTTTACATCAAATTCTGACACACTTAAAAGTAGGAAATTCAATAAAATAATTCATAAAATATAAGATTTCTAAGGTTTTATTCCAACAAAAATTATAAAATATTATGTTAAAAAATGAATTTTAATACCACATTTTACATCAAATATTGACACACCTAAAGTAAGAAATAAAAAAAAATCAATCCTAAAATGCATGATTTCTAGGGTTTTATTTTAACAAAAATTTGTAAATTTTATATAAAAAAATTTATTTTAATACCACATTTTACAACAAATATTGACACACCTAAAAGTAGGAAATTCAATAAAATAATTCATAAAATATAAGATTTCTAAGGTTTTATTCTAACAAAAATTATAAAATATTATGTTAAAAAATGTATTTTAATACCACATTTTACATCAAGTATTGTCACATCTAAAGTTAGAAATTCAAAAAAATCAATCATAAAATGCAAGATTTCTAGGGTTTTATTTTAACAAAAATTTGTAAATTTTATATTAAAAAATATATTTTAATACCACATTTTACATCAAATATTGACACACCTAAAGTTAGAAATTAAAAAAATCAATCCTAAAATGCATGATTTCTAGGGTATTATTTTAACAAAAATTTGTAAATTTTATATAAAAAAATGTATTTTAATACCACATTTTACATCAAATTCTGACACACTTAAAAGTAGGAAATTCAATAAAATAATTCATAAAATATAAGATTTCTAAGGTTTTATTCCAACAAAAATTATAAAATATTATGTTAAAAAATGAATTTTAATACCACATTTTACATCAAATATTGACACACCTAAAGTAAGAAATAAAAAAAAATCAATCCTAAAATGCATGATTTCTAGGGTTTTATTTTAACAAAAATTTGTAAATTTTATATAAAAAAATTTATTTTAATACCACATTTTACAACAAATATTGACACACCTAAAAGTAGGAAATTCAATAAAATAATTCATAAAATATAAGATTTCTAAGGTTTTATTCTAACAAAAATTATAAAATATTATGTTAAAAAATGTATTTTAATACCACATTTTACATCAAGTATTGTCACATCTAAAGTTAGAAATTCAAAAAAATCAATCATAAAATGCAAGATTTCTGAGGTATTATATTAACAAAAATTTGTAAATTTTATATCAAAAAATGTATTTTAATACCACATTTTTCATCAAATATTGACACACCTAAAGTTAGAAATTAAAAAAAATCAATCCTAAAATGCATGATTTCTAGGGTATTATTTTAACAAAAATTTGTAAATTTTATATAAAAAAATGTATTTTAATACCACATTTTACATCAAATTCTGACACACTTAATAGTAGGAAATTCAATAAAATAATTCATAAAATATAAGATTTCTAAGGTTTTATTCCAACAAAAATTATAAAATATTATGTTAAAAAATGAATTTTAATACCACATTTTACATCAAATATTGACACACCTAAAGTAAGAAATAAAAAAAAATCAATCCTAAAATGCATGATTTCTAGGGTTTTATTTTAACAAAAATTTGTAAATTTTATATAAAAAAAAATATTTTAATACCACATTTTACAACAAATATTGACACACCTAAAAGTAGGAAATTCAATAAAATAATTCATAAAATATAAGATTTCTAAGGTTTTATTCTAACAAAAATTATAAAATATTATGTTAAATAATGTATTTTAATACCACATTTTACATCAAGTATTGTCACATCTAAAGTTAGAAATTCAAAAAAATCAATCATAAAATGCAAGATTTTTGAGGTATTATATTAACAAAAATTATTAAATTTCATATCAAAAAATGTATTTTAATACCACATTTTTCATCAAATATTGACACACCTAAAGTTAGAAATTAAAAAAAATCAATCCTAAAATGCATGATTTCTAGGGTTTTATTTTAACAAAAATTTGTAAGTTTTATATCAAAAAATGTTTTTTAAAACCACAATTTACATCAAATTATGACACACCTAAAACTAGGAAATTCAATAAAATAATTCATAAAATATAAGATTTCGAAGGTTTTAATAGGTCTTGTCGCAACAGATTATCAAAAGAAATCAATGATTAGGGCTTACTGTCTAAATTTAAGTGCGACATTTAACGTGTGTTTTTAGAGGCTAAGACTATATTTTGCAGTTACTTGGTTGGGTATTAATCTCAAAGTAAGTTCTATTACCTTCATTTTAGAATAAATTGTTATAGATTAGGTCTTGACGCCGCAGATTACCACAAAAAATTAATGATAAGGGCTTACTGTCTAAATTTAAGTGTGACATTAGACGTGTGTGTTTTTAGAGGCTAAGACTATATTTCGCAGTTACATTGTTAGGTTTTAATCTCAAAGTAAGTTCTATTACCTTCATTTTAGAATAAATTGTTATAGACTAGGTCTTGACACCGCAGATTACCATAAGATATCAATGATTGGGGCTTACTGTCTAAATTTAAGTGCGACAATATACGTGTGTTTTGAGAGGCTAAGACTGTATCTTGCAGTTACATGGTTAGGTTTTAATATCAAAGTAAGTTGTATTACCTTCATTTTAGGATAAATTGTTATAGATTAGGTCTTGACGCCGCAGATTACCACAAGATATCAATGATTAGGGCTTACTGCCTAAATTTAAGTACGACATTAAACGTGTGTTTTTAGAGGCTAAGACTATATCTTGCAGTTACTTTGTTGGGTTTTAATCTCAAAGTAATTTCTATTACTTACATTTAAGAATAAATTGTTATAAACTAGGTCTTGACGCCGCAGATTACCATAAAAAATCAATGATTAGGGCTTACTGTCTAAATTTGAGTGTGACATTAGACGTGTGTGTTTTAGAGGCTAAGACTATATTTCGCAGTTACATTGTTAGGTTTTAATCTCAAAGTAAGTTTTATTACCTTCATTTTAGAATAAATTGTTATAGACTAGGTCTTGACACCGCAGATTACCATAAGATATCAATGATTGGGGCTTACTGTCTAAATTTGAGTGCGACAATTTACGTGTGTTTTGAGAGGCTAAGACTGTATCTTGCAGTTACATGGTCAGGTTTTAATATCAAAGTAAGTTGTATTACCTTCATTTTAGGATAAATTGTTATAGATTAGGTCTTGACGCCGCAGATTACCACAAGATATCAATGATTAGGGCTTACTGCCTAAATTTAAGTACGACATTAAAAGTGTGTTTTTAGAGGCTAAGACTACATCTTGCAGTTACTTGGTTGGGTATTAATCTCAAAGTAAGTTCTATTACTTACATTTTAGAATAAATTGTTATAGACTAGGTCTTGACGCCGCAGATTACCACAGGATATCAATGATTAGGGCTTACTGTCTAAATTTAAGTGCGACATTATACGTGTGTTTTTAGAGGCTAAGACAATATCTTGCAGTTACATGGTTAGGTTTTAATATCAAAGTAAGTTGTATTACCTTCATTTTAGGATAAATTGTTTTAGATTAGGTCTTGACGCCGCAGATTAACACAAGATATCAATGATTAGGGCTTACTGTCTAAATTTAAGTGCGACATTATACGTGTGTTTTTTAGAGGCTAAGACTATATCTTGCAGTTACATGGTTAGGTTTTAATCTCAAAGTAAGTTCTATTACTTACATGTGAGTGTTAATTGTAATAGATTAGATCTTGATGCCACAGATTAATACAAAAATTCAATGAATAGGGCTTACTACCAAAATTTAAGTGCGACATTAAACGTGTGTTTCTAGAGACTTAGACTATATCTTGCAGTTACATGGTTAGGTTTTAATCTCAAAGTAAGTTCTATTACTTACATGTGAGTGTTAATTGTAATAGATTAGATCTTGACGCCGCAGATTAATACAAAAATTAATGATTAGGGCTTACTACCAAAATTTAAGTGCGACATTAAACGTGTGTTTCTAGAGGCTAAGACTATATCTTGCAGTTACATGGTTAGGTTTTTAATAATAATACCACATTTTACATCAAATACTGACACACTTAAAAGTAGGAAATTCAATAAAATAATTCATAAAATATAAGATTTCTAAGGTTTTATTCTAACAAAAATTATAAAATATTATGTTAAAAAATGAATTTTAATACCACATTTTACATCAAATATTGACACACCTAAAGTAAGAAATAAAAAAAATCAATCCTAAAATGCATGATTTCTAGGGTATTATTTTAACAAAAATTTGTAAATTTTATATAAAAAAATGTATTTTAATACCACATTTTACATCAAATTCTGACACACTTAAAAGTAGGAAATTCAATAAAATAATTCATAAAATATAAGATTTCTAAGGTTTTATTCCAACAAAAATTATAAAATATTATGTTAAAAAATGAATTTTAATACCACATTTTACATCAAATATTGACACACCTAAAGTAAGAAATAAAAAAAAATCAATCCTAAAATGCATGATTTCTAGGGTTTTATTTTAACAAAAATTTGTAAATTTTATATAAAAAAATGTATTTTAATACCACATTTTACATCAAATTCTGACACACTTAATAGTAGGAAATTCAATAAAATAATTCATAAAATATAAGATTTCTAAGGTTTTATTCCAACAAAAATTATAAAATATTATGTTAAAAAATGAATTTTAATACCACATTTTACATCAAATATTGACACACCTAAAGTAAGAAATAAAAAAAAATCAATCCTAAAATGCATGATTTCTAGGGTTTTATTTTAACAAAAATTTGTAAATTTTATATAAAAAAATTTATTTTAATACCACATTTTACAACAAATACTGACACACCTAAAAGTAGGAAATTCAATAAAATAATTCATAAAATATAAGATTTCTAAGGTTTTATTCTAACAAAAATTATAGAATATTATGTTAAAAAATGTATTTTAATACCACATTTTACATCAAGTATTGTCACATCTAAAGTTAGAAATTCAAAAAAATCAATCATAAAATGCAAGATTTCTGAGGTATTATATTAACAAAAATTTGTAAATTTTATATCAAAAAATGTATTTTAATACCACATTTTTCATCAAATATTGACACACCTAAAGTTAGAAATTAAAAAAATCAATCCTAAAATGCATGATTTCTAGGGTATTATTTTAACAAAAATTTTGTAAATTTTATATAAAAAAATGTATTTTAATACCACATTTTACATCAAATTCTGACACACTTAATAGTAGGAAATTCAATAAAATAATTCATAAAATATAAGATTTCTAAGGTTTTATTCCAACAAAAATTATAAAATATTATGTTAAAAAATGAATTTTAATACCACATTTTACATCAAATATTGACACACCTAAAGTAAGAAATAAAAAAAAATCAATCCTAAAATGCATGATTTCTAGGGTTTTATTTTAACAAAAATTTGTAAATTTTATATAAAAAAATTTATTTTAATACCACATTTTACAACAAATACTGACACACCTAAAAGTAGGAAATTCAATAAAATAATTCATAAAATATAAGATTTCTAAGGTTTTATTCTAACAAAAATTATAGAATATTATGTTAAAAAATGTATTTTAATACCACATTTTACATCAAGTATTGTCACATCTAAAGTTAGAAATTCAAAAAAATCAATCATAAAATGCAAGATTTCTGAGGTATTATATTAACAAAAATTTGTAAATTTTATATCAAAAAATGTATTTTAATACCACATTTTACATCAAATATTGACACACCTAAAGTTAGAAATTAAAAAAAATCAATCCTAAAATGCATGATTTCTAGGGTATTATTTTAACAAAAATTTGTAAATTTTATATAAAAAAATGTATTTTAATACCACATTTTACATCAAATTCTGACACACTTAATAGTAGGAAATTCAATAAAATAATTCATAAAATATAAGATTTCTAAGGTTTTATTCCAACAAAAATTATAAAATATTATGTTAAAAAATGAATTTTAATACCACATTTTACATCAAATATTGACACACCTAAAGTAAGAAATAAAAAAAAATCAATCCTAAAATGCATGATTTCTAGGGTTTTATTTTAACAAAAATTTGTAAATTTTATATAAAAAAATTTATTTTAATACCACATTTTACAACAAATATTGACACACCTAAAAGTAGGAAATTCAATAAAATAATTCATAAAATATAAGATTTCTAAGGTTTTATTCTAACAAAAATTATAAAATATTATGTTAAAAAATGTATTTTAATACCACATTTTACATCAAGTATTGTCACATCTAAAGTTAGAAATTCAAAAAAATCAATCATAAAATGCAAGATTTCTAGGATTTTATTTTAACAAAAATTTGTAAATTTTATATTAAAAAATGTATTTTAATACCACATTTTACATCAAATTCTGACACACTTATTAGTAGGAAATTCAATAAAATAATTCATAAAATATAAGATTTCTAAGGTTTTATTCCAACAAAAATTATAAAATATTATGTTAAAAAATGAATTTTAATACCACATTTTACATCAAATATTGACACACCTAAAGTAAGAAATAAAAAAAAATCAATCCTAAAATGCATGATTTCTAGGGTTTTATTTTAACAAAAATTTGTAAATTTTATATAAAAAAATTTATTTTAATACCACATTTTACAACAAATATTGACACACCTAAAAGTAGGAAATTCAATAAAATAATTCATAAAATATAAGATTTCTAAGGTTTTATTCTAACAAAAATTATAAAATATTATGTTAAAAAATGTATTTTAATACCACATTTTACATCAAGTATTGTCACATCTAAAGTTAGAAATTCAAAAAAATCAATCATAAAATGCAAGATTTCTAGGGTTTTATTTTAACAAAAATTTGTAAATTTTATATTAAAAAATATATTTTAATACCACATTTTACATCAAATATTGACACACCTAAAGTTAGAAATTAAAAAAAATCAATCCTAAAATGCATGATTTCTAGGGTATTATTTTAACAAAAATTTGTAAATTTTATATAAAAAAATGTATTTTAATACCACATTTTACATCAAATTCTGACACACTTAATAGTAGGAAATTCAATAAAATAATTCATAAAATATAAGATTTCTAAGGTTTTATTCCAACAAAAATTATAAAATATTATGTTAAAAAATGAATTTTAATACCACATTTTACATCAAATATTGACACACCTAAAGTAAGAAATAAAAAAAAATCAATCCTAAAATGCATGATTTCTAGGGTTTTATTTTAACAAAAATTTGTAAATTTTATATAAAAAAAATTATTTTAATACCACATTTTACAACAAATATTGACACACCTAAAAGTAGGAAATTCAATAAAATAATTCATAAAATATAAGATTTCTAAGGTTTTATTCTAACAAAAATTATAAAATATTATGTTAAATAATGTATTTTAATACCACATTTTACATCAAGTATTGTCACATCTAAAGTTAGAAATTCAAAAAAATCAATCATAAAATGCAAGATTTCTGAGGTATTATATTAACAAAAATTTGTAAATTTTATATCAAAAAATGTATTTTAATACCACATTTTTCATCAAATATTGACACACCTAAAGTTAGAAATTAAAAAAAATCAATCCTAAAATGCATGATTTCTAGGGTATTATTTTAACAAAAATTTGTAAATTTTATATAAAAAAATGTATTTTAATACCACATTTTACATCAAATTCTGACACACTTATTAGTAGGAAATTCAATAAAATAATTCATAAAATATAAGATTTCTAAGGTTTTATTCCAACAAAAATTATAAAATATTATGTTAAAAAATGAATTTTAATACCACATTTTACATCAAATATTGACACACCTAAAGTAAGAAATAAAAAAAAATCAATCCTAAAATGCATGATTTCTAGGGTTTTATTTTAACAAAAATTTGTAAATTTTATATAAAAAAATTTATTTTAATACCACATTTTACAACAAATACTGACACACCTAAAAGTAGGAAATTCAATAAAATAATTCATAAAATATAAGATTTCTAAGGTTTTATTCTAACAAAAATTATAGAATATTATGTTAAAAAATGTATTTTAATACCACATTTTACATCAAGTATTGTCACATCTAAAGTTAGAAATTCAAAAAAATCAATCATAAAATGCAAGATTTCTGAGGTATTATATTAACAAAAATTTGTAAATTTTATATCAAAAAATGTATTTTAATACCACATTTTTCATCAAATATTGACACACCTAAAGTTAGAAATTAAAAAAAATCAATCCTAAAATGCATGATTTCTAGGGTATTATTTTAACAAAAATTTGTAAATTTTATATAAAAAAATGTATTTTAATACCACATTTTACATCAAATTCTGACACACTTAATAGTAGGAAATTCAATAAAATAATTCATAAAATATAAGATTTCTAAGGTTTTATTCCAACAAAAATTATAAAATATTATGTTAAAAAATGAATTTTAATACCACATTTTACATCAAATATTGACACACCTAAAGTAAGAAATAAAAAAAAATCAATCCTAAAATGCATGATTTCTAGGGTTTTATTTTAACAAAAATTTGTAAATTTTATATAAAAAAAATTATTTTAATACCACATTTTACAACAAATATTGACACACCTAAAAGTAGGAAATTCAATAAAATAATTCATAAAATATAAGATTTCTAAGGTTTTATTCTAACAAAAATTATAAAATATTATGTTAAATAATGTATTTTAATACCACATTTTACATCAAGTATTGTCACATCTAAAGTTAGAAATTCAAAAAAATCAATCATAAAATGCAAGATTTTTGAGGTATTATATTAACAAAAATTATTAAATTTCATATCAAAAAATGTATTTTAATACCACATTTTTCATCAAATATTGACACACCTAAAGTTAGAAATTAAAAAAAATCAATCCTAAAATGCATGATTTCTAGGGTTTTATTTTAACAAAAATTTGTAAGTTTTATATCAAAAAATGTTTTTTAAAACCACAATTTACATCAAATTATGACACACCTAAAACTAGGAAATTCAATAAAATAATTCATAAAATATAAGATTTCGAAGGTTTTAATAGGTCTTGTCGCCGCAGATTATCAAAAGAAATCAATGATTAGGGCTTACTGTCTAAATTTAAGTGCGACATTTAACGTGTGTTTTTAGAGGCTAAGACTATATTTTGCAGTTACTTGGTTGGGTATTAATCTCAAAGTAAGTTCTATTACCTTCATTTTAGAATAAATTGTTATAGATTAGGTCTTGACGCCGCAGATTACCACAAAAAATTAATGATAAGGGCTTACTGTCTAAATTTTAGTGTGACATTAGACGTGTGTGTTTTTAGAGGCTAAGACTATATTTCGCAGTTACATTGTTAGGTTTTAATCTCAAAGTAAGTTCTATTACCTTCATTTTAGAATAAATTGTTATAGACTAGGTTTTGACAACGCAGATAACCATAAAAAATTAGTGATTTAGTCTTACTGTCTAAATTAAAGTGCGACATTAAACGTGTGTTTTTAGAGGCTAAGACTATATCTTGCAGTTACTTTGTTGGGTTTTAATCTCAAAGTAAATTCTATTACTTACATTTTAGAATAAATTGTTATAAACTAGGTCTTGACGCCGCAGATTACCATAAAAAATCAATGATTAGGGCTTACTGTCTAAATTTAAGTGTGACATTAGACGTGTGTGTTTTAGAGGCTAAGACTATATTTCGCAGTTACATTGTTAGGTTTTAATCTCAAAGTAAGTTCTATTACCTTCATTTTAGAATAAATTGTTATAGACTAGGTCTTGACACCGCAGATTACCATAAGATATCAATGATTGGGGCTTACTGTCTAAATTTAAGTGCGACAATATACGTGTGTTTTGAGAGGCTAAGACTGTATCTTGCAGTTACATGGTTAGGTTTTAATATCAAAGTAAGTTGTATTACCTTCATTTTAGGATAAATTGTTATAGATTAGGTCTTGACGCCGCAGATTACCACAAGATATCAATGATTAGGGCTTACTGCCTAAATTTAAGTACGACATTAAACGTGTGTTTTTAGAGGCTAAGACTATATCTTGCAGTTACTTTGTTGGGTTTTAATCTCAAAGTAATTTCTATTACTTACATTTAAGAATAAATTGTTATAAACTAGGTCTTGACGCCGCAGATTACCATAAAAAATCAATGATTAGGGCTTACTGTCTAAATTTGAGTGTGACATTAGACGTGTGTGTTTTAGAGGCTAAGACTATATTTCGCAGTTACATTGTTAGGTTTTAATCTCAAAGTAAGTTTTATTACCTTCATTTTAGAATAAATTGTTATAGACTAGGTCTTGACACCGCAGATTACCATAAGATATCAATGATTGGGGCTTACTGTCTAAATTTGAGTGCGACAATTTACGTGTGTTTTGAGAGGCTAAGACTGTATCTTGCAGTTACATGGTCAGGTTTTAATATCAAAGTAAGTTGTATTACCTTCATTTTAGGATAAATTGTTATAGATTAGGTCTTGACGCCGCAGATTACCACAAGATATCAATGATTAGGGCTTACTGCCTAAATTTAAGTACGACATTAAAAGTGTGTTTTTAGAGGCTAAGACTACATCTTGCAGTTACTTGGTTGGGTATTAATCTCAAAGTAAGTTCTATTACTTACATTTTAGAATAAATTGTTATAGACTAGGTCTTGACGCCGCAGATTACCACAGGATATCAATGATTAGGGCTTACTGTCTAAATTTAAGTGCGACATTATACGTGTGTTTTTAGAGGCTAAGACAATATCTTGCAGTTACATGGTTAGGTTTTAATATCAAAGTAAGTTGTATTACCTTCATTTTAGGATAAATTGTTTTAGATTAGGTCTTGACGCCGCAGATTAACACAAGATATCAATGATTAGGGCTTACTGTCTAAATTTAAGTGCGACATTATACGTGTGTTTTTTAGAGGCTAAGACTATATCTTGCAGTTACATGGTTAGGTTTTAATCTCAAAGTAAGTTCTATTACTTACATGTGAGTGTTAATTGTAATAGATTAGATCTTGATGCCACAGATTAATACAAAAATTCAATGAATAGGGCTTACTACCAAAATTTAAGTGCGACATTAAACGTGTGTTTCTAGAGACTTAGACTATATCTTGCAGTTACATGGTTAGGTTTTAATCTCAAAGTAAGTTCTATTACTTACATGTGAGTGTTAATTGTAATAGATTAGATCTTGACGCCGCAGATTAATACAAAAATTAATGATTAGGGCTTACTACCAAAATTTAAGTGCGACAGTAAACGTGTGTTTCTAGAGGCTAAGACTATATCTTGCAGTTACATGGTTAGGTTTTTAATAATAATACCACATTTTACATCAAATACTGACACACTTAAAAGTAGGAAATTCAATAAAATAATTCATAAAATATAAGATTTCTAAGGTTTTATTCTAACAAAAATTATAAAATATTATGTTAAAAAATGAATTTTAATACCACATTTTACATCAAATATTGACACACCTAAAGTAAGAAATAAAAAAAATCAATCCTAAAATGCATGATTTCTAGGGTATTATTTTAACAAAAATTTGTAAATTTTATATAAAAAAATGTATTTTAATACCACATTTTACATCAAATTCTGACACACTTAAAAGTAGGAAATTCAATAAAATAATTCATAAAATATAAGATTTCTAAGGTTTTATTCCAACAAAAATTATAAAATATTATGTTAAAAAATGAATTTTAATACCACATTTTACATCAAATATTGACACACCTAAAGTAAGAAATAAAAAAAAATCAATCCTAAAATGCATGATTTCTAGGGTTTCATTTTAACAAAAATTTGTAAATTTTATATCAAAAAATTTATTTTAATACCATATTTTACAACAAATATTGACACACCTAAAAGTAGGAAATTCAATAAAATAATTCATAAAATATAAGATTTCTAAGGTTTTATTCTAACAAAAATTATAGAATATTATGTTAAAAAATGTATTTTAATACCACATTTTACATCAAGTATTGTCACATCTAAAGTTAGAAATTCAAAAAAATCAATCATAAAATGCAAGATTTCTGAGGTATTATATTAACAAAAATTTGTAAATTTTATATCAAAAAATGTATTTTAATACCACATTTTTCATCAAATATTGACACACCTAAAGTTAGAAATTAAAAAAATCAATCCTAAAATGCATGATTTCTAGGGTATTATTTTAACAAAAATTTGTAAATTTTATATAAAAAAATGTATTTTAATACCACATTTTACATCAAATTCTGACACACTTAATAGTAGGAAATTCAATAAAATAATTCATAAAATATAAGATTTCTAAGGTTTTATTCCAACAAAAATTATAAAATATTATGTTAAAAAATGAATTTTAATACCACATTTTACATCAAATATTGACACACCTAAAGTAAGAAATAAAAAAAAATCAATCCTAAAATGCATGATTTCTAGGGTTTTATTTTAACAAAAATTTGTAAATTTTATATAAAAAAATTTATTTTAATACCACATTTTACAACAAATATTGACACACCTAAAAGTAGGAAATTCAATAAAATAATTCATAAAATATAAGATTTCTAAGGTTTTATTCTAACAAAAATTATAAAATATTATGTTAAAAAATGTATTTTAATACCACATTTTACATCAAGTATTGTCACATCTAAAGTTAGAAATTCAAAAAAATCAATCATAAAATGCAAGATTTCTGAGGTATTATATTAACAAAAATTTGTAAATTTTATATCAAAAAATGTATTTTAATACCACATTTTTCATCAAATTATGACACACCTAAAACTAGGAAATTTAATAAAATAATTCATAAAATATAAGATTTCGAAGGTTTTAATAGGTCTTGTCGCCGCAGATTATCAAAAGAAATCAATGATTAGGGCTTACTGTCTAAATTTAAGTGCGACATTTAACGTGTGTTTTTAGAGGCTAAGACTATATTTTGCAGTTACTTGGTTGGGTATTAATCTCAAAGTAAGTTCTATTACCTTCATTTTAGAATAAATTGTTATAGATTAGGTCTTGACGCCGCAGATTACCACAAAAAATTAATGATAAGGGCTTACTGTCTAAATTTAAGTGTGACATTAGACGTGTGTGTTTTTAGAGGCTAAGACTATATTTCGCAGTTACATTGTTAGGTTTTAATCTCAAAGTAAGTTCTATTACCTTCATTTTAGAATAAATTGTTATAGACTAGGTTTTGACAACGCAGATAACCATAAAAAATTAGTGATTTAGTCTTACTGTCTAAATTAAAGTGCGACATTAAACGTGTGTTTTTAGAGGCTAAGACTATATCTTGCAGTTACTTTGTTGGGTTTTAATCTCAAAGTAAATTCTATTACTTACATTTTAGAATAAATTGTTATAAACTAGGTCTTGACGCCGCAGATTACCATAAAAAATCAATGATTAGGGCTTACTGTCTAAATTTAAGTGTGACATTAGACGTGTGTGTTTTAGAGGCTAAGACTATATTTCGCAGTTACATTGTTAGGTTTTAATCTCAAAGTAAGTTCTATTACCTTCATTTTAGAATAAATTGTTATAGACTAGGTCTTGACACCGCAGATTACCATAAGATATCAATGATTGGGGCTTACTGTCTAAATTTAAGTGCGACAATATACGTGTGTTTT